>VZTD01003479.1:0-189621 GCA_013397725.1 Rhagologus leucostigma
GCTCGGGAGTCGCGGCGTTTTCTTGCTCGGGAGTCGCGGCGTTTTTCTGCCTTGCTGAGTCCAGTGTGGGTGTGCGGGGAGGTCAGCCAGCATGCGGGCTCTTGAGGTTGAAAAGTTTGGTCAAAATCCCCGGGCATGTTCACACAGTCCCACCACCCTTCTGTCAGATCATAGAATCGTTGAACAGTTTGGGTTGGAAGTGACCTTAAAGATCGTTTAAGGTCAGGTCCCCACGGGCAGGGATGCCTTCCACTAGGACAGGTTGGTCAGAGCTCCATCCAACCTGGCCTTGAGCACTGCCAGGAATGGGGCAGCCCCAACTTCTAGCAACCTGTTCTGGTGTGCCGCCACCCTCACAGTAAAGGATTTCTTCCTAACACCTAAACCAACTGTTTTTCAGTTTGAAGCCATTCACCCTTTCTTATCACTACAGTTCAGGATGAAGGGTCCTTCTCCACCCTCCCTATAGGCCCCTTCAGATACTGGAAGACTGCTGTGAGGTCTCTTTCTCCAGGCTGAACAGCCCCAGCTCTGCCTGCCTGTCTTTGTAGGAGAGATGCTCTAGTCCCAGTCACACTGATAAATGGAGGAATATCTGTTCTGTGGGATAAGTATGTATTGTCAGTATACACTGTCACACCCGTGCTAGTTTTATAGCTTTATGGATGTACTGCTATTCCTTCTTGCATAGATATATCACTGGTAATACAAAAAAGCCTTAACGCTTCGCCTTCCTGTGGCACAGTATTTGTGTGGATATAAAACAGCTCTGAATGCTTGTACCACAGTAATACAATTGAGGCATTTTCGAAGTACAGACAAGGCCTCCTATGTGAGGGAGAGGGAACACCCTCAAGAAGAAACCAGGCAGGTTCTGTGAGGCCTGGCAGATATGACCTGTTCATACAGTGGCTAATGCTTACTGTCTGCCTAACAAAAAGTTTCTTCATATGCAAAAATCAGTAAGTACTGAAGTTTCTTTTCCAATTGACATCATACCTGGGACTCTGTATTTGAGTGATTGTGACAATAAGTATCTAAATATGCAGAAGAGGACATTTACATACCTGCAACTTCTTATGAATTTTAGTACAGTAAAAGTAGTTGTGCTGTATTAAAACTGATGTTGCAAATGACCTTTTGTGGGAAATGCTTTGCATTTGTAATGCTGTAAAAATAAATCAGAAATTTGATGCGTGGTATACAGCCTTTGTTAAAGAAAGAAGAAAGCAGTCAAGGAACATTCAGGAACAGAACCATACAAACTTGCTATCAGAGGCATTTTGCTTCAGAAAACATTTTTTACCTCAGAAACAGACTAGTGAGGGGAAAGAGCACCCCCTTTCCTAAACTGGAGGTTTTTGCTGCCTGGCTAAATTCTCCCTAGCACTCTGCCTTACTCAAGGTACAATATAAATAACTATATTTTAGCAAAGATTAAAGCATAAAGGATACAAAAGTGGTATCTTAAACAGAGAGGAAAAAATGTTTTATAAAAATAAGAGGAGGATATTTTCAGACAGGAAAAGAACATCCTGTGGTGTCTAGCTAGACTGCTTGGTAAGAGCAGCCTCTGGAGAACTTCAAAAGGCTTGTTTGAAGGTTTGCTTCTCATTTCACTGTACACTAAGGAAATGATACAAGAACTGTTCAAGTGTTGAGCACAAAGCATAATGTTTTCATATTCTGATTGCATGCCCAAGAGCTCTGTTCACAATGCTTAACTTGCTGCCCCAAATCCACTGGCATAAGAGTAATGAGGGATTCAGACCACCTACTGTTCAGGGCTGCCAGACAGACCCCAAATAGAGTTGTATCCTGCAGTATAGGGCTGCCATGTACAGTAGGCAGTTGAAACACAGAGCCGTGTCTGCATGTGGAGAGTGCATGTGGGGACTGTTGCTAGGAGGCAGAATGTTCTTCATTGCCAGTCCTTGGAACTGTCTGAATCTGGGATTTCATTCCCAGACAAAGGATTCTCCTTTTAGATAAGAATGTTTTCCTGGTTGAAAGAGAAAAAGATGAATTTGCTTTTAAAAGCAATCTATTAAGTAGTCTCTGACTTCAGTTTGGGCCAAGTGCTTTCATCTGGAAGGTGCTGAAATCAGAGATCATCTTTCATATCAATTTCAATTTCTGTGGCATCAGTTTAACTCAGTGTGTTAGGATTCTGCTGCCTTTGTTGTTGAGTTGTAGAGAAGCTACCAAAAACCTAACAAAGAGCCTGTGTCTGCATGTGATATTCTAGTCCAATCAACTTTAACCCAAATTTGAAATTAGGGCTCTTTAAAGAGTAATTACTTCAGTGATTATAATTTTCACCCTAATAACGGCTTATGAATTTTTTTGTATTTTACGATGTTCTCACTCATATACCCTGAGCAACTCCGAAGTTGGTTTTGCTGTGCTCTATAAGCAGAGTAAAAATCCCCAGGAATGAAGGAAGAGGATAATTGTTGCTTTTGTTCAAATAATTTTCTCTAAATCAGTCGATATGCTTGCAAGGCAATGTGAATCATTCTGTTTAAAAATGAACAGAACTGGTGAAATTCCTGGATTATCCTCTGTTTTCCTCAAATAAAGAAGAGTTTACTCCCTCACAAGTCTCCTCACACTATTCCTTAAGCAGTAGTGGTTTGATACTGCTCTGAGAGTGACAGATGGGCTTAGGGGAAATGTGTTAACCACAGAAGGACTTTCATTCTCCACCCTGTCCCGTTCAGTGTTTATGTGTTCATTCGAGGAGAAATAATGGGACTTTGTGGAACCTTTACCAACAATAAACAGCCAAGACACAGTTTTACTGTTACCAAGCCGTGGTAGATAACAGCATGGCACATAACATTTTTAGTATGTGGCCAACACAGACACTTAAGGCAGGTGGACTTTAATTCAGAAGAGATTATATTTATAGGCCAGAGGAAACAGTTAATGGCTGTGATTAGGTGAGGAGGAAGGACTGGATGCTTGGGGAGTTTTTTTGTGTGACAGAGGGGTTTTAGCAATGGTGTTTTCCTCATCCAGGCAGGTATTTTCATGGACTATGAAAGCATCCATATAGAGGGAAGCAGGACCATCTGTGGTAGTGCTAGATAAGATGGGATAAATTAGATAGGATCAGAGCCCAAAACATCAGAGCAGAGAGCAATACTCCATGCCCTTGCTCAGTACGGGGTGAACACAGCTGCTTTCTGGACCAAGGGGAAGCTGGAGTCGAGCAGTGAAGACCTCTCTGCCTTAACAGGATTCTCTTGCACAGCCCTTTGGTGCTGTAGATGGTAGAAGAACAGCAAGGAGAGCAAGATGGAAGGGGCTCAGCCTCCGTGCTTGCCTCTTGTTTCCATCATCTGTATATCCATAAGCAAACTTGTCTATACATTGTATGTGTTAATGGCACAGTCTGCTGGGGCACAGAGAAGCAGGGTGTCATACCTGCTGGGTTTCATACAGGTAGTAACCAACTTCAGTAGTTTGTCACAGCCCAACCTGTGAATGTTCACAAAGTGGTCAGAAAAGATAATCAGGAAACCACCAATTTCAGAATGGCTTTATGTTCTGTGGTGGCTGCCAGGTGCCCACCACGCTACTCCACCATCACACTCCCTCACTCTCCCGCTCTCCTCAGCAGTACAGGAGGAGAAAATAGGATGACAAACTCATGGGTTGAGATCTGCATGTGGAAGCACAGTCCTCCTGCTGACTGATCCAAATGGCACTGCAACAGCTTAGACACTGTGGGGACTCACATTGCCTCCATAAGCCAGGGTCCGTGTGTGGGTTACTATAGTAACTACATGGGTTTACTATTTCCCATAGTATAAAAACAAGCATTAACAGAATATGGGGAAGTCAAGTGCAGCGTGATAGTCCAGCGTACATGTGAAGTGCTTAAAACATGATGTGGCTTTTTGGTTCTCACTTTGCAGTGGGTCCTAGACACCATTTCTTGATCTTGACAGACATGTTGTATCATCAATTCTCTACTTGTCTGAAGTTTCCATCTTGGCATTCAGCTCAGGAATGTTGCCCTTGGCCCATTTCATATTCCTTTAAACACCAAAGGACTAGTGTCACAGTCAGTTGTTTCTGGCTTGAAGATTGTGATGGGCTATTATGCCCAGCAGCTGGTACTCTCCCTGTAACTGTGACAGAAGGAAAAGGAGTAACAGGACTTATTCCAGGGTATCACAATGCAGAAACATCATCCTGATAATTTTTCTGCTTTTGCAGGTGTTCAGTTGCTTGTCTCCAAAGAGACATCTGGAAATCTCAGCATAATCTTGACATTGTGACTTCAGCCCCAAACCCAGAAGCAGACATATCATGTCTCCTTTGGTCTCTCACTACCCAGCACCTCTCCTGCAGCCTTCAATTGTATTGGTACGCCGAGTGCTGACAGTGAAAATTATTTAAACAGAACAGTATCCAGTTTGTCTCTGTGCCCTAAAATAGCTGTGGGCAATCTGTGTCTTCTTGTACTGGGCTTTCAGACATTTCCCTTGGTCCTATTTTTCCTGAGCAAATGGTGTCATATGGGACTAGCTGTTTGGAAGCAGAGGCATTCCAAATTGAAGTTTATATGAACTCTATGTCTTCATCAGCCAAATGTGCATTTCTGATGCCTGTGGATAAATTTTCAGCATGCTTGTTTGATGACTTCTCTTGGGGCTTGCAGAAAAATGGCTTGGAAATGGAACATTTGCAAAGAAGTGGATGCTGGCAAAAGAAAGCATTACAATGAGATGTAAAAGATGTGCACTGTAATTTATACAGGCAACTAGCTTCTGGAAAACTTGACCTCTGGCCAGTAGAGGACAGAAACATATCCAAAGAGACCACTGAAGCAGTGACTGGTACCCAGTGGGATAGAGATGGAGGGACTAATTATATTTTTACAGCTGTTACACCAATGCTGAAAATATGTTGGTGACAAATGACTTTGTGGTGGACTTCACAGTAGTTAATACTGGAGAAAAGCTAGTCTGCCCTGTGGTTTGACTGCTTATGTACTATTAGCATTATAACCAGGAGTGCAAGGGTGGTTTTTCCCTTCAGGGGTCATTGCTGGTATGCAGTTTCCCGTTGCTGCTCCACAGTTGGAGGCATAGTTCTCATTAAGGTGTTGACAGATGATATTCCTGTGACTCACTGCATAGTAGGACAGACAAAGAGGTCCTGTGCTTGTTTCCTTCCTAAAACATATGTGAGGGGATCCTTGCTGTGCTCTGTAGTACATGGCTTTTTGTCTTATACCCTGAAAGGTGCAGCAGCCCAGAGTTTCTCTCTTCATCTGCCTCTATTGATGTTTTATTTCTCTCTCTGACTGTAAACCCCTAGCAGTAGGTGAAGACTTTCTCTGTGACTTTACAGAAACAAACCCACCCCACCAACTGTCATTTGGGGGAGCACTGAACACCCATCAGCTGATTGCAAAGAACATTTGTATTCTTGAAGTATTATAAGGCTCATTTTTGTTTCTTGTATCTGTGGCAAAAGATGTTTTCTTTCACTTTAACTTCCTTTTTATGAGCAAAATTGTGATTTATTCAGTGTCAATCAATCTAGATTCTCTAGCCTCGTTTCTTATTCAAAGGTTCCACAACCCTTTCTGCATGTGAATGAGATATTGCATGTAAACATGGATGGCATGTAAATCAGGTGTTAATGAGGTGGTAAGATCAGCCGTTCTTGTGCTACAAATCTGGTCCTGGGAATTTTTGCATTCTGGTCAATAGCTCCCCAGTCTGTGACCATTCATGGACTTGTTCTGTGTCCTTCACTCCTTTGTTTGGACATTCATTCACACAATCTATTCAACCCAAGATATATTTTGCTTTTCTTGTTTTATTCTTAGTAGATTTAGAACAATTTAAACAAACACAGACCTACATTATGTGATCATGTCAGATGCATTATGGTAGCAGCAGAAGACTTCAGGCAGGAGTATAACCTCATTCTGCTGTGTGAGTACAGAAGAAAACAGTCCTTGTTCTTGAGGGTTTACGATTCAGAGATTGTATATTTCACAGCAAAGAAGTTTGTAGATTAAAAAGGGACCTAATATTTCCTGGATGAGGAGGTTGGAATGTCCTAATTTACCATGAAAGTCATCAGCAGTATAGATGGCAATGGAGAAAAAATAATAGGGACATGAAAGATGTATAGTGCAGGTCATGTCCACAAAAGCCATGATTGCTCGATGCAAGTCAAATGCCACTTGTATCTTCCCAGTGATATAAGACTATGTGAAATAGGGAATGGAATAATAGATTGGAAAAAAGCATAGCTGGAGGCAGATGTTTGAACACAAATCATCCCTCTAGGCTGATGCATTATTGCGGGGTTCCTGGATTGACTCACTGACATTATTTATGCAAAACTTCTGGCCACATTCCCTCTGTGCAATATTACAAGCAATATATTACAGAATGGAGGATGTCCTCTATTTCCCCAGAGTTTTCCATCCTGTTCCTATATAACCTCCCAGATGTATATCACAATTACTAGAAGCAGTATATTTCTCATTATAACCTGAATCTATATGCAACATCTGGACATTTTTACTGACCACATTCCCATCTAGTGCTGGCTTGGATGATGGCAAAACTCATCATCTTGATGGATCTGTACTAATTGCACATTAGCTTTTAGACTTTTTCTTAAACAGTGTGTATCCTAATTTTATTACAGCATGTTGGAAAGTTTTTTTGTAGCTTGTAGGGTATGGTATGTTGTGTAGCAGATGTTCAGTAGACTCTGTACAGCTGCAGCTGTACTAATAAATTAAATTCTCATCAGGCTTTTCTCTGGGTGCAAGGCCAGTTGTGTTGAACCGTCCGTATAAATACTATTTGACTCTTTTAAACTTTGGAAAAGTATAGCAACACACATACTGGAAAGGATTGCTGTCTCCTGGTACCTCCCAGACTGTTGGTGGTAGAGTGCTACTGACCAGGGTAGTTTACTCTTCTTTTTGCAGTGCAGTCTTACCAGTGTGTGCACCATAACAAATGCATTTTTAAATTTGCTTTTAAGACCAAGAACTTTGAAATGCAAAATGGGATGGAGGAAAAGCAAGCTACTAAAGAAGAAACTTCATAATCTTGTAATCCATGTAATTTTTAAGAGGATAATGGAATTTGGTGAACTTGTTTGTTTTTTTAATTGTTATTGGGGTATTTTTTTTAACATGAAATGTGACATGAGCAAGTGCTTTCTCTGTGAACTGTATGAAGTGAGTGAGAAGTCTGGTGTTATTTCAGTTTCACAAGTTTTTCAGTATTTGGAACAAGGCTTTTCCTGGAATGAAGATGATAATTAGTGATCTGAGATCTAAGCGTGTTCTGAGGTTACACCGCAAAAAGGCTTATTAGCAGAGTGAACATACTGTCAGATGCCATGTGACAGCATGAGGATCTCCAAACACGGTAACGCTCAGAGAATTTGGAGAATTCTTGCTTTGGATGGCTTACTTCCAGTCATCTGTAAGTAGACTCGACCATAGCTAGTAGCAATGCTTTTACTGAAAATAATGCCAGCAATAGGAAGAAAGGAGTGTCAGCTCCACAGAGCTCATGGATCAGTCTCTGCTGCTGTATCAGGCTGTTACAGATGAGAAGTACTGTGATGTTCCTTGAAGGGAGCTGCCACAGACTTGCGGGTTATGGTGCTTTGACAGGCACAGCAGAGGAGCTGCCTCAAACCTAAGAAAACTCTCATGGCTGCATCTGTCTTTACAGATATGTGAAAAGCAAGAGTGCAGACAGACAAACTGTAAGGGCAGAGAGGCAGAATACATTAAAATTACATGGTACTGTAGTAAAGGATTCTGAGAAAATCCAACTGTTTTAAACTAATGCAATGGATTGTCAAAGAAAAGGAGAAGCAGAAAAGCGTAAGCCCCTGTCACGTAAAGCCTTACTATGAGTCCTTCAAATGGGTCTTCAGCTCCTCTGCAGAGCTACCTGAAATCTTGCTGCATTTGCAGGTGGCATGATATGGTTTTTATTTGTACTGGCAGTGCTGACAAATGACCTTGGCTTCATCACTGTATACCATGACTGTTGCAGCAGGGTGCTACCCTCCTGTGCTTCCTTCATCAAACTGAAAACAACCATCATGGGGCCCTTCAGCTGCAGTTACCTGCTTCCTGTAACATGGGGAGGTTTGATCTGGATTTTAAAAGACCCCATTAAAAAACCCCATTAAAATAATTATAAAGGCCCTAAACGTAGGCCTTAAAAAAACAAACTACGCCCAAAGTTAATTAAGATGTTTTCACCAGGTATTTCCAATATTTAGAGAGAACTGCACATGTGGTGATAACAAACAGAATTTGTTAAAAAAAACGTATTCTCCTCATCCCCATCTCCTTCCACCTGATCTCGAGTTACTCCAGTAAAATGGTTAAAATTATTTTTGTTTGTTTTTCAATGATTTGTATTTTACTTCTGGAATGTGCAAGAGGGAGGTTTCTTTTTTAAAGTGCTCATCTTTTAATATATAATGTGAGGAGTAGCTACAGATGTTTTCATTTAACTGAACAGAAACTTTTCATTAAATGAACGTTCTTGATGGAAAATTTCTGGCCAGAACTATCTGAATGACGTATCACATAGCTAGTGATAAGAGAAAAAGTCTGAAGTGAAACAGACCAGAAAGTAGTAACCTGAAAAGGAGAACATGACTGATTAGTTTGATTGTTCAAGCAAAGAAACCACAACAAAGCAAGATTACCAAACTCCCCAAGCTTAGTATTTATAGTTCAACTAAAAATCTGAAAACTCTTCCATTTTAGTGCTATAAGGGCATTGCTGGCACATGTGAAGAGTATTGCAGCTTTGGGGGTAAGAAATGGGACTTCTAAATAATGTTATTTTAACCAATACTAGCCCCTTAGAAGATGCCTTTTTAGAAAGCACTAACAAATATCATCCATGTGTTATCAACAGAAGAAAGACTCAGTATGCTCTCTTGGTGTGAGGCTGGTGACGGTAATAACAGTCCATGCATCACTGTAGAACAGAAAAGATGAAAGTAATGTTATTGTAGACTTTGTAGACTTCTTTTTCTATTTTTAATTTCTAGAGGTGTTATCCTTAGCTCTCATTGTTTGAGCTGAGGATCTTCAGACCCAAATGCCTTTATTTTTCATGTACAGGTGCCAAATTACTGTATAGAAAGAAGGATTACATAATACAGAAAGGATTATATTCTTTTAAATCTGAAAAATCTCTGGAATCCTTTTTGCAGAGTTTACAGAATGACAGTGTGGGTCTAGAAAGAATGCTTACAGATAAAATCTCTGCCGTGTTGCTACTTCTGCAGCTGAAATTAGGGAATTTTTAGTTTCATGTAGAAAGATTGTAATTTACCAGCATGTGTTCCACACACTATAGGACAGTCCTTCCCTTGGACCTGTAAATATACAACTTTCAAATATTCTTTTTTCTTCTGTCAACCTGTGCACATCTTCCCACTGGAGATGCAACACTGCCATCCTATCTTTCTTCTTGATCTTAATATTTAATGATAAAAGTGTATTTAGGGATGCTGGTCCCATTAATACCAGAAGTGACAGAGCAAACATACATATTGAGGGCGTGGGAAGAAGCCCTTCAGCAGCTGATATCTGCTGAGTAAAGATACAGGCATGAGAATTAAAAGCTTATACTCAAGCATGAAAAGAAGAAAACTACAGTGCAAAGGTCAATTCAGTGTTTCATCATTTGTCATTTGAGTCGAACTAGTTTTTCAAATCCATATCCGCTGATAGCATGAAACATGAAGTTTTCTAGGTGACTTATCTTTTGTCTGTATGGCACTATATGACAGCAGTGGCAGCATCTAGTGATTCATGTCTTCAGGGAAGTGGATAACGGGAGGGAAAAAAATGAATATTGGGTTGATGGCAATTGTCATGGTTCCACTGACGTCAAAGAGACAGCTATCAAGTGGCAGGAGTTGAGAAAATTTACATGAGCTGAGCATCTGTGCAATCCTGTATTTTATTAACTGACAATCCTGACTGAAAACTAATGAGGGAGAAACTTAAAAAGATTTGATTCACACAGACTCAAAATGTGAACTGCAGAATTTAAGCCTTAGTGTGGGAGATTTTGGAATGTGGGATTGATGAACTTGGTCCAGCTCCAGTAAATACAGGGCCATTTCTAAGATGCGTATCTTTGCTGGGATAACTATTTGAAACCCAGACTAAGAGCACATTCTTCCTATATTATCCAGCTAACACAAATTTAGTGGGACAATAATTATTTACGGGACACCTAGCCACTGGTGTGATCCTAATAAAGTATGGCAGAGAAAAGTCTTTCTCTGATTTTACATTCTTTTACTTTTAAAATACTTTTGTTTACAGTTAAAATTGTTCAGAATTAATTAACCTTTTCATTCAGCCTTCCATGACCAATAGAGTTTAAAAGTTGTAATATTTCAGCTAAATTAATTAACACCAACCCAAGTAATAAGTTTCAGATGTTAATCATATCAAATCCTCAGGCTAAATGGGAAAAAAATGACATTAGAGACAGAACTGCTGTTGCTGAAGTAAAGGAAAAGACTGCATTGAATCATTAATGGCCTAAGCATCAGGTCTGAAACAACAGCACTTCTCAGACTCATAATCCCACAGGGACCAACAATCTTTCATCCTTATAAAGTAGAGTAAATATCCTAGGAGTCAGTAGTTTGCTATGCCTCAGTCTTTAGCCTTAGAATTTAAATATCAAGAAGTTGTGTTTCATATGAGCAGATCTTATGGGAGAGCATGTCTTAGTTCATCCAATTTGCCATCATTTCCACCATTTTTTAAATCTGCATATCCCTAACTCTGGGCTTTTCAGTGTTGCGGTAAATTTACAACAGGAAGAACATGAGAGCTCTAAGTGCAAAGCAGGAATCCAGGCTAAGGGTAGTGCTGGCAGCTGTGGTACTGAAAACACTGAAATAATGCTGCATGCAATCAGAAATTAATTAATATGTTAAACCAGTTTGGAGAACATAGCTGATAATTTTATACCGTGTATTTACAAAACTGTTTATATTGACTAATAGGTGATACTGTTGCATCACTCCAGCTGCACATCTGCAGCAGGTTTTTGTTTTTTGAGGGAACTCCAGACTTAGTTTCTATCAGCATGCTAATGTTTTTGCAGTCCCTTAATATGGACATAAGTGGTGGAAGCACATATGTAGTCCCCAAAACTGCGAGACTGCATCTGAATCTCCCAGCTTGGCCCCTTCCTCATTGTTAGGGCCATATGAAGGTCAGCAGAAAACAGTGACAGTCTTACTTTTACATATGGTCTGAGAGAAGAGACAGAGACAGTAAGAGACAGATTCTTACTGCGATGCCTTTGGCAGATCCTTCTCCTGACCTCAGCTTCCTGTCAGTTCCAACAGGGGCAGTTATTAGTGTCTCTTGTCTTCCCTTTGTTTGTGTCCAGTCTCTCTATGTAATCTACTTAAAAATGTTCAGTGGCCATCTCCATGCTAATGATTCATAAGTCTACCTTTAATGAATCCCCTACCTCAGCTGGTTTTGTTGGCTCTGATCCAGGCAAGTACTTAAGCATGTTCTTAGCTTTGAGTTTACTGACGTTCCAAACTCAGACTAACATCACACTTTGGAGAGCTGTAAAAATAATAACTGATTTTATTATTGAAATTGCCATGCTTTGTGGTGTAAGGAAGAAACAGACAACATAAATAAATTTAATATGAGTTATATGGATCTTAATGCCACATTTTAATAATATATACAATACACAAATCTACATTTAGAAGAATATGTTTATAAAAGCATATGAACCATATAAGCTAATATTTCATATTCTGTATGGCACGTTAAATGTGTATGTATGTGTATCTGTACCTGTTTGTATGTAACTTTGTCCGTATGAAATGTATACATCTGCCCAGTCATTCAGTCATCTGTGTGTTGTAAACCATTGTATTAAAAATGTAGATGAAATAAATAATAGTTTCTGACACCTCATGTGTTTCAACTGCTTGACTGAAATTCTGAGGATTGTCCATCTGTCTTCACACTAGGAGAATGATAGCAGCTCTTGTCTCGTCTGGTGGTTATTTAGTAAATGTCAGAAGGATGATTGGTCTATAGGAATTGTGCTACTGCTGGTAATGCCCATGTGGTGATGTGTGTACCGTTAGAAGATACCAGTGCATACTGGTTGTGTTTATAATGGGGAGAACACTCTCAGAATGAATTTAACTGAAGTGTTCCTTAGCTAAAGAAGAAAGGAAGAGCAGAAAATAGCTTCAGACGAAATGTTCCTTAGGCACAGACAGAATCCTTATTTGACCATATAAGGCTAGACCTAAATTTGAACACAGCCTTCATATCAGCCATGAACAGATTGTCTTCCTAGCAAAAAGTGAGTGCATTGCTTCAGCAGCCTCTCCTTGTTATGTTGTTCCTGCTGCCATAAACTTTGTTACAGTGGTAATTGCTGTTTCTGGATTCCTAAGTCTTCTCAACACTGGACCAAAAGTGGAAATCAGCTCAGGCCAAACTGCCCGAGGCTCCTGATCCTTGTGACATTAACGGGTTGCAAGATCTGAACTAGACTACCCTGCCTTCTTACTCTCTGATTTAAAGGGTGAATCAGGAGCTAGTGGGAAATTCTAAGGTATGGTAGATAAATCCAAAACATTTTGGATCTGTTCTTAGGAACTAACTCTTGAATAACTTAATAATGTGTTATGTGGGCATTTCTGAATTTTGGATATTTACAATCAGATACCTGGTGTGGATATGAATTTCATTTTTAATCTCAGTTTTCATAATCATTGGAATTAAAAAGCTCAATTACAGGTGTCTCGGAATGTCCTTTGTGGATTTCTTCTGCTCAAGATCTTAATGTCAAGATGAGGAAATGCAAACTTTCCTGCAGTGGAAGCATGCATGGTTCCTCTTTTATCTAATTGGGTGCTCTTCGAACACAGAATATAAGAGTTACAACACTATATATCCTGAACAGAGATGGCTGGTAACAGGTGGAAGAAGTTCCTGGGTTTTTTATTACCATAGTAGAGATCTGGGGTGGAGAGCAGGTAGGGATAGCATTTCTGTGTAAATATTTGCCATCTGAAAGCTGTGGTGTGGAGGCCGACCCTGTTGTCCAGACTCTCCCACTTGTCAAAGGAGAGTGAAAGATACTTAAGGGAAGTGATATCCCTAGGACCGCTGGTCATGCATCTGTCTTGACTGTAGAGAAGAGCTTAGACTGAACAGCTGAGTCAGGGAAGGCAAGCCCCATTCCCAGTGCCAGAGGCAAACCTTCTGGAGAAGGCTGTGTCATAGTTAAAAATTGGAAGCAGGTATCCAGAATCCTGTGTCTTGTGTGCAGTGCCATTCTTTATGTTTAAAGATGAATGTTTGAAGACAAAGAAGGATCAAAGTGAAAGATCTGTGCTGAGGAAAAACTGGGGTCATCAGTTAGGTTTGGAGCTTAATCTTAAGAAATTATATATTTCAAAGACTGAAATTAATATGAAGGCCATATGGAAAGTGAAGAAGTGAAAATGTGGCTGTGAGGCAGAGAAAGTATGATTAGTTAGCAGACAAGCAGGTTTTAATTGCAGTAGAGAGCTGAATGTGACAAAACAGACAGTCCAACCTCATCTTCGAAAGATGTCCCACTGTGCCATATGACAATGACACAAAGGGAGTGTCATTTGAAAAAGTATAAATTGAGAAGCTGTTGCTTAGTGGGTCTGACTGATGAAGCCACCCAGAAACTGAGACTTCATCCAAAGGGGATTAGTGATTTAAAGATAAGACTTGGTGTCCTCCAAAGGATTGCAAAGGTGAAAGGCTGTCATACCAAAGGAAAAATGGCGCTTGCTGCTTATTCTCTGTTCTCAGGATGAACTGTAGGCAGGACAAAAGAGAGTGAAGATGTCAAAAATAAAAATATCAATAAGAGAGTAACAAAAGGAAAAGAATTATTAAACCATTTTAAGTTCATCTGTGATAGAACCTATTTACAGAAATGTCTACAGCAGCCTTCTTTCATCTGAAAAACCGTAAACTCCTGCATGAGCTGAAGTTAATGGGATTCATATCTGAGTAAGATTTGATTTTTAGACAGGAACAGTTTCTTTGATATAATTTTGTTTTCTGGTACTATCTGCCTTGCCATGTCCTTACATTCAATTTTGTTTTCTGTGGAACAGTTTTTTTCACATGAGGATTTTCTTTATACCAGTGTCATCACCAGTACCTTGTCCAGCCTTTGTTTCACTTCCCGTGTTTTGTATCATAAAATGTTTTGTCTCAAGGATGTCTTAAGGGTTCCAAGGGTTTGATTTGATTCACTGATGGTACACTTAGCCTCAAATCTCTTTCAGGAGGGGCCAAGTACTCCTCTCCATATGTACTAGCCTTTTGTATGCCAGTGGTTGGAAGTCCTCAAATCCAGTAATTCTAAAAGCCAGCTCTGAGAGTCTGATGAGTTTTGAAGTTTGAAACAGGATCTCTGAGTGTAGTTCATATGGTGCTAAACAAAGGAGACAGTTTGTGTTTTTTAACATGTTTTCATTATTTAACTGATGCACCTGGCCAAAGCCCGCACACCGCTTGCATGTCCTGTCCCTTGCCTCTCCTGGCAGTGCACTCTCAGTCCTGGTCTTGTAAGGGATTCAGTTTCCATTCCCATGTTCCCTGTATTGACAGATCATTTCAGATGAAACAGACAAAGCAAAGGCAATGGGAATTCAGACAGGCAACTTGGAACAGCAGGAGATATATGTTGCCAAATTCCCAATCTATCACTATCAGAATTACTGAACCTAACATCTTTCTGCACTTTTGAATCATCACGGGCTTTATAAACCAACCCCCTCCCGGTTCCTAAATGTCTTTGTTGTTCTGTATCATTTTTCTTTATAGAGGATATTGTTTTCTTGGGGTTTTCTTTGCTTCCAGACATATTTTTATGCAAGTCAGAAAAGATGTTTTGTCACCTGCAGCTAAGCTGCCAACTGAAACTAGCTGGCATATGCACATTAGGCCAGGAATCTGCAAGCTTCAGTGGCTGCTAATAAAGTGGCAGATTGATGTTAATGCTAAGATTGTCTGACTTTTAGGTTCCTATATATAGAGTCAGCCTTGTTAGCCTTATTAATTATTTATATAGTACTAAAAGTATACTTACCACTTTACTAACAAATCAGCAGGTTAAGGCCCTCCACTGAACCACTTGCAGTGGCTAGTTTAGTTTGCTATGATGTATAAAAAATTAATGGACACATGCAGGTGTAGGGGCGAATAACACCAAAGAGGAACTGAGTCATGCAAGGTTTCATGGAAGCAGCAAAGACACAGTGCTGTTGGCTTTAAGGATGTCCTTTATGGTGACTGTGAGTGGTCTTTGCACTGCAGCCCCAGAGAGCTGGATTTAACAGCTGGGTCCTCAACAGATCTTCTGTTCAAGCCTTAACAGTGCATAGTGTGTACTGCTGTTGTGCTGCAAAATAAGGTCGTAACTATGTGCTTAGTTTTAACTTTTGGCATCTTGACTTCAATAGACCTGAGCCAGCTTACATCAGCTGAGGATCTGTCCCTAAAAATAGAAACCCACAAACTACCTACCTTAGCTGAGTTCTGAAGAGACATCTGCAAACATTTGTGCTGTTTTATCTGATGCCACTAGGGTTTATTTGTAATTTATCTGGCAGAAGAAGGTGAAATATGCCTTGTATTCCAGGACAGGTATGTCAGAGACTAAGTCGCTGTTAACATACTTTTTTTTTTTCAGTCTTAATGTGCATTCTTTTCTGGTATTGTACAAGATGTATAAACTATTTAAATTCTTTATTTTTCTCTTTACTTGTTGATGAAGCAATGAGCTGGTTCTAATGCTGATCTCTAAGATATGCAGGCATTCTTTTCAGCAGGCAAAGGATTTGTTTATGACAACCTGTTATTCTTATCCTACTATTCTACTTTCTGCCTTATCTGTTGATACTTCTTTCTTCACATTAGACATTTGTTGCTGGTGGGCTGTGTTATCAAGTGCACCAGGACATCTTAGCTAAGGGCTGTATCTCTCATGAGCAGCATGTCAGAGGAATCTTCAAAGAAGTCTTAACAAAGGATGCATTTGAAACAGGAGAAGTCTGGCTATTTTAGCTATTCTTCCTTTTGATCTTGGAAAGTAGATTGTGAATGTGACTGCTCTGTATTTTCCTGTCGGGTCCCTTGACTCTTTTTCTAAAAGGTTATGTTAGTTACTTTCTACTCCAAAGGGACTCGTTCCTGTACTAAATGCATTTCTGAAAATGTCAGCCAAAACTCCTCCACCTTCTATTCTTGTTTGTTTTTAATATTCTCAGTTTCCTATAGCCTGAATCTCAGAGCACCATCAATTTTCAGATCTTTCAAACTTTTCAGAGAAGTTTGGTCCTTTTGAATGTCTTGTTTGTCCTTATCACTTTGCTGACTGACAACCTTTTGCATTTCAGAATGTGGCTTATCACTTTATGACTACTATTACTCCTCCTCCTCTGCAGACTCTCCACAGGTTTGAAAATCCTTTTTGCCAGTTTGCCAGGTCTTAGTTCCCTTACTGATTCTTTTCTTAAATTTTCACTGCTTTCATTTAAAAGCAATAACAGCCTATCACTCTGTTTCAAGGTGAACTGATGTATAACTTATTGTTTAAGACTAAAAAGCAGAATAATTTTTCTTTCAGTTTTAGTGGGTTTTGTCTATAAATTTTCTGATGTTGTTGAATTAGGATACGTAGAGCTGTACAGAATTGATTTACCAGGTATTTTATTTTTTAATTTAAAATCAGAATAAAATGGCAAATTTAAAAAAACTTCCATTAACAAAGATATTTTATTCTGGTCCACTAACACATTTCTTTTCAGTGAAATCAGAAATTTAATGTCAGTTTTGCCAATCTTAATTTTCCAGAATTTTTTTAAAGATCAATGTGATTTGAAAAGTAAAACTAATGCATTTATTGCTTCAAATGAGAAATGTTCAATTTTTACATTGTACTTAGGCTTCTTTTTTTTTCTTAATTGCACCATCTGGTCTAATAAAGGTTGTTACATATCCTTGCAAACTGGTTCAGTGATGGCTATGGGTAACTTCTGCTTATTTAAAAATCTTAACTGGTGTGCTGTTGTCATGGTTTAAGCTCAGATGGAAATTAAGCACCACGCAGCCACTCATTTAACTCCCTCCCCTCTCCTCCCCAACCCTGGTGGAATGGAGAGGAGAATTGAAATAAAACATGTATGTTAGGAGCAGTTTAATAATTGAAAATTAAGTAAAATTCAATAATAATAATGTTAAATAATGATAATAAAAAGGAAATAATCAAGTGAAGCACGATGCAGTTGCTCACCACCCACTGACCAATGCCTGACCCCCCCTTCCCTAACCCAGATCAGTCTCACTTCTGGGTAAGTCCCCCCAGTTTATATCCCAGGCANCACTCATTTAACTCCCTCCCCTCTCCTCCCCAACCCTGGTGGAATGGAGAGGAGAATTGAAATAAAACATGTATGTTAGGAGCAGTTTAATAATTGAAAATTAAGTAAAATTCAATAATAATAATGTTAAATAATGATAATAAAAAGGAAATAATCAAGTGAAGCACGATGCAGTTGCTCACCACCCACTGACCAATGCCTGACCCCCCCTTCCCTAACCCAGATCAGTCTCACTTCTGGGTAAGTCCCCCCAGTTTATATCCCAGGCATGATGTTCTGTGGTGTGGAATATCCCTTGAGTCAGTTCAGATCACCTCTCCTGCCTATGCTCCCTCCCAGTTTCTCTTGCGTACCTCCTCGCTGGCAGAGCGTGAGACNTCAATAATAATAATGTTAAATAATGATAATAAAAAGGAAATAATCAAGTGAAGCACGATGCAGTTGCTCACCACCCACTGACCAATGCCTGACCCCCCCTTCCCTACCCCAGATCAGTCTCACTTCTGGGTAAGTCCCCCCAGTTTATATCCCAGGCATGATGTTCTGTGGTGTGGAATATCCCTTGAGTCAGTTCAGATCACCTCTCCTGCCTATGCTCCCTCCCAGTTTCTCTTGCGTACCTCCTCGCTGGCAGAGCGTGAGACAAGGGGAAAAGAGTCCTTGACTTAGGATAAACACGATGTAGGAAAACCCAAATCATCAGTGTGTTATCAACACCATTCTCATTCCAAAACACAGTACTGTAACAGCTGCTGGGAAGAAATTAACTCTCTCCTAGCTGAAACCAGGACAATATCCACCATTTACTCCATACCATTTATGTCATGCCAAGTTTCACATTCCTCAATATCCCATCACCTTTCCTATTTATCTGTTTTGATAGATATACAAACATCATTCTCTTAGTCTGTGGAAGGCTGCTGTCAAATGTTCATAAAATGTCACACACACCAAAAAAAAAGTTTGTAGAATTCATTTAGCCGCTGACTTTGGCCTTTATCCTTGGTAACAGTCTTTCAAGCAGGAAAGATGGTGTAAGGCATTGGATTGTGGCATGCTGCACATTTGACTCGGTTGCAATTCCAGTGCAGTTGTTCTTGTTCAGTTTTATCAAAGTTCATTCTTCTTTGGTGTGGGTGTAACAGTCAGAGGGAAGTCAGGCTGAGATCCCCGGAATGCTTGTGGTTAAGATGGATGCAGTGAGGTGCTCACCACTAAAGTTGTAATACACAGTGTTGGATAATTTATAACATAATACAATTTAATTAATTTGTGGTTTTCACCGAAAATCAAATTCCCTTGAGGCATACACCAGACTTCCCCATCCTCCTGCATTACCCACCAAGTGCACCCAGGTTTGTGAGCAAAAGCAATCCCATGGATGGGTTTGCCTTTGCCTGAGCCAGGAATAATCCAGACTGGTTTTCCCAGTATGTTTTTAATGTTCACCAAGGAACTTTATCTTCTTCTACAGTACATAAAAATTTATAAACTTGCTATAGTTTTATCTGTGTGATCATTGAAATGACTAGTGTTAAGAAAGGTGAGAAAGTGAGATGGTTTTCTTAAAAGATACAAGGATGTTAGTGAGGGAAGGTGTACCAGAATGTGGGACTTCAAAATTAAGATTAAAATGGCCGTAGGCATACTGGCAAATGTACTTGCTTCTCTGAAATCTATCTACTAATGTGGATTTCTTGTCAAGTCCTTTTATTAACCATTTTCAAGGTGGCTAGTTACTGCATCTCATGGGAAGATCTCTTGATGGCTGTAATCTGCCACTTTACTGTAGTCAAGTGCTTCCCTGGCTCTGCTTGATTCCATTTCTTCCTGCTTCAGACATCAGAGACAACATATCAGCAAACTACATGGGTAACATGTTTTATCCATCCAGAAGGGAACTGAGAGATAGGAGGAATTTTAATGAAAGATGTATTATTCATAATGAAAGTAAATGCTTTTCATTTTTTATTTTATTGCAGCTTTCCAGTCAACCTGGAGCTGATTCCTAGCCTAGTAAGGTATAGTAGTGATCAGTTTACTCAGGTGAAATTGGAAGGACACACAAGATAACCAATGTGTAGAACTGAAACATAGCATGAGGCTTAGCATCTTTAATAGGAGGAAGTTTTACCTTGTGCTTCCTTGCATGCATGTGCTTGTAGGGAAAGAAATCATGAAGACGAACAGAGATATTTCCACTTTGTCGTGGGGAGTTTGACATACACCCAGAATGACAGCAGAAATGGAAGGTGGACAGATCCAGGCATGATTTCAGTACTCACTGTAGCTCCACATAGTGTAACCGGAGCACACAGAGCCTGTAGTGACTATTTTACTCCAGGTAGCCTGGGGCTTACAACTTGTAAATCAGAGTCTCTACCTGTGTCATACACTTTGCTGTGGATTAGTTAATATCTTGAATGCACTTGGAAGTACCAGAATTCCCAATGCCTTAAACTAGACACCATTTTGCTATTTGCAGCTTCGTATTATATAATTTTGTCTCACTCCTGTTCAGTAATTTTTAAGGAGAAGACAGTCACAAACAGAAATATTCAACATGAGGTTCATTCCTGGGGTACCACAGAGCAGTTCTCACAGAAGAAGGAGCATCACAGCGCTGGAAGTTTCTCCATGAGGAAAGACACACCTGCTGGAAAGTCACTGTGCTAAAAGTGAAGACTCTCCACTGAAAGCAAATTCAGATTCTTATTTAATAAAAGTCATTAAGTGTGAAAAAGCTACCAAGGATCTCAATTTGGAAGGCTCTACCAAGTCTTAAAAGGATGTACGCCTCCTCCCACCCTTTTAAATAAGCCATCAGTTAATCTTGATTTTCTGTCCAATCCAGAAACATCACATTCATGTAGTAAAATGAAGATACTTTTACCTCCTTAATCTCAGAAAATTATCTTACTATTTCCAAACTTGTCAATATATGAAAAATATCCACATATGTGGTACATAGGAGTGTTAGAATATGCTGTTCATGAAATATGATTATTTTCTTTTTTTATTTACAACGAAGTCTTTTTCCTAGCTTGAAAGGCTTGAAGAAACAAACCAACACAACCAGGCAAGCATGTGTTTTAAAAGATGATATCTTAAAAAGAAACATCTCCAAAGGGAAAGGTAGAAACTTTACAAGAGGAAGGAGATACTTCCTTACCCCTGATCTCTCTTTCGAATGTCAAATCTAAGGGTGAGAACGGGATGCAATTGAAAGAGGTAATTGCTGTTAATATTGATATACCAGAGGTAGCTTTTCAATCAGTGCTTTTGGATCGGAGGAAAGTTTGTGAAAATTTTGTCAGACTTTATGCAACCTGTACCATTGGGCAAGATGCTGTTTGAGTACCTGAGTATAATTTTTATCTCACCTAATTATAGAAAACAGCACTAGAAGGGACTCTGACAAGTCCTCCAGTCTGTCCTTCACTGCTCTTCATCCTAAACCAGTCTCACTTGTTCCTGAAAACCAGTGTGATGAGTTCTCCAGAGTCATCTTGTGCAATAATTTCCAGTGCTTTAATCTCTTTGTTACAGCATTTTCTTTATTGTCTACCCTAAATATCCGTTTATGTTACTTTTTGTCCTATTTCACAGTGAATGCAAAGGGCAGTGTATCCCTGCGGTGCTTTGTAAGAATTTCTTATATGCCTGAAAACTGTTAGTGTGTGTCTTTTCTCTCTTCTTTAGGGATGAACGTCTAACGGTAGCACAAAGAGAAATAATAACAGCAAAAATAACTATGAGGTCCTATTCACTTGCAAGTTATATACATTGTGTATTTTACAGCCTCGCCCTGAGATATAGAGCAGCAATCTGAATTAGAGTACATGCTTCTCTGATCACCTGGCCAGAACATAAGTGCGGTTTCCGGCCCGGGCAGAGCCCCGAGGTGCCCCCGCAGCCCCTGGGCTGGAGCGGGCGCTGCGGCGGCAGAACCGCGGGCCGGTGGTGCCACCTGGTGCCAGCCCTGCCCGCATCGGGACGGGCATGGATGCCTCGGGACACCGGGGGGATGGCGGCGGGCACGTCACCAAGCAGCCTAAGAGCAGCCTAATGGAAATAAAGTCACTAAAACAGCATGTAGGAAAAATCCCGTTGCTGTCCAGAAGTCCAAGCCCGCCGATTTAATTTACTTTTTTTCGGTAGCAGCAGCTGCTTCTTCCTGACCCGAGCTATGAAAGGCTTTCTAAGAGCTAAACATTTTCCTAACTAATTTGAAGTCAGTATGAAACACCAGCATACAAGCCTCAACACAAGGAAAATCTCCAGGTGTAATCTCTGCCTCCCACTCTCCAATGTCAAGATCTTATCTTAAACAAAGTTCACTTGACACCAATTAGCAAGCAAACAGCTGAGGAAAATAAGAATAGTTCTGAACTTTGTGATCTGCCTCAAGTACAGCAGAAAACTTCTGAGAGGTTTGATTTGGCCTGAAGAAGTACAGAACATCCGTGTTTTCCAGCTTGCACTGGTTGGGTCGTGGTGTTAACCAGGCTTAACACCCGGTATTCAGGTTCTGCTTACAGTCTCTAAAAGAGAATAAAGTACTGTTGCTATTGACGACACTCCAACAGGGTAATATTAAATGTCACTAGAGGTGGCCAATAGTTTCTATTAGAAAGTGCTAATTTTAGGAAATAAAAATACTAATTAAATGTATTGGTTGCTCAGATTTTTTAATGAAAAAATATTGAAATATCATTTTCTGGCAGAGTAAAAATATTTTACATTAAGCTCACTAAAATGTGTGTTTTCTGTATGGCTACATATTAGAAAAGGTTAAGAAAAAGGAGTGAAAACTTCAACAATATTGAATTAATTGACTGAAAAATCTTCTTAGTAATTTTCTTTCTACATTTCTAAAACTTGCATGGCACAATGAGGTCAAGAAATGTACTCCAAATTTTTTATCGTCTTTATCTATGGAAAATCCATATTCTATATGGCAGAAAACTGGGGAAGTGGGAATGGCAGTTGTTGAAATTACAATGAAGAACTGGAAGTTGAGCATAAAGCAGTAAGAAAGAAGGGGGAGACCACATGAAATTAAAATGATGGGTCAGAGAGATAAATAATAGAACTAGCAAAGGAGTGAAGAAGGAATAAGATCATCTTTGAAAGTCCATGGACATTACTATTGTACTATGCAGTAACTCAAATATGTTCCTGCATTACAGTATATGAATTCGACATTAAATTTACCCAAGTACTGCTCTTCTTTTTTTTTTTAGTTTTTTTAATTATTTAACAGACTCATCCTGCACAGCAGTGATCAATTGCATTTCTGCTATGAGTATGTATTTTTGCTAGGTGCATTGAGCAGCAGTCTGGGAGGGGAGGTGGGCTTTAAAGGTCTCATATCCAGTTGTTCCTGTATGTGCACATATGCCATAGAAACGGCACAGTGCCCCTCATCTTAGCACTCTCTGACTATCTAGAGCAACCCTGACACAGTGAGGTTACCATACAAAAGTCTAAGGAACAACAGACTTTTAGTCACAGGCAAGAAAATACCAAATTAGCTGCAGCAGAAAAATTACCTGGAACATCAGCTTAAACTTGATGTACCAAATAATTGCGGCTGCTGTGTTTGCCATTTACTTTAGCAGCTATGAAGAATGTGCAACATGAGCTGGATTTTGCTTCAGAGAAGAAACTGATGTTGCGCATTCTGCTGTCAGCAATTAAAGAAGATTCATTAGTAGATGCTGACATGGAAAGTGATTTTTGTTATGAAGCGTGCAGAGATGCAGCTATGTGAAGGGGGTTTCATAAAGATAAATGGAAGTAGTGGATGTTGGTTGGGTTTTGGGTAAGATAGATTTTTGTCGTGTATTGAAATAACTTGTGACTTTTTAGAAGTATCAGAAAGTAAATTGTCTGAAGATAAGGTTATGAAGTAACCCGTGAGTTTGAGACATGACATATTTGACAACTAAGGATCCATTGCTGTCATCTGGAACAGTACCTATTATGCAGATTGTCTGACTCGAGACAGGTGCAGTAGGTAGCCAGCTGGTCTCTCTAACTCTTCCACCCATGATTCTTCTAGAATCATAGAAGATCTCAAACTGGAAAGGACCCATAAATATAATTAAGTCCAACACCCTATTCCTCACAGTACTTCCTAAAATTAAACCATGTGACTAAAAGCATTGTCCGGACACCCCTTGAACTCTGACAGGATTAATGCAGCAACCACTTTTCCTGAGGAGCCTGTTTCAGTGACCGACCACCCTCCCAGTGAACTTTCTCCTAATGCCCAGTCTGGACTTCGCCTGACATAACTTCATTCCATTTCCTTGGGTCCTTTGACTGGTCACCAGAAACACATCATCACTCCAAGTGCACCCTTTTACCCAAGGATACAGGGGATGAAGCACTTTTAGCCCTGTGTGTCGGCCTTCCTCATTTCTTACTGCACTGTGCCATGGCTGGGAATGTTGCTAGTTATTCAAGTTAGGAAGATGAGAATATTAAAGTGCTTTACTTGTATGAATAATTGCAGCAAGCAGGTTTCTTTCGCTTCCTGCTTCTCTTGCCTGCTTCTTGCCATAGGTATCCCATTCAGTATTTGGCTTTGTGTGTTTGGCAGCTGGCACCCCCTGACTCCTGGTGGCTGAGATGATGAAACCTGCAGGACTGGAATGAAGATGTTGTGCTTTTAATTGGCCCCTGAAGCAGTGTGCAGGAATCCAGAACAGGATATTCCAGTGATTACACAGCTTAAATATTTGATACCCAGGGTAGATTTGGAGGTTTGTTTGGTTTTGTTTGTTTTAAATTAAAAGCAGACAAGTCTCCAAAGCAAAGTTTGTCTCTGAGGGGTTACTCTGAGCTGTTATTCCACGTGTCACATTTTTGTATCTATTTGGTTTCCTTATTGAGTTTTCACTTGCTTAGAAGAGGTTTTTTCACCTTCAGTGTTACATTTTGAAATCTGAGTATTTGAAATGTGTCCTTTCTTCTTCCTTAGCAACAAAGTTTATGGGATTCAATCGTTTATAACTTGGTTTCTGCTCACTGGACCTGTAAGTATGGAGCAGATGCATCACAGCTAGCTTTGTCCCATAGGGAAGGGTTAATAGTGGCCATCAGCTGGAAAATCTTTTCCTTTCTTAGATATGCCCTTGGGTACACATCGGGGCTGATTTCTGAACAAATGTGCTTGCTCAGGTTTTTAATTTTGTGCCTAATTTTTATAGGTCTTTTTTTTCTTGCACTCCTGGTTTTACTACATTACTTTGAAAATGTTTTTCCTCATGTGAGAAGGGTCAATATGTGAGTGTCTAATGACCTTAATATTAAAGAAAAGATACCACTGAGTCTATGACATAAAGATGTCAAATAGGTGTTAAGTCTAGTCATAATTAGTAACATTTTATTGTCTGCGTTATTCCACAAGAACAGAAAATTACCTGCTCCTTAGTAATTAAACAAAATACTTGAATAAGCATCCGTGTCTTTAAAAAACCTGACAGATCACGTATGAGTTCAAAACTTAAAAAAGCAAAAATGTGATTATGATAAGTCTCAGGCAATGCACTCAAAATTAAGAGTGAGAGTAAACCATCTTGGAAACATTTAAAATTAAATAATATATTTTCTGAAATGACAGATTATATTTATCCCACACACGTAATATCTTGTGTTGCTTAAAACAAATTATTCTTTAAAAGAGTGAAAAAAAATTATTCAGTATTTTTCAATTTTATCTTTCCTGTTTTCCACACACCTTTCTGCTCCCTTGGAGCCTCTGATAGCACAGTTTGCAGAATGCTGGGAAGATTAACACACAGGAGCAGCAAAATTATACTAAAAACAATCTAAAGGCTTGGTTTCCGTGAAATGTTAGTAAGGAAAATTAGTATTAAAAAATGTCATAATAAAAGAAAAATATTTTTGAAATATGAAAATTTAGTAATGAAATATTAGTAATGAAAATTAGTATTAAAATTGTCATAATAAAAGAAAAATATTTTTGAAATCTGAAATTTTTTTACATTATTTTTTGATAAAATAGAAATTTTCATTTCATATCAAAAGAAAGAGATAGGAATAAATTTGGGTCCTGAATTCCTTTTAGCCCATTTGATTCAGAAACTGGAATGCAAATTTAAATATTTTTGTTACTAAAGAAATAATCATATTTTATAATAATTTTTATTGCAATTTATAATTCAATATTAATTTATTTTACTTTATATTCCCATGAAAATATTGTCTCAAATAAAGGACATCATAGAAAATAGAGATTTATTAAATGCAAATAGAGAGTTCTATGTGACGCTATATTACATGAGAAACTGTATCAAAATCTGTGAACTGGAGGTATATATGTATATGTTTTTTCCATTTTTACAACAATCTTCCTGAGCAAACAAACAAATAGAGAGTGTTTCAGCAGCAATGCAGACAGTTCTCTTGAAAGTCCCTTGAAGGCAAACGGAGCCCCATGGTGGAGCTGAGCCTCTGCTGGGTAAAGCCTTTGCTGCCTCACCTCACCTTCTCCTCTTGCTCCATTCACAGATGCAGTGCTGTGAGCTGGGGCATCCCGAAGACTGCAGTTTCTATGGCAATGGATTTGAAGCAGGCAGAGCAATGGCTGTTTGTCTTGGGGTGACTCTATCATGTGTATCCCCTATCATGCTCTATGCCCAAAAAGTAATATTGTGCCTTTTCTGTGCCTTTAAACTGAGCTTGAAAAAAACCCAGACAAACTTTCCAAAGCAGCTTCTCAAGGACACAGAGATTACACTCCTCAGTTTTTTTGTCTGACTGCAGAAAGGCACGAACGGAGCACCCTGCTTGCTTTCTCTTCAGCCAGCTGGTTTTTTTCTCTCTTGGTGTGAGACGGAGAGCTGAATTTTGTTTCCTGGGACTTTGGTTTTTTTTCCCTTCTTCTCTTCTGAACTGTTTCAACAACATCAGAACACATCAGGAGAGTTTTCTCCCCGAGGCCTGGGGGCGGGCCCACGCCCTCACCGACCAGCTCCGAGGAGGAGAGAGACCACACCTACAGAAGGATTCTGAAATCTTCCCAGGTTTCTCTCTATAGCGGGGGTTTTAATTCATTATTTAGCATCGTTATCCTTTTCCTGTGTGTTTGTTAAAATAAATAGTTTTTATCTCTTTCACTTTCCTTAGAGGAAAAATTTCCTTTTTTCCCGAACCCTGTGGGGGGGAAGGGTGGTTGCAACCTGGTTTTCTCTCAAGGGCTGTATTACTAGATTTTGGCCAAACCGGCTCACTGTTGCTCAGGGCTTGTGATTTCCCTTGCTGGAGTCAGGAGAACAATCCTGCGACACCAGTGTGGGCACCACAGTGTGGAAGTTACCCCAGTCGCCTCCCATGGACAGTGCATGGGGCTGCAGAGCTGTGCTCCCTCCCCAGAGACTACCTCACAGTCACAGGGGTCCTGTGACCTCCAAAACCTTGCCATGGGTATTTGACACGGCAGCTGAAGGTTTAGGTCCATGCAGGACCAATTCATTTGCCATCCACCAAAGGCTCTGGGCTCCTTGTCCACCATGATAGTTCCTGAAGGGTTAAACTCCACAACAGTGGTATAGAAATAGTAATTCCAATTAAAGTAATCGCCAGGGAGCAATTGAAGGAGAAATAAAAACGTGATGTTCTCATTTCCATAAGCAAATGAAAACAATTTAGATGAGTTTTATCTAGATGAAGGAAAACGCCTATGTAAAAACTAATTACCCTCTGTGCTAATTATGACAAAGAGGATAAAGGACAAACCTTTTGAAAAATATCCAAGGATATTAAATGGAGTTTTATTAATAGATGAAACAAGCTGAAAATGAGAGTTGTGATATATTGTGTTTGGGCCTAGATTCAATAAAAACTCTCTCTGGCTTCCACTTCACAGCAGCCCCATAAAATCAATTTATTATATGAAGCCAGATGGGTCTTTTATTGAACCTGGACCTTATTCATTAAATAAAAGTAATTATCATCGGAGTTAAAAGAAACAATACCTACTGCTTCATGAATCAGTTACTATCCCATACATTTAAGTGACAATAAGAAAGAAAAATATATTTTTAAATCAATAGACACACAGTTCATCAAGTGTAAGAGCAAGACCCATAATATATTTTCTGGTGTAATTTGTTCCTTATCACAAGGTTCATTTAAATCATAATATCTGCTTTGGCTGTTGAATATGGATCAACCGTGGAACCAGCCACATGGAGAGTGATGCTCTTGGCCTTTTCCTCGGACCTCCAATTTCAAACATGGGAGTAAGAACCAGGTCTGAGATGAGGAATGTAAAAAACCAGCAGTGGTACTGAACAAAACTCACCATTCTTTGCACCACTCCGTTTGATATAGATAGAACTTTGTTCTACCTCCTGTGCTGGCAGTGCTTTACCCTGGAGACCAACCGCCCCTAAATGTTCAAAACCTCCCCAAAGCTGCAACACTGTTCCAGGCAGGGCCTGGCATGAAACACAAAAATAGTGTATAGGGCTTGTGTGACAAAGTTTTGGTAGCAGGTGGGTACTACTGGGATGGCTTCTGTGAGATGCTGCTGGAACCTTCTCCCATGTCCAACAGAGCCAACGCCAGCTGGCTCCAAGGCAGACCTGCCTCTAGCCAAGGCTGAGCCATTGGTGACAGTGATAATGTATTCAAGAAAGGGTAAAAACAGCAGTAGAGAGACAAGTGAGAACATGTGAGAGCAATAGCTGGGCAGACACCAGTGTCAGTGAGAAAGGAGGGGCAGGAGGTGTTCCAGGTGCTGGAAGGAGATTCCCCCACAGCCCGTGTGAAGACCATATTCAGGCAGCTGTGCCCTGCAGCCCATGGAGGTCCATGGTGGAGCAGAGATCCACCTGCAGCCCTGGGATGGCCCCATGCTGGGGCAGAGGGATACTGAGAGGAGGCTGTGAGTCCATGGGAAGTCCATGCTGGAGCAGGTTTTTGATGAGACTTTGGACCCTTTGAAGAACCCTGTCCTTATCCGGAGCCAAAAGCCTTATATTTTCTCTCCCCTGCCCAGCTGAGGAGGGGCATGATAGAGTGGCTTTGGTAGGCACCCGGCATCTACTTGACCTTAGATAAGACCTTAGATGACCATCAGTAGATGCCAAGACTTAATGTCAGGAAGGTTGTAGGATGTAGATACAGACGTCTAACACTGCATGACCTGAGCTACCATCATGACAGTGAATGAGAAATGGCCATGCGTGGTGGAGTTTTCTGCTTCATACAACTAAAAATGGTACAGTATGGAGGAAATAAGAGGAAGACACCAGGAAGGGCAAGCCATCCTACGGGACTGACTGGGAACATGGCGTTTCAACAGGACTGAAATTCACAAGGTGTTGTGGTTTAACCCAAGCCAGCAGCCAAGCTCCAGGCAGCTACTGACTCACTCCCCCACCAGAGGGAGTGGGGTCAGGGAATCAGAAGGGTAAAAGCCAGAAAATTCATGGGTTGAGATAAAAACAGTTAAATAGGGAAAGCAAAAGCTGAGCACACAAGCAAAGCAAAACAAGGAATTAATTCACTGCTTCCCAGGGGCAAGCAGGTGTTTGGCCATCTCCAAGAAAGCAGGGCCCCATCACATGTAACAGTGACTTGGGAAGACAAACACCATCACTCCAAATGTCCCCCTCTTCCTCCTTCTTCCCCCCCTTTATATCCTGAACATGATGTCATATGGTTTGGAATTTCTCTCTGGTCAATTTGGGTCACCTGTCCACAAATCCAAAACACAACTCCATACTAGCCAATGTAAAGAAAATTAACTCTACTCCAGCTGAAACCATCACACAGGGAGAGCAATTTAAACTTGACTGAACTCAGACAAGGAAGGACCTTCAAGCAGAGTTTTGTCATTGCTGCTTGCACAGATGACAGGCACAGAGTTTATATGTATATCTAAAAGGAGTCCAAAGACTTAGGTTTCACTATTTTAAAATTTTCAATATTTTTAATATTGTCATATTGAATTATTTCATTGCCACCAATCAATCACTTCCAGGAAATTAGTAATTTCAAATCAATACTGGTGATAATAATGTAATTCCATAAATTAATGCTTTATGGAATTATGCTTTAAAAAAACCCAGAATATAGGTCTTGAAATTTAATGCACTGTCTTCAGCTGCTGTTTCTAGCACAGTGCCTTTCTCCTGCTTCCCTGGAGAAGTTTGTATTTGAGTTATATCTATTTAGTTACGTCTTGCTCTGTATTTTAAAACACAAACTTCCCACAGTTAAATCACAACTCACTTGAGCACAGCCTCTAGTTTAAAAGCTGACCTGGAAAGAGTGCTTCTCTTTTCAATTTTGTTCCTTTAGGTATTTTTCCCTCCATCTTTCAGGATGATAATAATGATGATTTGTGTTGCTGCTATCCCACTGAGTTAGCCACTCTGTGAGCACTCAACAAAAAGGTTACTCTGCAGGGTGTTTCTACTGCTTGTTTACCGCCTTTATTCCCGGGACACCAGTAGTGGGATTCCTGCTTGGCAGAATAACTGAAGTGCTTAACTGGTTGAGATGCAAGTCAATTTTTCCTAAAACTTTAAAGCCCTTGGTGAGGTCACACCTGATCACTGGGAGGCAGTCCCACACCACAGCAAATCCTTTAAAAGCTGATGAAGTAGATGAGCTTAACCACGCACTGGAGTAGTCCCTGCTGTCTTCAAAAGAGACAAATCTGAGGGACTCCATTCCTCGTGCGTGCTGGAACAGATGCACTTTGTGCTGGTAAAGCCTTTCCTGGCCTCCACTACCACATGACAACCACCAAGGTCTTTCTCTGGCACTTGTGCTTCTTCACAAATAGGAGCTGGCTTGGGACTGGCATACGATGAAAGCAAAGGCCTAAGAGTCCCAGTAATTCAGACTCTGACACCGTTGTGCTCCTTTTCTTCCTCCCATGTTTTCTTTTGAGCTCTTTCCAGCATTAGGGCACTGCTTATGCCTGATGACTGTATCTGGTTTCTTGGGGAGCAGAAATAGGCAAAAGGCTCAGAGTACTCCTTCCGGTCACCAAAGTCTTCATCAGATCAACACGTCCTGAGTAGTAAGGGATTGTTTGGGACATATGTACCTTTCAGAGTTGAAGACAATGTTCAGTTTAAAGGTATAAAAATCCTGTACAGTTATTGGAAATTTATTGAAAAGGACACCTGCAGAGCAGGGAGGAATCCAGAACAAGCTAGCAGGAATCTGTAACTCAGGGATGTTACTGAAATCTCCCTCTCAGACCCATGTGAGGAGCCACACTAGTGTCCAGGACCCAGAATTTGCACCTGAGAGCAAACATGGGTTTTCCTTCTTTCAAAAGCAGAACAGAGCTCACTTTCAAAGTGCAGGTGCTGAGAGGCTTTGTTCTTCAGCACTCAGAGCCTGTCCCCAGGAAGGTATGCAATGGGTTGACACTGTGTCCCAAGCCTTCAACTTGCACCATGCAGTTTACATTAAACCAACACTACATTGAAAACTCAATCTCCTCCACCCCTTCTATTAAGAAAAAAAAACTTGCAGCCATACATTGTTTGCAGGCTGATCCTGTTGTTGTGTGTTAGATATTTGCCAAACATGGCTATTGGCTCCGGTTGCTGAGGGCACTTGGACCCAGATCCACACCAGCTTCGATGTTCAAGCAGGGCTTCAGGAGAAGCAGGAGGTTTCCAGACACTGCAGGCAGATACAGATCTTTCTGGTGAACTTGCAGGCAGCTCTTGAACATGAATTTTGGGGTTTTATTTTAGGCTGAGGTGGCTGGCATTTGACTGAGTATACTGCATTGCAGTTGATGGGGGGATGGATTTGATGGGTGCACAAGAGCAATTAGGAGCATTCTGGCTTGTGGTCCACCTGCCTTCAGACTACCTCGTGCATAGCCTGGACACAAGCTCTCTGTACACTTGACAACATGCTGCCAGATGTACTTGGCTCCGAGTACAAACACCACCCAGGACAGCCCTCAGCTGCCCCTGGAGCTCAGCTTTCCCATTTGCCATTAAAGCAGTTCCGAGTGGTGTTAAAGGCAACCTTGAGGCAGCCCTCATATCGAAGTGCAAACACGAATTCTATATCCTGATTTGCACCCAGCCTTGGGGCTTTCACCCTGCCACACTTGCCTCTCCCATTCTGTTTTCTCCTCTGTATTCTCTCTCCTAATGGAGCAGTGGGTAGTTCCTTAACGAGAGAGGAAGAAAAGACTCCGGCTTTTAAGTAGGAGAGCTGTGCATAACAGAGGTGCTCAAAGCTTACAGGATAGTATGCAGCTGAGCTAGTGGAACTGTCTTCCTGCTTGCATCAGTAGTTGGGGATTTAAAAGATGTTCTAAGTATGCCTTGGAGGTCTGATTTAACCATGCGGGGTGGGTTATTGTGTGATGGGGTGAGTGGAAGGATTCGTTATGTAAATCCGCTTACTTTTACGTGCTTAGGGATGTTTAACTGCAGTATCTCAGCAATGCAGTTTGTAAAAGATTTGTATTAATCATGGATCAACCTTCACTATAAGTTGAATTATTTTGTGGGTGATAAACATAAAGCTTTTCCAGACTCAGAGACCGTTAAAAATATCGGTGTCTTGCACTGGAGCTTTTAGAATGGTTTATCTTAGATTTTGATTTAGGCCTTCTCTATTATCCCCTCTGCTTCAAAATGTTTTATTTCAGAGAGATTATTAGGAAATATAACTATGTGATAAAATCTGCAGTCCACCAAAGCTGTGATTCAAAAGAAACCTCTTCCATATTTTCGACCTATTCTTAATTCTATTTTAGTCATATATGATATTAGTCTTAGCCTTGCTATCCTTTAAGCAGAGATTTGATACCCGATTAGAAATGTTTGGGATACAGAAGGGAAAAAAATCCCTCCTGGAAGAGATTTTCAGCAGGACAGGAAAGCCTCTAGATGGCAGAAGTGCACTGCAGAAAACTCCAAACCTTAATTAAGCAACAAGCTGCAGAAGGGTTGTGTGCCAGCTGTGGGGAAAAGGTGCTCTGATTATTGGCTGGTCCACTGACCTCTTCCTCCTCCTCCAACTTTAATTGCTGCTCCAGATGATCTGTGCTTCACAGCCACACAGACATGATGGCAAACTGTGTCTGAACAAGTTTTCTCATGGACATAGCTTTTCTCTTTCTGCAAAATGACACTGTGGCTGTTATTTTAAAGGTGAAGTGAAAGGCTCTGGCAGCTGACAATATCTGGAGCTTGGGATGACTTCTGTTAGCAGTTAATGCCACCCCTGAAACTTCCCAAGGAGCTGCATCCTTTATGAGGCTGTATGACTACCCCTTGGGAGGTGATTGTCAGTCTGCAGTCCTTTCAAAAATAAAATCTCGCCTTCAATGTAGGTGGACAGTACACATCTTAAGGTATTTTTGACTTAGAAATAGTACAGAAAAGTTTCAAGTGTCCTTATCTGTCTGATAGAACTGTCAGCAACTCCTACTGTAATCAGTTACACAGGAATCCAGTGAATTCTGGCACTGAAGCACGAAGAAGAAAATCCTTCTGTAAATCTGAGGTTTAAGCAGTATTAATGGCTGACACATCTCTAACTGCTGTGCCAGTGAATACTGTTACAGCTTCATCAGGATCCCTCTGCACAGTCACCTTGAGAGAAAACCCAACTGCTTAGACTTGCATAGTGCCAGATAAGTGAATTTAGATAAAAGTCAAATTTCTAGCTCTGCAGTCTTACACCTCGGTCTGGGTAGAAAATTATTTGAGATTTCAGAGTATTCTGTTTCAAAGGAAGGCCCTTTGATGTTGGCTTCTGGTTGCTGATTAAAAGCAATTAAATGGTACTCAGAATACTTGGATGGGTCTTCAGTCTGCCATATGGCAGGCGTGTCCTAACCTTGAGGCAGCTGCAGGGATAAAACACAGTCTTTCTCGAGATTCTGTTTTGTATTAGATATATAAGCCAAGGACTTGAACCTTGAAATGGGTCCCCAAGGCTGCAGGAACCCCACAGCCTTGACATGTTCCTCCAGACATTTGTGACAGCCATGAGTCGTCTGGGCTTCGGGTTATCTGCAAAGGGGTGGCAAGAAAACAAGTATAGGAAAATCTTTACTGCTTTCAGATCAATTGCTTTTGGCAATACTTACAAAGAATAGGCTTTTTATGACAGCATTTTCCCACTAGGTCTTTCTTCCTTCCATGGACCCTAGACACGGGTCAGAAACCAGACAACAGTCAATAATATTGATTGCAGATCACAGCCTTGGTGGTGTCTCAGTGGAAATCCTGTAGTGAACTACCTAGTGCTGTTCAGCTGTGTAAAAAGCAGCATAAGTTGTCCCAGGAAATTCCAAAGTTTTATTTTCCATTGTAGCAAAACCAAGTGAGTAATTTCTAAGAGATGTGCCAGCTCTGGCACAGGTGGCTCTTGGGCAGTCTCATGCAGTCAGTGGGACTGAAGCCACTGGGACCTCCTGTGCACCACTGTCATAGCCATGCTGGTAACCTGTTATGGATTTGTCTGTATTTTTTCCAGGAATGCTGACTGATTGCTTACTTGGACTTCTCTTTCTAAGGTGTCATTTGTACTTCAAGCAGCAGATTTCACATTTTAAGCAAAAGACCTCAATACTTGACTTGGAGACTCCCAAAAGTATTGTAACAAGATGTGTGACTACAGTAAAGACAGATATACCAAATATAGCTGGCTAGGCAGCAGTGAAGATGTGGCAGCACAATTTTCAAGGTAGCCTAGCGACTCAAGTAGCTGTTATTAGCATTACTGTCTAGATAGAAGCTTCTGTCACCATTTTTGCCTGCTTCTGCAGCTTTTATAGCATTTGTCCTTGTTCTCAAGATACCAGTGCTAATGACAGGAGACAGAATTGTTTATCTATTGCATCTCACATTTTTGCAACCACACGAAGCACTAAATCAATGCATCATCACAAGGTTTGAGGGCTCCTAGCCAATTCTTCAAGTAAGAAATAGAATCAATAACTTTGCTGTATTTTATCAGAATAAAAGATCCTTGCATATTTTTTAACTGATCCAGACTTTAGACCTGATTAGGCTAGAACTTGGGTAATCATGGGGTATTTACCCAGTTTCAGACAGACTTGTCGTCATGGTTGTGTATCCATGATATTTTCTCCAGCCTTGCATTTCAGGAATGGCTGCATTTCAGGGAAAAGTGAGTTCTTTTTTTTTTCAGGAAGTTTGTGTGGTGCACAAATATTTTAGTTTCTTCAGTAGATTTTCCATGTTTATTTAGATTCTCATAAAGCTACAGGTAGACCCAAGGGTTTGTACTTTGTGTTGTATTTCTGCTGGGGAAAGTTCTGCATTGCAGACAGCTTGGCCAGTGTTTAATAAAATGCCTAGTGCTCTGTAGTGATAAAAATAAAATCCTCAATCCCATTCACATTTAGAGGACACTTGAATAGCTGTTACTTGAGGCATGAATTAGCCTGAGAGTTTGTGAAAAGAAACACATACTGTATTTTTTGGAAGCATTTGATAGTTTTAGAATACTCTTCCCTCTGAGAAACTGTCAAAGCACATAACATCTTGAGTGCGCAAAGCCCTTGCAGGGCTGCAGGGCACATTACCTGTCAGCAATGGCTGTGAAAGGGAGCCTGGTGCTTACAGTGAGAGCCAGGCTGGCAAACAGACGGAATGGCCCCTTTGATCTGCTGCTCTGCTTGAGGGCACCCTGCACCTGCTGTCTTTCAGAAGGTTGTTAGGATCCGTGGGTTCTGGTGGGTACTTAGGTTCTGTGACTCCTCAAACTCAGTCCTGTTCAGATTACAGATTTCTAATTTCACATTTAAATATGTTCATTGCCTTGTTCTTACACTTTGTTTGCTAACTTAAGGAAGTCTTCCCTGGCTGAGCCTCCCAAGATTTCGTTTTCTAGTTTGAACAAACATCCATTATGGTAATTTCCAGAAAACCAACCTTCCTTCTGAATCAGCTCATTGCAGCCTGTTAGGGGTTGGAGGGAGGGAATCTGAGGCTGAAGATAGCCACAAAAGTCTTTGGAAGCTGCAGTCAGGTTCTACATTTTCTGATGAGTGTCCTGGGGCTTGAGTGCAGCCACACAGAATGGCAGGTTTGCTGGTTTGATGGGCTCTACAGAAACCTGTCCCCAGGAAAAAATCAGCCTGAATAGAACTGTATTGTACTTTCAGAATTTCTTTTCATAGTCCAAAGACCAGTCTGAGTCTCCTGTTTTCTCACTGACATCCTGCTGAGGAATTAGCTCTGGGTATTGACAGGCTCTTTCTGTGAACACGACCATCAGAGCTGCTGCTGGCCGTAGTAGCAGCAGGACAACAGCTTTCCTGGAGCGAGAGCAGTGCCGTCACGCTGAGCCCGAAACATGAACATGCAGAGATAGAGGCATCTCCTCACCTCCCACAAATCCAGCCCCACAAACGGGTGCATAATTAAACTACTTATTTACATGTGGAGGGATTCATATTTTCTACTGTCTTAAATTTAAACCCTTTGTTAATTCACAGGTAAGCAAACCTCAGGAGCAATGTCACCACCAAACATGTCAGTGACTCCCCATGCCAACGTGAGAGGCAGCACAATGTTTTTTCTTCATGGCGTGCAACATCATGGTGTTCTGAGCAGAGCTACTCACTTGCCAACAACTCTGCTGCAGAGAGCCTTTTGACATTTTTAATTCATTTCTGATCTACATTAAATTGGAAACTCTGAATTTTACAGCAAAACTGGAGCAATAAAAATACTTATTGGCCAGACCAAAAGCTTGGTATGTTGGAGACTTGGGGTACATCCACATTAATGTTTCAATTTTGGTCAGAGATAAATTGAAGTCGCTCTTTGTCATCCTCATTGAATGAATTAATTTTGGGTGAAACTTAGCTAAAGGATGTGCTTTGGAAGACACTTGATGCTTTCCAACCTGCTGATAGACATTCAGTCCAGCAAACCAGACTGGCATTAACCCTGGGAAAACCTTTAATTTGGGCCTTGGTCCCTCAGCTCTAGCTGTTCTGCTCTACAGATTCATCCTGTGCCAGTGTCAGCAGAGGTTCAGGCTGGTGGCCCTGCCCAGCCTCCTGCTTCAAAGCAGAGCTTATCGTGTGTGTATGATTGCCTTGAGTGTGGCAGAATGGGGCCTGGACCCTCCTGCTGCTGTGCTGTGCTTGTGCCCTTACCAACAGCTTCCGTTATACCTCAAAATAAAGATCATTAAAGCCACCTATGCATTATTTTGACTTGGATAAAGTGTCCTCATGCCAAAACATTTTGAACACCTCTAGTTAATTTGCTCTGATCAGAGCTGTGGCTGATTTCAGCTGACACAGCATGTACACAGATCAGTGCCCCAGTGCTGCAAGCTAACCCAGCCAGAAAATGAAGAATAGACCATTAGTGGCTCTGAAACGTCTGGTCTGGGCAGGTTTTGCTTAGTGGGTGATTGGAGAGCTGTGGCTGTGCCACCTGCTGCTCTGGTTTCTCAGGGCAACAATGCTGGAACTGTGAGTCCATCCCCTTGCATTCAGAGTGCATCTGCACTCATTTGCAGATGTTGGGAGGCATTGGCATCACAAATAACAGTTTCTACCACTGCACAGCTTTGATCCATGGCCAGAATACATCCAGCCTGTATACTCAGTATCTGGGTTCAGCAGTCTGTGTCCTTAGGTTGAAGAGGGGCTGCATCCAGGTCTTCTTGGCAATTATATAAAAAAAATTAATCAACCTTCTTCCTGACCATTCAAAAATTATAACTTCTCAAAGTCTTATCCTCCTTTTTGAGTAACTATTTCCTAAGACAGGAAAAAGCACCAGCCTGGATTACCATCTCCAGTCAGTTCTCTCCCTCTCCTTACTTTTCCTTCATCCTCCCTCCTAGGTATGAATGACCAGAGGCTTTCAAAGAGAAAGTTAACAGAATTTTTATTTTTGTTTATGCACAAAAGAGTATGTCTTTCTTCCACTTAGTGTTCAAAAGCCTTCTCACTGTTTCTGCTCATATTTACAAAGTTACAAACTGAGGTGGGCTTAAAAATAATGACAGTTGGACGACTGGATTATAATGACAATTGACAATTGCATTATAAGAGTCTTTCACCAAAAAAAAAAAAATCAGCCTTGGGAAACATGGGGAAACTGTCTATCCAGAATATTGTTAGCACTGTTTTCCCAAATATACAGGAATGTGTATTTTAGGGAGTTGATATAACTGGTGCTTTGGGCAGGTCCACAGAGAGTGGAAAGCAGTAGGCTCTTACAGAAGACAAAGATGCTCTTTGGAGCAGATACGGACTGAGAAACTCCAAGTTAAGCTCTGGAGGGTTTTTTTTTTTATTTCTCATACTCCTCGTTCTTTAAGGAATTCAGTTGATGCACCTAAATTAGAAGTTGCCTTGGGCTTTTCTTACACTCGGAAGAGGGGAGGCACTTCCTGAGGGGATTCAGACAAACTGTGCATTTTATCCCTGGTGGAACAAAATGCTGAAAATTACTTGGATGGTTCTATGTTGCTGGCTTCAGTCCTGCTAAACAAACTCTCACAGTGAGTTTTGTAATATGCTAGGACAGTGGTACATTGAAAAAAGTATTTTAAGTAAAGTTCCAATCCTATGATTTTTTTTCTTTTCTCTCAGCTATAATAGGAATAAGCAGAGGAATTAAAGCACACTTGTGCATCAGTCTTTATGGTGGAACATGGGGGAAATCCTGTTTAAAGGAAACTTTTATTTAAAATCACATTGTAGCCTTTAATAGACTGAATCTCTGGTACAACTTGTGAAACCCAGGACTGATACTCATCTAAGGATTTGAAAACAAACAAAGAATTAAAGAGGAGCAACACTGACAAGGATATATTACAGTCTTTACAGCAAGGGAGCTTGAAAACTTAAAACTCATTAGCATGATGCTTATCTTCAAAATGAGGCTCTGGGCATCTGAGGCTTTACAGATCAGTAATCTTTATTATGATAGCAGGGAACCCAACTGAGGGTTCAATTAGGGATAGAATTGCACAATGCTTGGATAAGTACAGCTTCTCAGGATCAAAGCAGCACTGCTTCTCTAAGAAAAAAAATGTGCTTCTCTACCTTGTTTGAGCTCCTTTCAGTGTTAATGCAGGGGACCTGGTGGAAACAGCATACTTGGATTTTCAAAAGACTTTTTGATAAGTGCTCTCATAAGGGACTATTAAAGTATAACTGGGCACCATCAGGTAATGCACATTAATAGAAATAGGCTAAGCTTCTGATAGACTGATGGACCCAGAACTTCCAAGGTCTTTCTGAGGAGAGAGACATAAAAGTTGTCGTGCAGAGCTCTGAGTAGAGGTGCACAGCAATAGCTGAAAGATAGAGAGGGAGCTGGAGTGGTGATAAAGAAAATTATGCAAGGATGGGCTGCACTTGAAAAACTGACACTGAATTCCGGTAGGCCAAACTGCTCCATGCCCTCTTTCTTGGAACAAATAAATGTGAGCCAACTCATAAAAAAATGTTTTTCCCTCCTGCCAGCTTCTTGAGGATGTGAATTTATGGGTCAAAAGGTGGATACGCAGAGGAAAAATGGGAGGAACAACCAACGAGCAGCTTCTGGGCTTGCTCCTAGCAGGGATGCTGGCCATACCAAATTTAGAGCAGCTCCAAGCAGAATTATACCTCAGGAAATTGTAATTAGTGATAGGCAATAAAATTCCTAGGAGTCTGTGGGCAGAAAAGCTTAGAGATGGAATTGCTGAGTAAGTCAGAGTAGTTTTTGGCATATTTGTAACTCCTGGTGGTCAATTCTGTATTTTCAGGAGTATTATATTTTGTGCAGTTTAAGTGCAGAGTTCCGTCAGTGTGTTTTTTAACATGGTTTGTATTTATTGTGGATTGACCATATTAAAAAATCATAATAAGAATATATTGTTTATGCATGACATTATTAAGAATTTTGTAGAGGCCTTATGTAATAAGCATGAAATCCATGCAGGGAGGTTGGGAAAATTCACATTAATTCAATGTCTTATTAATTTTCATTATTTTAAATAACAACAAACCCAAATATCTTTGTTTCTTAATCAGTGTAACCCCAGTAGATCTTAAAATGTTTTATAAAGGAGGAAGATCTCATTATCCTGTCTTGCTGGTGGGAAAACAGAGGCACAAAGTAGCAGTTCCTACAACTAGAAATTAGGCCTTTGTGTTTTGGATCCCAGGGCTGGGAGCTACCTGATAAGCTATATCTCAGAGACACTTTTCTCCTAAAATGTCTGTGGATGCAAGATATATTGTTAATATAGTTCTTATACAGATGTATTAATTTGGATTTAGTGATGTTATATTTTTCCTAGCTTAATACTGAGTTTTATACTGAGACAAAAAACCCGGCACCAACGGGAACTAAATGCAGTTTCCTGGTAATGATTTCTGGACAGGATCTCTGTTCAGTGCACTGCAAAGTCAAGTATTTGTGCTTGTCAGAAAGCAGTGCTTCTCCATTACAAGAAATCTTTTTTTTTCGAAAGGCTGAATTTGAAAAGAAACATAAAATTCCTAAGATTTCTGTGAAAGGCACCTTCCCAGACCTTGTAGGTCTGTGCCTAGTGAAGTTGGTGTTCTCCTTGATTTCGGCAGACAGTAACTCTAATGAAAATGTCAAGATGGTTAGTTTTATTGAGGATACCCATACCAGTGATTGCTGCAGTTTCTAAGATGTCTGACTTGAGGATGGACCAGCAGGAATTAATTTGCTGAAAGTCTGTAAAACCTGAAATGTTTCAATTAATCCTTCCTACTCTGTAGATATGCATCTTCTGATTAAAAGCTTCATTGTTACAAAATTTTTGTTCATCTGTAAACATTCTGGTATCTCTTATGGAGCCAGATGCCTACAGAGGTTATGGTAAGAGACTTTTGTCAGGATGAAAAACCTTTTATGTCTGCGTTTATTGTAAAGTTTCTTTAAGAATATGGGGGATTTTTGTATAAGTGGGTTGAACTATAATAAGTTAAGCACTGTTCTATTGCATAGTAGAAATGTGATGGATTGGAAAAACGTTTTTCTCTTCTGCATGAGCCAAAATTCAGTCCATATTTATATAGGTGTCTGAGCATAACTCAGGATGCTATAAAGATTCAAGATATCAATTAGATGTGGGATAAAGATCTTAAGGTGCAGCTTGTAAAGGTTATCCAGGAAAAGATTGCCCTGAAAACTAATTAGGATGATTGTGATAGTCAAATATATGAATGTATCTTAAAATTCTTTAGATGTTTTTCATCACAAAAATGGGAAAGAAAAGGGCTGTGACTGGCATAATCTAAAAATCTTACACAACTTTAGTTCCCTATTATCTCCTGGTGCCTGACGACAACAATAAATTTTTCATTGTTATAGGATGGGGTGGTCTACCAACCTAGTACTTCTTATTCTGCCTGTTCATGCCTCTCTATTGTGTCAAAATTCATTGTTACCTACACAGGGTAGCAATCTGTGATTCCTACCTTCGTAGGCATGCTACTGTATCCTCAGAGTCATTTGTATGTCTCTGAATTTCAGAGGTTCTTCGCCTAGGGATGCTGCAGGCAGTCGTACACAGCATGCAAACAGCCTCCTGCAAAACAAACTAGTACTTATAGTGCCACATAAGCAGAATTTATTAAAATAAAATAGTTTTAAAACTAGAAAACTTTTACAGTTTCCATTGTGCTTGCAACTCTACAGTACCCTGAGATGAGTCATAAATAAGTGCCATGAATTGGAGGCCCTTTTCTAAAATGCTGCTTAAGTGTGTTGTTCTGTTTTCCTGGGCTCTGACCCGTTTGCAGTGCTCAGCAGGAGAGTAAACTGGTGTATCAGCATTCTCAACAGCTCCGAGATATTTGGCAAGAGACAGTTTTTCTCAAGATGGCTGAGGCTGGATGGCAGCTCTGGAGATCATCTAGTTCAATCTCCCTGCTCAAAGCAGGGCCAGATAGAATGGGTTTTTCAGGGTCATGTGCAGTCAAGTCTCCAAGGATGGAGACTCCACAACCTCTCTGGGCCACTTGCTCCAGTGCTTGGTCATTCTCACAGTACAAAACTTTTCCTTAGCTTTACGCGGGATTTTCTGTGTTTCAATTTTTGCCCTTTTGAAATTGTTTTGTTTTGAATTCAAAATTGAATTGTTTTCAATTTTTGCCTCTTTTCCTCTCACTGAGCACCACCAAGAATAACTTGACTTTGTCTCCTTTACTCCCCTGTCAGGTATTTGGGTAAGACTCCTCCCATGAGCATTCTCTTCTCCAGGCTGAACAGTTCTGCCTCTGAGTCTCACATCACATGGCAGATACTTCACTCCCTTAATGATCATCATGGGCCTGTGTGACACTCACTCCAGTTTGTCATGCCTCTTTTGTACTGGGGAGCCCAGTGCTGGACACAGTATCCAGATGTTTCTCACCACTGCTGAGCAGAGAGGAGTCATCACCTCTTCTGAGTGGCTCCCAATGCTCTGTCAGCCCATTTCTTCAGTCTGTTGGAGTCCCAGTGTCATGGTGCTCAAGTCAGAAGCTTCCAGCCTTGGTTATTGTGAGAGTCTCCATTTCCCAACCAGACAAGTTCAGACTCTCCCTGTGTCTCCTTCAGTACAGCTGAGTGTTCAGGCTCTTGTACCTGCAAAGTCTTGGAGAAGATCTGAACAACTTTTTTTTATCACCTCTGCCACTCCACAGACTTCACTCTGTTCTACCAGTGCTCTGCAGCCCTATCACAAACACCTCGGAGGGCTAATGAGCTCTACTAATAACTGATTGCAGAACAGTCCCACATTTAATGAAGTGAATGACTGGGTAGCACCCCACTGGGACTGCAGGAAAGGATTAATCCAGACAAGTTACAGTCTCATCTGCCCAATTTGGGGCTGTAAAATAAGGAATATGTTTTTTGGAATGAAGAAAAGGAAATCACAATGAAAGAGCAAAATGTGTTAGGAGTGAACATCTGTTCATTCTGATTTCAAGAGTACTAACAAAGGCAAAAGAAAACTTCTGTCTTTATCGGATGAAACTTTGAAACTTTGTAAAACATGAACACAGGAAAATGATGCAAACTAAAGTAGCATATTCTATTACCTGTTAATACAGGTACTAGTTCCTAGAGACTGAAAAATCTTGAGAAACCACAGTAAAATGGAACAGAATGTGATTTATGCAGAGTTAAATGGAATTTGCTTGAAAATTTCCTGACATGGGTGACAAAGAGGTTTTGAATCATAGTTGAAATACTCATGGGAAGTGGTATAAGTGACATCTGGTTCCAAGATGGAGTCAGAACAGCAATGACAGAGAAGGGAAGGCCAGTTGTTTATGTAATACACAACACTGACAGTCAGACCCAACCAAAGCTCCTGTGACAATTTTTAGAATTTCCTTGTATTAATATTTAATTATGGCATTCAATTTTGAACTATATTTTAGGATAACATGCTCTCACCTGTGGAAATAGACACAAGGGGGTGAAATACAGGAGCCAATTTAGAGAGAAAGAAGTAGGAAATAAGGATTGCTTAAAAACCTGAGAAATTTAGGGGCAACAGTTCGAGCCTTCATGCTGCAAATTCATTTAGCTTTCAGAGCTAAAACTAAACCTGATTGAAGCACTGGGGCGTTATTGTTTTCTTCTCGTTTTACCTGCTCTCTGCTCTCAGCGGAGGTTAGTTTTAAATGGCCTTGTCAAAACCTAATTGCAGTTTGGTAATGGCTAATTCCCAGGCTATTTAGGCACTGAAGAATCAATTCTGAGAGATGTCTAAGAGGGGTTTGTTAAGGGATGGAGAATGCTACTGAGATCAATCAGCATCCTAGTTTTTAAATCACACAGGAAATTCAGGTTAAAATCTCTGTTCTGGTTGATTGATCCCATGTCTCAGAGAAATGCCCTCACTAGCCACCTTTATTCTTGCAAATGTGCGAATCTGTAAATTAATTAAATGTTCACTGGGTGAGAAAGAAGATTCATGTTGAAACCCTGGCTCACATTAGTCTGGGTGTGGGAACTAGAATAAGGACTTCTACCCTTGTCTTCTACATCTCAAATGAGGGCTCCAGCCACGGGCACTTCCAGGTAGGACACACATAACTTTCTGCTGGTCATTTCCGGCACTCTTATCCCGTGCAGATACCGACAGGACCATGCCTAGTTGGGAGAAAACGCCTAGTTTAACAACCTGGCTTGAAGGTCAATGCCCTAAAGGAATAGCTGGTGTGTGGGGAAGCCACTAGATTTCCCACATCACCGAAAACCTCTTCAGCCTGGTGGAAATGCAGAGACAGCAGGTGCATCATTGGTGGCCGGAACAGAGGGGACCTGTGGGGATCCAGGACGTGAGAACACATCCTTTGCACTAGAATCAAATTGCCTTGACTGACAGCAAGAAGAGGCTGAGTGCTCCTGCAACTGAGCCAATTTCTTTTGAATCTTGCGTTAACTTCACAAAATTTCATTTATTTTATATGCTTTAAAAATCAATGAGCTGAGGTTTGGGAGCAAGGAAAGAAAGGCTCAAGCTGAGTAATATTTAAGTTTGGCTATTTAAAGGTCATGCTATTTGTCAGCATGTGTAATTATTGGATGTATAGCAGGGGAATGGAAAATAGTTCAAAATTGGATTCGAGATACCTGATGACTGACCTGATTAAATTGATGACTCTGATTTCCTTCAGTCAGAGAACCTATGTCAATGCTGGATTTTAAAGCGATGGGGAATGCTTTGTACATGCAAGAGCAGGACTAGAAAATGGAATTTCTTTGCTAGATTATCCTGAATCAGCCTAGTCACAAGAAGCTTCAGTACCGGTTAATGTTTAGTCTGTTCTCAACAGGCTTTTTAGGAGGATAGGAAAAGAAAATTGAAACAGGGAAATGTCAAGTAATCTGTCAAAAATATGGGATATTTTAAGGTAACCCACATAATACTACTCTTAGGAACCATTTCTTTACCAAGAGGATGGTCAAACACTGGACAGGCTTCCTTTCCTGGAGAGGTGGTTGATGCCCCAAAGCTGTCAATATTTAAGAGACACTGGGACATGGCCCTTAATAAAAGGCTTTAATTTGGTGAGCCCTGAATTGGTCAAGCAGTTGTACAAGAGGATCCTTCTAGGTCCTTCTCAATTGAAATATTATATCCTATTGTATTCGAAAATGTTGGCATGTTGTTCACTGCGTGGACATTTTGCTGTTTACAAACCTGCTGAGTACAGCTGCAGATCCCTGCTGCAGGTCAGGTGTATGCTGAGGTGGCTCAGTGAGGGGAGAGGTATTCAAGGCTTGATTCAAAGTCACCCAGCTGAAATACTGCCCTTAAATTCAGTGACAACTAGAGCAGGGCCTGCCTAGAACTAATGAAATGTTGCTAGTCTAGCACCTATTTGCATCTGTTAAGCTATTTGCACTTTTTACGCAGTTGAAATAGTTGATTGTACTATGAGAAATAGGGAATATTTTTACTTTAAATCATTTTTTTCTTTTTATTAATAATTCCAATAATTTTTCTTGATTTCCCCCTTTGAAATCCAGAGGAATGAAGTCACAGGTGGATTTCCATCTGTCCATCACTTGGCAGATAGTATAAAGAAGACAAATAACTGCATGATACAGAATAACTGAGACATGTCTGCAAGGAGTGGATATCCGCCAATACCATTTCCACTTACTGCTGTTCAGTTTTACTTTTTTTTTTTTTTATTTTTAAGCAGAGGGCAGCTCACTTGTAACTGCATAGATTAAAGCAAAGTAGTAAAATTTCATCAGGCTTGCACTGCAGAGCTTCAGGTCAAACGAATTAAATCATGACATGTAAATCAACACATAAGGAAATCCAAGTCCCACCAGAGTGTGGTTAGATTAAGCCCCAACCCCACCCCCAAAGAGAGGCTCTTTCATCTCTTGTCCAAAATAATTATCCCTTTAAATATAGCTGTAGACATTCTCATTAGCAATACAAATATATATCTAATTCAGTGTTCTTCTTGTGAGATAAAAGAGAAAAAGAGAGAAATAAAATCACAAACTCCGGGTTTTAATCACTTTTACCAGTTTCTGCCAAGAGTGGTTTCAAAGTCCACCATACCATGGTAGCATATTCTGGAGGTCCTTCTCGCCCTGCCTGGATAATTTCTATGGTAGTTCTTGGCATAAATTGGGCTGTACAGCATAGAGAGTTTTGAAGGGTGGGTAAGAAAGAATGAATATTTATCAATCACTTCAGTCTTTTAAAGTAAATTTGGGAGTGAGAAAAATGTATCAGCAGTTTCTTAATAGAAAATTGTCTCATGCCTTCCATGAAGAGCAATTAGCACTGTATGGAAGCTTGGGTAAAAGGTTTCCATTTCGAAACTCTGACTGGCTCACTCATCCATGCATAGACAATATTCCTTCACCTCTAGAAAAAGTAACGGGACCGAAAATCATGGGACTTGAATATAGTTGCAGGTATTCTATTTGATCAAGAATTAGCTAACCATTGTTTGCTTGTTCAAGAAATAAAATAAGTAAGAAGCCAGGAAACCATAATATATGACATTTTTGTATCATTTGTTTATGGAGAGAAAATAAATTGGTGAATTCCAATTTAAAGGAAGTATCACATAGAAAACTATAAATCTAGGAGGCACTTTTTTTACTTCCCCTCCTCAAAGAGGAAAACCCTACAACCGATAGTTTTGATTAATACTGTTCGCACACTTGTACTCCAACTGTGGTGTTTAGTTGTAGCGAGGGAATAGCTAGTTTATGCCAGCTACCTGGAGCTCTGTGAGTGCTGTTTAGCGCATTATGTGCTTCATGCCATGTCTCACATGCTAAAAGTTCTGTTACAGATCAGCATTTTCTTAAATCTGTGTCCATATTCTCAATATGCAGTAGACTACAGGCACACCTTTACACCTGTAATGACTTACCATCTCTCTCTGAGAATAAAAGCAATGTACAGAATGTTCCTTCAGTCTGTCACAGAATCACAGAGTCACAGAATCACAGAATGGGCAAGGCTGAAAGGGACCACAGTGAGTCATCAGGTCCAACCTCCCTGCTCAAGCAGGATCATCCTAGAGCACATTGTACAGGATTGTGTCCAGACAGTTCTTGAATATCTTCATCCTCTTCACAGTCTGTGTTCAAATACTTATATACATTGATGAGATCTCCTCTCAGTTTCCTCTTCTCAAGGATGAACAGGCTCAACTCTCTCAACCTGTCCTTGTGAGAGAGATGCTAATATTTCTGGAGAAGAGGAGTGATAATTAAACTTACTTTCTGCCATCATATGGATGTCGAACGACATTCTTTAACTTCTAGTTTGTCCCAGAACAAGCCAGCAACTGAATGTTAAGCTTTTTCCTCATGTCTCTAACATCTAGTAATGGGATGGTTGTTACTATAAGGTTGTTTACTGCCTGGTAATCAGCTGCTTGCCACCAGTAGCAGTGCTTGTGAAGAGCAGATTTGTTAGTCTTTGTCAAATGGCTGTGTAAACTGCTTATTGAAGTGAATTATTTTCCAGCCATGAAATCAACTCTCTCTTCTTGGTCTGGCATGTGTGACAGCATGTAGCATTGCTCAGGACATATTTGATTGCTTTCAGAACGGTGTATTTAGGAAGTTTGCAAATGAAGCTACCTATGCTGTAACTGATGAGAATGCAGTGGCTGAGGATAATTTTATCCTATTTATTATTTGATATGCTTAATTTTTGGTCATATTTCCAGGAATTCATACTGACAGATTATTTGGATAAACTAAGTATTTAAAAAACTTTAAATCATGAAGTTATTTTTCTTCTTTGAAGAAGTGTTTCCTCCAAAGGTTGCTGAATAACATCCAATTTTCTCTGCGTCTCTGTTATAAATACTGATTTTCCCCTCCAGTCTAAATCCCAGTCTCCAATCTTAAAACTGAGCTGATCTTTTGTTCAGATTTGCAATATCATCAATAACCCCTAGCCAGCCAATTTGGTTTCTCGATATGGCACCAGACTGTGCATGTTAATGTGGTCATGGTTTCTATGACTGAAAGATTCCAGCCTGACCTTCAGAAATTAAGGGCAAGTTTCATAAACTGACAATTAGAAAAACACTTTAACTTCAAACTTGCATAATGTGATTCTTCAAGACAGCATAAACCCAGGAGGACACAGTGGCATAAATTTGCAGTCATATGGACTATCTCAAATCAATAAACAGTCCAGTTTGATACTGGTATATTAAGAAAAAGCTGTTCCACTATATGAATAGTTAAATGCTGGAGCAGCCTCACTTGCTGGAAGAATTGTGAAATCCCATTTACTGGAGATCTTTTAAAGCAGCTAAAACAAATATCTTTCAGGCATGTCTGTCTCAGAGCAAGAGGAGAGACAAAATGATCCCCTCAAGGTCTCTCTCAGCCCTATGTATCTAGAATTCCAAAATGTGCTGTTATTCATTAAAAAAGGAAGTTTATGTATAATGTCTGTTATTTCCATAGACCAGCAACAGTGACAAGTTCTTGAGGTCAGCCATACCAGTGAGAGGTTTATAATGATGCCATGCCTGTAGAGCTGACACCCTGCTGAAACGCAAGTGTGCAATAATTATTGTAGCAACAGACAAGTGGACTCTCCAGCCTGCTCATGCAGTTTCAATTTACGATCAATTTACGGTCTTAGTGATAGATATTTTGAATTCACTTGCAGTTCTAATATTATTTGCCAAATACAACAGTTGCGGTTCAATGTTCTTCTGACTATGACAAAGAAAAGACTGATGAGGGGATTTTCAGTGAGTATTTCATGCAGTTTAGCCTCTGGCACTTTGTAGATAGAAAAGCTTTAATGGGAAACCTGCATTGCTTTTTTATATGTTGTGCCTTCCTGATACATATTTCAGAGCTTTGTGAAGTAACTCTGGCAAGTTATTTAGTTTTCAAAGTGACCACAGCACAACTCTGCTATCTTATTCTACAGTTGTGCAAGTGAATATTCTATGCTGGCAATTATTGTTATTTGAATTCTTTGCAAGATCTACAGCATTTATTCCAGGGAATGACAAGATTTTGGGTTGGGCACTTCTTCAGGCTTCCGTATTACTCAGAGTAAGAGTCACTGTTTCTGATTTCTTACACCCTCGTATTCTAAACCATGGGGAAGTATAGATTAATGATGCTAGTGCAGTCAAGTAATGAATTCTGGAATAGCTGTGTGTATTAATACAGTACTTTTTATATGGACATATCCAATTACCTGAAAGTAACCTGATGTTTTTCTCTTTGTTTCAGTAGTCTCCAAGATTTCCTGAATTTCAGTCTCCTGGCAAGCTACCAGAGAAGTTCAGCCTCCTGAAATAAGCTTCTCAGTCTTAATGTGGACCTCGTAGTTACCAGCTATTGGGGGGCCTTATCTACTTCTTTATCTGCTTACTTTAGCCAGCTGGTCCCCTTTCACATCTCTGATGGGAAGACATGGAAAGGAATCTATTTTCACAAGAACTGTAGTTTTCCCAGGCTAGCAACATCAATATTTTTCTCTTCTAGTACTGTTACTCACAATACAGGTAGAGGAAGACCAGCACATGGTTTGCACAGTCTGTTTTAAAGGCTGAGTACAGATAAGCAATTTGTCTATGCAGTAAGGCTCACAGTCATTCCCACTTAACTTTGCTTCCTGGCCAGGACAGTTTCTGACACATCTTCACTTTGCAGAGCTGGTGCTGATTTCATAGTTATGTAACATTAATTACTCTATATTCTGGGGAGAACACACACGTTCATGGAAGAAAAACAGATCACATACAAACCCGTGTTTGGATTAGGTTGTCATATGCTGACAGTGCCTGACAAAATAATAGCGGGAAATACCTTACATGCTTGCTGTGGTCCTACTCTTCCCCAAGTTTATGTCCCCTTTACTTTTCCCATTCTGTTTGTGTCTGCTGTTAAAAAGAAGTTATTGGGCTGGGAAGACCTTTGGTCCAAACAAATGCTGCTCTTCTGTGTTTAGCAGTCATGTCACAGAAGTCATTACCAGCATACATGCCATGCAACGTAAGAAGAATTTTCAGCCTTTTTTAGCAATGTGGGAGCGGCCTCTGCAAAAGATTATGGACGTCAAATCTCTAAAGAAGCTCTTTGTGTTCTATCTTTGAAGCATCTATGTAAAGTGTGGGCGGTCTCCACAAACCATCCAGGTGGACAAAGCAGGATCTATGTTTGGGTGTTTCACGTAAACTGTGGAGAAGATTTTTGCTTTTCACTGACTAGAGGGAACCCATAGGGCCTAACTGGGGCTGAGAGCTACACGTGTGAATGTCCTTCTGAGGGCCAGATTCTACTTCCATGTGTGCTAAGACACTGAGACTTCTTCTCCAAGAGTAGGGCCAAAGGGGCCTGGCTGGCTCCATGGCTTGTGTACAGAGAAGTAATGAAAAGTTAATGCTCAGGGCCACAAGTCAAGGCACTTAGAAAATTCCTTTATGATTTATTTTATTTCTTTTTATAGCACCTTCTATTCACATTCTTCTGCACAGAACTGACCTCAGGATTCCATCTTGTACCACTGAAATTAACAACAGGACCTTAGTCAGCTTCAGGGAATATCATGACCCATGTTTGTTCAAGTCTATGGCAGCTTGAATATCCATCCTGCTCGGAGAGATAATGCATCATTTCCGTCCAATTTCCTACACCAGTTGCAGGGACTCTTTTGTTACTCTCATATCTGTTCCTCTCATCTCTGTTTTCTTGCCACTGTTGTGCTCCTTTTCCAGAACACCACTCCCAGCACAGCAGCAATGCCTCTGGCAATGCTAATTCCATCCCTGCTAATTCCATCCAGTAAAGGAGCATTGTACCTTTAAGTGATAGAGTTCAGTGTGTGTCTGCTCAGGTTTTGTGTATAGTTTATCCAGGGTTCTTCTTTACCATAATGATTCACCTTCATGTCAATCCAATGCATTTAAAATCTGCCTCCAGCTAATGGGCTCATAGTGCCAGGTCATCTTCTGACCTCAGAAAGCCCTGGTACTTCATATTCTAAGGAGAAAGTCTGTGTCATCTAACAAAATTATCAAGTCAGCCTCTTAAAAATCCATTTTTCAGTCCGTTCTGGTTCCCTCCCAGCCCCCATCCCTCTAGCTGTTGGTTTCACCACATAACATGAGGAGAATGGTCTTGCTGAATCCCTGACATTATATCTTGTTCTCAAACAATTCCTTGGATATCTGTTAACTAATAAATTCTACAGCCGTAATAAGAAAATGAAATTATCTGTGGTCACAGAAGTCCAAAGAGTTATATGCATTTGCTACAAACAGAAAGGATTTCATGGAAAATTTCATTGCAGTCTACATCTTTCAACGTAAATTTATTGAAGCTAGCATAAGTCATGACTGACCCTGTTCTTACTAGAAATTGCAAGAATCACAGTTTACATTGCTTTGTCAGGGCAATCCTGAGAATCAGCTACCCTGTTCAAACACCAGCCACTGAGGGCAGCTCCAGGCATGATGCTTAGGGCATCTTGTGTGATAACATGTACCCCAGAAGCACCTCACCCCAAACCTTGATTTTCCATCTTAAACTTTGTGGCCTCATGGTATAGCATCCCACAGGGGTATAATCTCACCTTTAAGAGCCTTAAAGGAGAAGGAGTGGACAGCCCAGAATCAGAGCTTACACTTTGCTCTTGTCGAGAACCTAAATCTGTTGGTGTGTGAGGTGAAGCACATAGGTCATGGGCAAGCAACAGCCCCATAGTCTGTCCCCAAGGAACAGCACTTGCATGACCATAAAAGTACCCAAACTCCTGGAGAGACAGGACTGTATTTTTTAGGGAGAGTGAGGAAGGATATGTACAGTTGGGCACTAGAAGGGGGAAATCAAGTTAGGGATCAGACAGCTGGGGTTTTCTTGCCTCCACATGTTCAGCTTTGCAGTATTTCAGCAAGTCTCAGGGAATACTGTCGTGAGAATACCTGTACCTGAGGCTGTACAGAAACTCCTGGTGGAGGAGCTCTCTCGTGCAGGCATCTGGAGAAGGCAATGCCAGACACCTCATTAGGATACCTGCACTGCAAGGCTGTGACTCCCTGGCCGGTCCTTTTCAGGAAAAGGTCTGTGTTCAGGGAACCACTGTGGATGCCAGGATGGGAAGGCAGGCTGGCTCTGGGGGTGCAGCAGAGGGGAAGGCAGCACAAAGCGGGTGGCAAGAGCAGCTTCAACCAGACAATGAGCTGGCTCAGGACTGGGGCAGCTCTATGGGGGTCCTGGATGTTTTCCCTTTAGCCTGGCACTGTAGCGTGTGGGAAAGAAAGGTCATGCTGTTGGCAGCAACAGAGATGGAAAGCCAGAGGCATCACGGATGTTGGGCTCTGAAAGGAAAATGTTTTCTGTCTCTCTAAAGACAGATCCTGTTTGAAATATGTGTATTCATGAATTTGAGTGTTATCTTTGTGCTATATAGAGAAAAAAAAAGGCCATGTAATGTCTACTCCACCTGGCTCCTGCTCTCCAGTGGCAATGGACCTTGGTTAGTATTTTGGGTGGGGGGGAGGTTTGGTCTTGGAAACAGGCTGTGTACCTTGCCTGTCAGTGGAGGCAACCTGGTGTAGGATTCTTCCAGGCAGTGAAGGACCTGCCATCTGGGAGGGATGGAGGAGGGCTGCCCGTGTCTTGGTGCAGCCAGGCCAATACGAGAGATGACTGGGCAGCCTGCATGGATCGTGTGGCTTTACAGAGAACATCCACACACAGGCCAGGGTGTGATGTGACGCTGTGTACATGTAGGAAATTTGATCTTGCAGATACAGCTGCAGAGCAGCCTGGATGCAGTACGAGCCAGAGTCTGGGTAATGAGACCATGCTCCTGGCTAAAGTGTTTAAGCCATGTGCAGCCCACGGCACCCACGATTACCAAAATGTGGGAGCAGAGAGGAAACACCCTGGAGAGAAGATAGCTGTGGGCCCATGAGAGGAAAGTGCTGGCACAGCACCAGCCTACTTCTGTGTCTGGTCCTAATCTTGTCAGCAGGACTTACTAGCTTGGGCAGAGTGCCACTGTAATGCTGCTTTTGGACCCATGCTAGATTATATCTGGCCATTTTAGAGTGTTAGCAGAGGGAGTTTGGTTCAGTTTGCTCCTTCCTGCATAGACATGTCCTAAGGGAATAGAGTCACTCCTCATGGTGGAATTTGCTCAGGAGACTGTTAAACTTTAATCACAGAAATCTACCAAATTATATTGACTAATGAGTGGTATACCTCACTTCTGACTGATATATAATAGGGCTAGTCTCTTTAGCAAGTCTAAGGACACTCCAATTATTTTCAATCAAGCAAAAATTTCATTAATTTACCAAGAATCACACTTGTATGTGATTTACAGTGTGGTAGTTTGAGCTTCGATATCAAATGCTCTAGGCACATACTGAATGCCGCATGGAGCCTTACAAGGGACTGACATAAACCAGAACTGAGGTCAAGCAGTTATATAACATTTCTCCCTAAGAACAATGCAACTCAGAAAGAATTTTTAATCTTTAGTCATCTGTTGTGTAATATTTCTTTTAAAATATATTTTTAATCTGTTAGCAATTCTCCAAAGAATAAAAACGCATTTATCTTAAGGCAATCTAAGACATATGGTTCCATTAGGAGGGAAAGGGATTAGTTTAAAACACCAAAAGCAAATGTTTGAAATTATGGTTTGAAAGACAAATTGACATCTATGCGTCTGGGATAACTGAGTTTGGGTCTAAACATAGAACTTCATCTGCAGTGTCTTTGTACTTGCAAACGACTCTGTGTGTCAGTACAAGCAAACTTGCTAACCCAGTGGGACTGTCCAGTCATGCAGTGGATCCAACAGGAATTCAGGAAATGTGTTTCTGTCTTAGGGGTTACATCAGACAATATGAGTAAGGATTCCAAATGCAGGAACTACAAGCATTGTAAGTACTCCGAAGGGTGCTGGAGACAGCTGAAATACAAGACTTCTGGTCCAGAAGGTGGTACTCAATGAAATATGTCAAATCCAGTAAGATGGCCATTTTTTTCAGTGAAATGTTCTAGGAAATGCCTTGCAGTCAGGTTGCTGTTTTTCTTGTATCACACACCAAGCCCTGGAATACTTCATCACCATCTTCACAGTGAGCACCTTGATAACTAGATTCATTCACTCATCTGTTTAAGTGTTTCAAGGTACTTACTCCAGAGGGAAACAATTCACTAGAGGAAAGAACAATGCCCTTCTGCAACAGCAGTGCTGACACACTTTTCTGGAAAGGAAAATATATTTTTTCCCACTTTTTCTTCCTTTGGGAAGGATTTGAAGCAGGCTCTCACCTCAAAGAAGGTGAACTCATCAGGAAAAAAACAGAATCAAGAGGAGCCACCACTGATGTGGCCCACCATGGAAATGAATTGCCTTCACTTCTCCGAAACTGTCTTTCAGGTAAGATAGAGGGAAGATTAGAAATATAGATCCCAAAATATATAAATTGAGGAGGGCATCAAGTTATGCAGCACTATCATCTCAACTGAACAGCCTCTGTGGCAAGAGGACTTTAGTGTCTAAACCATAATCTCATTCTCCTGGGAACCTCTGGAACACAAGGTGGTGATTACAGTGCTGTTCCTGAGTCACACTTTTCAGCAGAGCGACACCAGGTACACCTGGCTCACTGTCTCCTGTTGTGAGTCTTTTACCTACTGCACATTACTCTCAAAGTATTTTCCAAGTGATTCTGTGTTTTATCAGAGACTTATTGCAGATCAAGTAAAGCTTTGCTCTGGGGAGTATGTGTAGATTCCAGAGCTCCAAGGCAGCACAAAGAACAATGGAAGGATTTGGACACTGGTATGAAATTGTTACTCAGCAGCAGAAAATAAGGTAATAAAATGAACAAGGATACAGTTAACAAGCCAAGGCCAAGAAAAATATAACATGCCAAGAACAGAAAACTTTAATAGAGGGAAATGTCACAAGAATCAATAAAATGGGACAGAGAACTGTGTCTTTCTGCATTAAGTGATGCAGACAGTGTGAAACAGATGCTCTTTCAATGTCATCAGCAACTTGACAAGTTGGATAAATAATTGTTGCCAAGGAAAATAAAAGCATGTGCTGTCAGTGTGGGTGGTTGCCATGATTGCTATGGCCTCTTCAAATGCAGTTACAGAGATGATGAAAAAGAAAATAAATATGGAAGCGGCTGAGGAAAAACAATTAGCTTCCCACAGATGGGCCTTCGGCATACCATAAATTGTAGCTGTCTTTTTCGTCATTACTTTGGGTGGCAACATGGGAAATAATAAAAGGTGGAGAATTATGGGTACAGCCATTTCCTGAGTCCTTCCCATAAAAAAGGAGAAACTGTTGGTCTGGAAGATTTGTATGAGGAAACTGTAACAGACAATTCAGCTGCAAAACAACTAGACACAAAATTCTTACCTGACTGCTGACAAAAGTGTCAATACCTTCAGAGCTCCAACTCTGCAACCACATACCATGAGGGCACTGATATGTCACTGGTAGTTCTCTTAGGGAGCTCAAAGTTTTCTTCAAGACATTTCTACACTTGAAGCTATCAGTGCAGTGTGATGAGGGGCTCAGTTCATGCACAAACCTCCCTGAGGACACAAGGAGAAGGCACTCCAATGCCTTGGAGTATCCTTCTCAGATAGCTGGATATCAAGTGTTCATATAAAACGTGACAGGAGGAAGCCCTTGCTCAGGTCACTTGGTCTAGACATGTTTACTCCATTCCCATCTTTGTCTTAGGAGAATAATTCCACATTTACAACCCCTGGCTGAAAATAGGCTGTCTTCTATGCAGACTCATAGACAGAATCACCTGAGCATCACATTCATTCTCTACACACATCCTCTAAATCCCATAAGACCTGAGAAACAGGATCAGATTTATATTGATGTCAATCCCACTTAAATCTTACTTTAGGAAGGTGAGAGACAGGAAAGACGTGTATTGAGTCAGTCACTTGGACATCTTGTCTCTATCTCAAGGACAAACAATATATTTTTATACCTCCTCTATCCTTTTCAATTCCTTAAGCATTTCAGCCATTGAAAATCCTCATCTCAGTCCCTGAGCAATTTCACTTACATAAACACGGAAGTGAATGTTGGTATCATTTGCTACAGTCCCAAATAATCTGTGAGGTAAATTGTCAATAACAAAGCAGTGAGTGAATATCAAATTAATGGCAATGTTTTTCTTTAGTAATGACACTTTGTGTAAGAAATAAAGTCTGGCTGCAATTACTTGGGAGGCTGATTCGTGTTGTATACTGAATACTGGGTGAAGGAAGAGAGTATGAAACTTTAGACTATTGAGAGGATTTATCCAGTTAAAATACAGGCCTTGCCTACAACCATATAAAAATAGCATTGTAATAAGCATCAACAGTGGTGACATAGCTAGGCAGTGACAGAAAAACTTAAACTCTCTGCTTTAACATTTGGTGTAAGACAACATTTCAGGCTGTTTATTCATTCTTGATCTGGGACTGAAATCCACTGAAGATGGGTTTAAATATTTTGACTGGAAGGAAGAACAACCACAAACCACACATCTGAACTGTCATTGTGGCTTTGTTCTGCATAGGACAAATCTGCTGGCCTGGCTGGGTCACCACTGGCAAAAGAGCAAGGGTGGCACGAGTACGAACCCCTGGCAGGGTCTGGGGTTCCTGGCTGGAATGGAGAAACTGGCAGCTGGCTTGGCTTTCTGGTGTCATCTTGATGCAGGAGGTGCAATTTCAAATTGTCAAAGGCTATTACCAGTTTTAGGCCTGCCTGAGATTTCAGAATGTTTACACCCTTGGTCCTTTTTCCTTTTGAGAAGAGAGCTAAAAGCTCTTAAGGGAACACTTTTGAACTTTGGCATCCAAAATAGGAGTTTAAGGTTTACCTTCAGCCCCCATCCTTCATGCATATGATGACTTAGCTCCATCCTTGATGCAGATGAAGCCTCGTAATCAAGGTTGACTCAGATCCTAGGTTTTGGGTTGCTCTCTGGTTTTGTTCCCAGACCAAGCAGAAATGTCAAACTTTGCTCTAACATCAGTAGGATAAAACCAAAGCCCAAACAGGAACATCTATTGTTCTCTCTGATGATTTAAAAAGAGTAAGTAATACTATTCATAAACAGAGCTGGCAAAGTATTTAGTGGTCAGTTGGGAACACGAAGGGTCTCAGGAGACTTAGCGAGGACAGCTGATCCCTATCTACTGCTCCTCAGAAGCCACTGTTTCACACTAGATGATATGGTTAATGTCTTTCTGATTCTTGAACGCCTGCCCAGTTTCTCTGTGTGATCCTATCACTAACGTTGATTAATAGGTCTGCCTAAAGCAATAAGACCACAACATATTTGCCTCCTTGAACTAGAGTAATTCTGCTGCCAAACCAGAGCTCCCAGCCTTTTAAGGTTCAGCTGGCAGTTACATGTGTATTGACATTTCTTTTTACCCCAGGCCAGATGAGAGAGAAACAGTTTCTTACTTTGTAAAGCACTTTTCTTCCCACTGTGTGACAGCTTTTAATACTACATTTGAACGGAGAGTCAAGGTGGTTTCCACAGAGATAGAGAGATCTTCAAACTTTTCTGTTCCCGAAGAGGAAAGACACACTTCATTTAAACAAAAAGGACCCGAAACACTTTTAAACTTACCTTTCCAGCAACCTACAGTGCCTTTCTTTTGAAAGCTGTCCTCTGAAGTTAATCAAGATGCTTCCCAGCCTGTGTGCAGATTACCCATGCTGGAGAGGAGCTTTTCTTAATGCATTACTTTGGTATACATTACTTTTTCATATCAGATCATCCAAGAGGTTTTGAGAAGGACTTATGAAAAAAAGGTAAATATGTGTGTCATGTCAGAGAAAGAAACTGCAGTCCATTCCATCATCTGCTGTTCAGAGGATTTAGTTGTAATGCTGCAGACAAGGGTTTATGTGTTATGAAAGATTACACTTCTACCTTTCTCAGCAGGTTTAATTCGATTTCATGTAACTTTATGTGAAAGGAAATCTAAGTCAGGCCTCTTTCTCAGAAGAGTAAATTCTCTGTAGGAGCCTGAATCTGATGTCTGCCTAAATCAGCATTTTTATCTTATAGTATGAAATAGATACCTATATGCCTATGAATTCTGTTCTTGGTGACAATTTGCATGATGTGCTATATTCCCTATTCTTCTGCTGAGCCAATTTCAAGTACATTTATCTACTAAAGATCTGCTTGTCTGGCCCCTTCCCCTTACTCTCAGAAAGGCAGTGTGGTGGCATCTCTTCACCTTTTCTTAACTCACCAGAAATTTCAGGATCTTATTTTTCTTTTTGTGTGTTTTTACTGAAACATTTAAATTTAAGCATTAGGAATTTCAATCAGAAGCTGAGAAAACAAGCATAACTTGTTTTAGAACTATGGGGTCTCTTCATACAAACTTATTCACTATTTCCATAATAATGATATCATATCTGAATTAATTTGATCTCTTGAGTTTAATGCCAAGGCAGAGACAAGCAGAGTGGAGTCCACAGTGTGGTCCTTTCCAGGCTCTGTCAAAAAAGATCTGTGATAGAGATGTGCTAATTTCACTTTATTTTAATCCCCTAGTTGCAACATAGCAGCAGTTGGAGATGGAACAGACCTACCAGGTCTTGCTTCTGATTTATACCCATGGACCAACAAGAGGTGTTTTTCATACATTTCATTAGGCTTGTCCTCTCAAATTTTAAATATAGCTTGATTGTTGGCTAAGTGTTGTCACTTGTCACATTTTTAAAGTTGTTACGGCAACAGCAATTATGTGGAGGAACTGCAGTTTAGAAACCTGGTGGAAATGCTTCTATTTTGGGCTCTAATAGATTTTCTCTGCTAGCGGAGGTAGACAAGGTTGGCAGTATGGAAGAACAGTTGTAAAGTTGGAAGGTGTTGGAAAATCCAGATTTGTTCTTATAAAACCTGTCAGTTCAAGAGATTGATGTTTTCTTTCAAAACAAGGTCCACGAAGCTGTGCGTAGTCTCTCTTTTATGGCATAGCTGTGTGCTCTTGAGAAAGAGAGAGAACCAGTGAAGCACAGAATATAGTTAAAGACTTGTATACATTCCAACACCATGGCATGGTTTATACAGTCCATTTCTCTACTTAAAGGGAAGAGCTCAAAACTGAGGCAATTGATCTAAAAAAGTAGAATTCGTACAGGGTACTTTAAAGGATAAATAGTGCAATAGCTTTTCTGAGTGAAGACACTTTCATGGACATGAATGGTACATTATCAAATCTTTAGATGATTTGTTTTGATTTATTTTGAAATGATTTTTAAAAATGTGACCACATAATCACACATCTATTTACAGTGCACTGTTTTCTCAGATCTAAAGGCACAAGCACAAACATATAGCAGTGATTCTGCAAGGAACCCTGACACAGGGCTACACATAGGCATTTTAGAAAACGAGGCCTTGAATGTTCTTGCGTATGGGGATACCCTCATTCTCATGCATTTTGTAGCCAATCCCTGTGAATCTCTGTGTAATCTCATGCCTCTGATGCCATGTGTCACAGTCTCTTTTTGGTTCTAACACCTACAAATTGTCTGACAGCAACATGACTAGCACTCCGTATTGTGACCACGTTTATCTTCTGATGTGAGATAGGTTTCTTGCCCTCTAATCAGTCAGAAAACACCTGGGGTGTATGAGATAGGAGGATGTGGCTGGCTTTTCCCCCACCCATCAAGATCCCGCTAAGGCATGCCCAGACACGGGAAGACACTTTCATTGCAGAGATGCAGCTGTAGCATCAGTCACTGGTTCCTCTGGGCTCTCCAAGTATGTTCTCGGTTTTAGGGAATAGAGTAGAACTACCCTTGGCTTAGATTAAGCACATTCTCAAGACTGTTCCTGGTGCACAGAGGATTCTGTTCTCCATAGCACCAACACAAAACCCAGTAAGATAGTTTAGCATGTAAGTTCAAAGGACTTCAAAGGACCAGTTCATACAATGAAAGGTACCTACATCCTGAAGTGTTTTGCTGAATGAGGGCATTTTTTTCACATGCCTTACACTTGAAAAATCATGAGCAGAACTGAGAAGGCCAAGAAATAAAAACAAAAAACCTGAAGGAAATACATAGGGAATTCAGGATTCTAGACATAAAGTATGTGCAGCAACTATTTTATGCGGCCATGCCAATTTGTGTGTGTATAAAACAGGATTTTTTATTGTACTTTATGAATTGACTGTAGGCTATGTAATACAAGCAAAACAGAATAATGAAGAGAACAAGACACAAATAAGTCTCCAAAGAGATTTTATGGCCTTTGTCAGAAGAACAACTCCCCACACCTTACTTTGTAACTGTCATTACCTTCACATAAAGATGCAATATTAGAACAAAATCTGTTCAGAATGTTCTTTCACTCTATACCCACAACAAAAGCATTAGAATCTGTCACAAAATGAGTATAATGATGCTGATTACGAACAACACAACTGTCTGTTCATTTTGCTAACTAAAACGGGAAGTTGAAGGGGTGAAAAATTAATTCTTTTTCATGCCAAGTATAAATTCCTGCAGTATAAATTCCTGCACATCATTAGTATTTTACTGCTACTTTACTTGAATAATCCTGTAATGATGCAAAAATAAATGGTAAGAGCATGCTGGCTGGTGAGCATACAAATAGCAAATGTTGTGAGAGATATGGAGCTTGGGCATGTGGCATTTGTGTGTAAGTCCATTCGGTGGAAAAAAGCCCATCTTCACCACAAAACCATTTTAGCTTTTCCAGATACGGGAGCAGTTAAATGATTTGTGTGATATAGTCAGAATATTCTATGATAAAAATGAGGTATTGATTCAAGGAGATTTTAATTTAGATTAGTTCACTTAAAATGAGTAATAAATTGAAATGAACTCTACAGAGCTCATGTTCAGAATGAATTCTCTTGCCACCTCACGGAAACCTTAGGAGAGGAATGGTTCTAGTTAAGACCCTAGCCCAAATCATCAATTTTAAATAAGAATTGTAAAAATAATTTGGACAAGAAAATGACAGATGTGATGTCTGATTTGTAAATGAATTCTAGGGAAAGAAAAAAGAAGAAAAACTATTTTCCTAAAACAAATCACAAGGAAAAATGTTAGTAATTTCGATACTATGCTTTAATGTTAACAGCTCCTCATGTATCAAATGCTGCATTAATATTTGATAAAAACTTGACTATTGCTACTAGTATTTCTTTCTAATAATACTTTTTTGTCTCTCCATCTCGACCTTTCTAGGTAGGATTTTTTTATGCATTATTCCTATACTGAAGCCTTTTGCAATAACTGACTATTCTGTTTGCTAAGATGTCTTGTGCTGATGTAATTTATTTTGCTTTGCATGTTGTTTATCCATGCGTGTTTACAGTGGGCATACCCACCACCCATACTCAGCCTGTTCATGTATGTAAGCATATGTTCAGACATTTCAGCATAAGATTTTTTCTTGACTCATTTTTAAAGTCTCTAGTTCCCTCCCCAGTTTCTTACTATAATTCTGATTATATTTTTTTCTATATTCATTTCCCTATATATTGCTGAATTTATTTTCTACATTTGTTGAACTGGAAATACAAGTTCTAAAACAGATAACAGAACTGAACAAAAATGGGATGTATTTTACTTCTATTTTTTCTGTAACAATAGCTTGCTCTTTAATCTCCATCTTATTTATTTTATGGGATTTTGTTGTTGTTGCTGGCATTGCTAATAATGCGCTTTCCTCTTATAACTGATGGTCTTTGTCTCACTGTCATGGTTTAAGCCCAGAGGACAATTAAATACCATGCAGCCTCTTGCCCACTCCCTTCACAGTGGGATGGGGGAGAGAAAGAGAAAAAACTCATAGGCTGACACAAGGACAATTTAATAGATAAAGCAAAAGCAAAACAAGGAATTAATTCATCGCTTCCTATGGGCAGGCAGGTATTCAGCCAACTCCAGGAAAGCAGGGCTCCCACACATGTAACAAAGACTTGGGAAGAACAACACTGTCACTCTGAATGTCCCACCCAGGTGAGATGCACTCCAGGGATGGGGCACTGATAACTTCTCTGGGCAACCCAGTCCAGTGCTTCAGCACCTTCACAGTAAGGAGTTTCTTCCTAACACCTAATATAAACCTGCCCTCTTTCAGTTTAAAACCATTGCCCCTTGTCCTGTCACTCTCTGCCCACACAAAACGTTCCTCTTCTCCTTTTTATAAGCCCCCTTTAGGTACTGTAAGGCTGCAATGAGGGCTCCCTGCAGCCTTCTCTTCTCCAGGCTGAACCCAGCTCCCTTAGCTTGTCTTTGTAGGAGAAGTGCTCCATCCCTCTGAGCATCTTTGTGGCCATATTCATGTGACTTGTGTCCAGGTAGTTGTAGAGATCAGTAATTGTAGTGAGCGATAAGGTATCCCATGAGCCTTATCAGAATGCCTGTATAAGAAAATATACAGATTCCACTGCCCATGGCATGTCTGCTTCGGACTTTTGCTGCCTGTACATGGTCACCCGGAGCTCCCAGCTCCTCTCCACTTATGGAACTGCCCTGCTCTTGCTGCCACCTGAAAATGGGACTGGAAGGTGATTGACATTAAAACATTGCTGATTTCACTCACACTTCCACACACAAGCACCAGAATTTACATATACTGGTGGTCTGTTCAGCATCAAAGTTGCCTGAGTTCAGGTCTGTCCAGGGTTCCTAGTGGAGGACAGGATACCATCTATTGAGTCTTCACCTTGTCTCCTGGTTTGGGAACCATGTGCTGTTTTCTGCATGTGCCTTTCTGTACTCCTTTGGGCCTGATGGTCCCTTGTGTCTCCACTTTGCTCTGCTCTGTGAGTTGTCAGGATTTACTCACAGTCCTTTTCCACCTGGGTGACCTGTGAAGTTGCACTTTGCTGCATGCTAGGATTGTGATGAGCTGCTGATCTCTGGGTGTCTTCAGATGAAACATGATCAGACATTTCCATTCATTCCCCATTAACACCAGTCACAACATTCCTATTACTTTTCTCCACACGTTCTGCACGTGTTTTTGATGCACTGAACACTTCCAGTGGTGGTCAGATCTAAAAATGTATCAGGGTGCCTCTTCTCTTCCCAGAGGAATAAATCAAATGGCACCAGCAAATTTTAGACACTTTAATTTAAGAAGAGATACATTTCCAGAAGCAGAGATAAAGGGAAAATTAATAAATTTTCTTCATGTCTCAAAATAAATTCAGGTCTAGACTTAGAATGGATTGTATTTGACAACAGAAAAATACCATCTTTACTGTCTGACTCAAAAGCTAACACGGATCTTGGATGGGGAAGAAAAAGCAAATAGCTCTTTGACAGCAGTTTCTGTGTTGCTGTAAACCAGCAGCATTACAAAGAAAGCCATTTAGAAATGGGCATCCACTTTCAAAAAGATGTTTAATTGGGATCCAGTACAAATAGGTCCTTTCTGTCACCCTCATGTGTCTGTTGCTTCTGCAATGAGTGAGAGGATCCTAAACTTGCTTAATGCTATCAATCAAAGTTATCATTTGTGCTATTTCTAGAGAATGTCATGTTTCCCTGAGGAGTTTGTGACCACACAGGTAAATTAAATACGTCCAGGACTGTTCTCCAGTACTGAGGCCAACTGCTATGCTGTCACCTGCACTTGTCAGTCCTGAGGCAGGTTAACCATGTACAGATTGCCCATGGGAAGTCTGCTTGGCCATGCCAACTTTTGAATTTTGCCTGGGAAATATTTAGAAGGGAACTAACTGGGTTTGGGCAAAATCATGCCAGAGATTTGTTTTAAGATTTTACCACTATAAATGAATGAGTTGTCATTCCCAGAACCTTTGGCACAGCCTCATTTGTCAGTATAGACATCATCAGTGTGGACTCAGTCCTTGGAAAAAATAAACATATCTTAGCATTTAGTGTCAGAGAAGGGGGAAGATGTTCAACTCACTGTGTCCAGATGTATTGTGGCTAGATGGTTTTTCTTTTTTTCCTTCTCCATGTCTGCTTTAGTCATCTTATCACCAGAGTGGATATGACACTATTTAATCTTCCTTCTAACTTTCTTCCAGGAGACTACATAGTTATTATTTAGGTAATAATTAGATTTTCTCTAACATTAGATCAAATCCAATGTTAGTAGATATAACACTGATTTTAATAAGAAAGTATTTCTGTTTCATAGATAGAATGAGCTAATTAGTAGATAGGATCATAAAGTCAATACCTTTGAGCCCCTTCCTCAGATTTGATTAAATACTAATTGTAGAACTGCCATTTGCACATGAAAATTAACAGCAGGTTTAACCTTGCGTGTTTCATAAAACATAAAGCTTTCTTAATTTTTTCCTGCTTTTTTCCCTTCCAGCCTGATTCCTAGCTGCAGGCAGTTAATGTCCATTCTACGGCCTTCATCATTTAGAAGAGAAACAAGTGGATCTGAGATTTTTCAGACCTGTACTTGACAAATAATTCTTTTTCCCAGTGATAGCATGAAAAGTGTTTTGAGAGTGATTTGGAGATAGGTGATGCTTTGCCTAGTATTGGGGGGGAAAAGAATTGTTTTCTTTCCTTTTTCTTTCTTTCATTCATTTGCTCTTTTTAAAGTTCCACTTCTCCTGAATCACAAACTGGGGACATTACTGTACTTATTCATCCTCTTCTCCCAGTGCCTCAAACAGATGGATGTGTTTCTTGACAGGAAAAATCCTTGTTTCATGGTAGTTTTCCTCCAAAACTCAGAACATCAGCAACAAGGAATAAAGTCCTTGCAATTGCTAGGTTCAGTGAGGGGAGCAACAGGCGCCGTATGTGTGGCAATCAGAATGGTGCTAGAAAATGAGACTGGATATAGAGAGAAAATCGGTTCAATCTCTTTGAGCAGCGTGAGCTGCCAGATATGAAGTAACTAATGCAGTTGCCAAGATACCAGGATCAGGTATAGGATTCATACAGCAGAGAGCCATATTAAGAAATACCTTTAAAAATAACTGCAATTTGAAGGCTGATGCAATTTTTAATTACAATAACAAAACAACTGGTCTGCTTGCTATTTACCCTGTATGATTTTCTGAAAGACTTCAGCTTTCTGTCAGAATAAAGCAGAATTAATTTTAAAGTTATCTCTTAAGTCAGTTCACAACAGCCATCTGTGAATAGAAGACTGAGATCCCACAAGAAGATTCAGGTGTCTGGATACTTCCAGTGAAATCCGGCACCTTCCTACTGATTCCCAGACATCTGGTAAAATTTTTCTGCATGCATGCAGATGTATAACATGATAGACGCTATTTCTGCAGACTAAGGTTCATTTGTACAAGAGGTACAAGAGAAAAACAGCACTTTAATCATGCTGAAATTAAAGATACATCTTGTTGGTCAAGGACTTCTAAATAATATGACAATTCAGTGATCACACACTGGGGAGCAGATCTGAGGCTGCAGCAGAGCTCTGCTCAGCAACGTCCTGTGCTAGTTGGGCATTAACCAGCTCAAGCACGTGCTGTGCTGAGTTCAGGGATTAATGGCCTTTTGGGATGGTTTCTTGCTTTGGATGCAGGGTGGGTGGTGGGTATGGTGACCATCCTGCAGGCCATGCAGCAGAAGCTCCTGTGGTGCAGCTCTGTTGCCTCAGCAGAACGAGTAGCTGCCCTGATTTTGTAAATCAGCTCCTCAGTTGTGTGGACATTGCCTGGTGAGGAGCTGCCAGGCGTGGGCAAACATCATCACAACTGCCTGCATCGTTTACAAATGAGGCTTTCAGGTAGCCACGCTCATCCCATGGCCAGTGGTGAGAGAGAAGCACTGGAGGAGGTTGAGCCATACCCTGTCTCTTGGGCTGCTGTCATTGGAGAGGAGGGATGAGATGATGGTCCTGGCCTTGGACCACCCCCAGCCCACTGGCTGCAGCAGCAGGGGAGTGTTGTGGGGAGCTGTTTGTGTACTTTCCACTTGGCGTCTTATGCTGACCTGTTCTGGAGACATAGTAGAGGATTAGGGGGTCTGTTTGCTTCTACCTCTTCTTAGAGTTTCACTTACTTATGAATTGCCTCTGGAATTTCTGTCCGTTTCCACTGATTTTATGTGGCACTGAAGAGGTTAGCTTAGACTTTATTTTTAAAGTCAAATTATACTAACTCTTACTTAAAATCTTAACATTTCTATTCTGGGAAAAGCAAACATACAAAGGTTTTCACTCCTTAACCTGCAAGTAAATCTATAACATCATTGGGACTCAGCATGCGTTTAAGTTCATTAGTGCCTTAATAACTAAAATGATACTGAACCATTTTGGCAATTATAACACAACCATGCATGAACAGAATATTTTTCTCTGCACTGTGGTGTATGCTACAGTGCGCTTGCAAAGTAAACCTGCAAATACTTGCTGCTTAGCCTTTCTCATCTCTGAAATTTGTAATTAGTTCAATCAGGGACTTTTCTGTTTACTTGAACTGGCTTTGATTTGAACAGTAGTTAAAATAGCATTATGGGAGTTCATGGCAGACGTGCAGAAACTTATTTTTCCCCTGTTAATATATTTGTCCAACCCCTTTCCTGCAATTCCTAAAAAAGATCGTTTTTCTTTTTCAACATTACTTTTCCTTTCACAGCCCCATAGATACATTTGAAAAGAGTAAGAAAATTCACTTGTAGCTAGGGAAATAATTTCCTCTTCCCTACCCTTCAAAACACCTGAAATACTGGTCTGCCAGCTCCTTTTAAGAGTTCCCTGAGATGGAACCCTCCTGCTCAAAGCTGTACACAGAAAAGTGGAAACTCCTGTAATCTGGTTGTCAGGGACCTGTGCTGCTTCTGAAGTTACAGCAGGAATGATGCATCATGAAAAGAAATGTCATCTCCTATCGAGAGGTAGAACAAAATGTCTAAATACTGAGTTAGCAATCAAAAAGAGTAGGTCAGAAATGTCTTCATATGATGAGTTTAGGGAGATGGTCATCATGGATTTATATTCAGTTCATACTCATACTACTTAGAAAAATTTCACAGAATCACAGAATATGCTGAGTTGGAAGGGACCCTCAAGGATCATCCTGGCCCTACACAGGACTATCCCCAAGAGTCACATCATGTACCTGGGAGTGTTGTCCAAATGCTTCTAGAATTCTGTCAGGTTTGGTGCTGTGACCACTTCCCTGGGGAGCCTGTTCCAGAGCCCAAACACCCTCTGGGTTAAGAACTTTTTTTAATATCCAGCATAAACCTCCCCTGACACAACTTCAGGCGATTTCCTCAGGTTCACCGCAGGGAAGAGATCAGTGCCTGCCCCTCCTCTTCCCCTCATGAGGAACTTGTGGCCTGCAATGAGGTCTGTCCTCAGTCTCCTCTTCTCCAGACTGAACAGACCAAGTGACCTCAGCCACTCCTCATACTCCTTTCCCCTCAAGGCCCTTCACCATCCTCATTGCCCTCCGATGGACACTCTCTAATAGCTTTATGGCTTTCTTATGTTGTGGCACCCAGGGCTCAAGGTGAGGCCACCCCAGTGCAGAGCCGAGCGGGACAATCCCCTCCCTTGCCGGGCTGGCGATGCTGTGCCTGATGCCCCCCAGGACAGGGTTGGCCCTCCTGGCTGCCAGGGCACTGCTGACTCATGTTCAACTTGCCATTGACCAGGACCCCCAGGTCCCTTTCCATGGCGCTGCTCTCCAGCCTCTCATTCCTCTGTCTGTCTGTGCATCCAGGGTTGCCAATCAATGGGAATTAATGCTCAACTATTGCTATCAATGGGGAACTTTAATTCTTTAGCCATTTTTTAAAATCAGTTCCCATATGTCTGGGTAATGAAATGTCATTCTGGCAACCAAAGCAGTTGTTATACTGCAATGCAGTGAAGGAAAAATATAATGTGCTGGTGTAAGGAAAATTTGTCTGGCTTCACCTTCCTCTTCATCCAAAGTTCTGAAAATCTTGTACGACAGTTCCAATAAAGCTCCAGTATTATAATGCAGATACAATACCTCCAGAGGTGTTCTCATTCTGGTGTTATAAGTATTAATACACGTGTATTAGTTGGAAACCTTGGAAAAAGAAAAATAATTGAACTTGAATGTCAGCATACTTTCTGTCTATTGCATTTCTCCTCTATGCAAACGTGTGTGTTTTCACAAGCTGTTCCTTGTGCACTACAGAAAATGCATCTGCAAGATAATCTTTTCCCCTGGTCTATTTTTGCAAGAGTCCTGAGAAGGTTCTTTCTGATGTCTCTCCTTTTTTTCAAAAATAGCTTTCTAGTGCAAGAGAAACATTCATGGAAAACATCTGCTTTCCCTCAAAGCCTGTTTTTTTGTCAGGAAATGAAATCCACAGTCAAAACCCTTTAATCCAGAACTCCAAACTTCGTCTGATTTATGCTGGCATATATTTACATAAAGCTGGTGTGCGTAGGTTTAGGACACTGCATAAGCACTCAATATTAACACGTCCCGTGGAACTACTAGCCTCATTCCTGTTTATTCATGATGTATGGGAATGAGGCATCTTTGCAGGTTCTGTCATTATAACCCTCAATTGCTGCTTTCTGCCATATCTTCTTGTTATTTTATTATCATCTGTAGTCAGCAGTTCATCCATCACCATTACTTTGATGATTGCCAGAGCCCTTGCACCAAGACCACACTGCCAGTTTGACATCCTGTGTGTGGAATAACCTTCCCACTGCAGTAGGGATTTCTCAAGTACCAGCAGCAGCTCAAGTGCCAATGAGACAGGCTATTCTTTGCTAACGATAAGCATGCAGATGAAAAAAACCTCCTGTCTTTCCTGGGCTTACTTTTGCTTGTTTGTTTGTTTGTTTATTACTGTCTGTTTTGATTTGTGGTTTTGGTCATTCTGATTTCTCTCCTATGCTCATGTCACTTCTATGACACAATCTTTTATCCAGGAATATTTTTTGGAAGAAGTGAACACGATTTTATTTGCTCGGGTTAGCAAATAAAACCACACTTAGCAGGAATGCATCGTGCTGTCTGTATTAGGTCTGATTTCTCAGTAAATGCCAGTAAAATGGTGCTGTGAATGCTAACTCTCCTCAATTTTCCTTGTTTTGCATCAAAGCAGTTTTAAATAGCATGTTTAAACAATATGTTTGCTTTCATCTTTTCCCATGTAACCCCCACACATACACACACACCTGTATGTATAAAAGTATTGAATTATATACATAAAGCAGGATAAAGCAAGTCAGATTCAAGGCATGAATGGACCTGACATGGGGGTAACCACGCTATATCCCCTGGCATGGTTTAGCTTTGGAAGTGGCTGTGTGTCCTTCCCTTGCATTGCTGGGAATTCCTCAGCGAAGGAATGCTATGAACACCATCTCTCTACCATATCTGTACAGCTTGGGACATGCAAGCAGACTCTGAGGGCTTCCATTTTAATCACTCACAATTAGTACGCTTATGTCTTTCATTACATTCTTTTATTTAAAATTAAACAAAAAACCCAAGCCACAAAAACAAACCACAGAGAAATTTTCTGAAGTTTTATTTTGGCATAAAATGTGTTCCTTTCTTAATTGGCCCCAATGCATATTCATGCTTTTGAAAGCCTTATCTTGAACAGCTTTTTTTTGGTACTCAGAGACGTCTACTATTAAATTGCTTAATTGGTGAGTCTTACAACATGAGAATAAAACTTCCTAGAACATGGGATCTTGCAAAAGATCTGTTTCAAGAGCATCTTCCCTTGTTGCATGTTTGTTGTATTTTTCATTGTAATCCAAGACTGCTCAGGCAACAAAATGTTCCTGTTTTGATGTTAGGGGAATGATGTTGCCACAAAGGATTTCCATATTCCCCACTGGAGCAGAGGTTTTCCTGATGCAGTCAGCATGATGCACACACACCAACAGGGAAATTTACCATTTTTCTTTCTTCAGAGGAATCAACTAATGCATGTAAAAAGCGAGGAAGCTTGAACGTGTGCTCAGAGATGATAAAAATAAAAATTATACTGGGATAAGGCTTTGCTTTCTACACTGTGTTATCAAAAATTATAAGAAATCAGGAGACAGTCACTCTCCTTGTAGTTATAGTAATGGACTGCATCATCACTAGTAGAGCAAGTGCCTGCTCAGCTTATAGTTTTCCAGGTACGCCAGCAAATGGAAAGGCAAGCCCTCCAAGTACTAGAAAGTGTTAAGGAAACTAATAAGCAGCTTCTGTACAATTTTGTGGACAGTATTTGACACAGCAGAAAGATGAAATATTCTCCAGAACTGGAGGAAAAGTATTTTAGAAAGGAGATTCAATTCAAATGCTGAAATATGCTGAATTGTACAAAGTGCTAATGAATACTATTTTATGCAACTATCAGAAAGGAAAATTACATTTAATATCTCCATCGCAGAAATTGCACCAGAAAAGAGGGGGGAAACTGCACTTCATTACAGGAAAAATTAGGAGGCTTTTATTCCTGAAGACATTTGATTCCTGACCTGCCAGTACATGGTCTGCCTGTGCCCATGGCATCCCATGCCTGTCAGGAATTTATCCATTCCACTCAGAAAGTTTATGAATAATTCTGCCATTACTTGGTCAGGTAAATTCCAATTTCGGTAAATATGTGTCATTCAAATGTATGAAACCGAAAAAAAAAAAGCAGCAATAAATTTAAACATGAATATCCAGAATCATAGCTGTCAGTTTGCAGTAAACATAAATGTCGGTCTCTTTCAGTCCTCATTTTAATCTGGTATGTCCAATATTAGCTAAATCATCACTTGTTTTGTGAGGAAGATTTAAAGGCATGCAAAACACTCCCAAAAGGGAAGTGTAACACAGCCCTGGAGCAGGGATCTGCACAGGTGCAAAGGGTAGGAGCAGGGACAGAAGTAATGAGATGATGACAACCTTCCCCACCACAGCAGAACTGGCCACTCATCCTGGTCTGGCTTTGTGTGTAAGCAGAGCTGTCTGACTACCAGAAGAAGGAAACTGCAAGAAGAGAGAAGAAATCAATTCAGAAGAAGGAAAATGGGTATCTCTGATGCAATTGCCAGATTCTTTTTAATATAGTTTTTGCATTAGATGCCCCATGGGCCAAGGATACAGTGCCAGCTTGGAAGAGAAATTGCCCTCAGAAGAACCAAAAGGACAGAAGGGCTACATCTTTTGTCAAAGAAGACAAGGAGACTTTATTATTGCCTATCCCCAAAGTCATGCTGAAGCTACAAATATTGAGATTGGCTTGAAACTCACATGACTGAATGAAAGGTTAGATTTATTATATTTACTATCTGATTTCTGGGCCTGCAGTAAGAAGGCATTTATGTTACACTCTCAAATCTTCTGATGACCATTAGGGTTGGACCTTGCGGCTGACTTTTTTCTTTTAACAAAATGGGCTGAGATTGGCACTGAGTCACCCATTTGCAGAGATAAACCATAAACTATTGCAAGAATAGATGAGCTGCTGACAGTTATCAGCACCAGGTATGCTAAAAAGTGGCAGTAATTTGACTTTGGCTTTGCAGAAATAATTTAAAGTGCAATTTCAAAGCAAATAGGACAGAGACCATGCAAGGCTTCTGTCAGATTCGTGTTCTCATTTCCTTATGGATCTCTCACTCTTCCCAGCTGGCTGCATTTCTTTTCTGCTGGTCACTGGATTTTTAGAATAGTTTGAAGAAGAATATTCTCCTTTATCAGCGAGTTTTTCTTGCCAAGTGATTTTTGCTGAGGAGTTTTTGCAATCTAAAGGTTTCTCTGTGTCTACAGAAGTTATCTTGCAGAGGAAGACATTTTATTTCATGCAAACACTACCATAGGCTTTGGAGTTTAGACTCAATTTGATATCTAGTAATCCAGTAATAAAGACATTTCATGGCATCTAGAGCAGAAGGCTGCCCCAACAGAGGAATACCTTTTTCCACCCCCATTATTTCCCAAATAAGAGCCAATGTCTATTTTCAGTGATGTTTTTCTGACCCCAAACCAGTTTCTCTGAAGTGAAATGCAGTGGTGCCCTGATGGGAAGGAAAGCATTTCAAGTCACTTCACATTCATCTATTAATCTTTTATTTATACATTTCTTTGCTTTATTCTTATTGGATGCAGGTCAGTGTGGCTGCGGCTCTTGCAGAGCCCTGATGATGTGCTGCAGCAGGAGTTTCAGCTGAGCCTCAAGGTCCAGCTCTGCGCATGGGTCAGTCAAAGGGCACGGCAGAGACAAAAGGTTTATTAAAGTTTAAATGACACCGTTGCTGTGAAGCTATCTTTTATTTGTTCTGGCATCTCCACTGTCAACAGGAATGACAAAGTGTTCATCACTCACCTCCTTTCTGTACAGCTGAGGGACGTGGAAATTTGAAAGGGTTTAGCTGGGGCATCCAGTCAAAAAGAGCCGCTGAGTTTGACGATATCATAGCAAATGTTAATGAACAGGCAGGGCAAGGGTTGACAAGAGAAAGTTTAAAGGACACCAAGACAGCTTCACTACTGATGTCCTGAAGGTGCCCTTCTTAGGGAAACTTTGTGGCATGGGGTGAGGGCCTCCAAGCAAGAATACATTTCGTACCTGCCAGGAGAGAACGGGCTCTCGAAAAGGCAACCAGGTCCCTAATATTCACTGAAACCTGTGGCTCCAAGGATCAAAAACTGAATTCTCAGCACTAGGAAAATGACTGACTGCAATTGTGACAACATAAAACAACTTGTTTTTTTCATGTCCTTTTTATGCTTCCTCAAATTCTCAGTTACCTTGTATTACCTCATTTTCATCCAGTCCCTCAACAAGAGGTTTCCTGAGGCATTCAAACGGGTTCATCGAGCTTTCTGAGGTAGAGATATAAAACTGAGTGTCGTCAGCATGCCCTTTAGGCCATACCTCCTCTGAACTGAAATGAGCATTTGTAACAGAAAAATTAATCTGCCTGCTCATTCAAGCTCAGGGGCTGAGGAGGAATTTTCCTGATATACCCCACAGGCTTTTCCTTTTCCAGGCTTTGCAAGTCAGAACCGCACCACTCCTACCCCAAAGTTTTTGCTACATCAGAGCAAGGACATCTAAGGACGAATACAAGTTTCCTTGTCTCTAGCAAAAGATGCTTCTTGCTCTCAGTCATACAAGGCGTCTGGCAAAAACATGTATCTTCTCTAGATAGCCATCCAAATGCAGATGTCTGAGACTGGGACTTTTAAGGCAGAGATGTTCGTTATGGGCTTTTCTCCTGTTTCTTGCTACGTGCCAGCAGTGAAACTACAGCCTTAAATTGATTGATATTTTGCTATCACCTTGAGGAAAGTAAAGATTTCACCTGCAGAATTTGAGACTTTTCTTCTCTGCTAATGTGTGCAGAGAGGGCAGGGTGGATTCCTGGGGAAGCAAAGTAAAGAAAGGTTTTTCTTTAAGAAAAAAGCTACTTTGGTTTATAAAGCTAATTTAATCTTCTGTTTGATACCCTTGCCATGGAAAGGACAAAGCAGTGACTACTCTCTGATATTGCTAGGTTAGAGCTGAAATAACTTTTATTAGAAGTAAGTGACTCTAGGCAAGGATTTTTATAGAGATAACAAGGCACATGCCAGTTATTTGGGATGTCTTACAAGTAGATCAGACAAATAGGGTAATCTTGGATCTTGACCCTTTTAATTTGGTATTGTAAGAGTTAAAGACTTTAATACTTATTCCGTTATAATAAATAACTAATATTTTGTTATCACATCACATTTACTGTATGAATATTTTAGATGACCTTTTACTTCTCTTCATTAAGACACTGGGCATATTTGACTGTAACTTATTGAGATCAATAAATGCTTAATGTGTTAATGTCTCAGTCTAATTTTATGTGACACCTTGCTGAGCCAGCAAAAGGAATGGAGGACAGATTGGGATGTGCAGTGATATCTGAGAGGTATTTATATACAACAGCTATGGATTTGTGGCATGTTTGCCAGGGTTATTTAACTATTTTCACATTGCTAAGTCCTCTAACTACCTATCCAATAAATGAAGAAAGGGTCATTTTGCAGTTCAAATGCAAATTTCAATAGATCAGGATTTATTTTCTATCCATACTATAGATTTTAACTGTGACCTTGGCAAATCACTTATTCTCCCTGTCTCATTTCTCTGTATGCTGAAATACCAATAATAACTCCTTAAAGGTGAGAAAGAATATGTCAGTGTTCATGTGGCACTCACACTGTTATTCAGCTCAGGTTCCTACCTCTGCCTTCAGCTAAGATGGAGTTGATCAAATTGTATTTTGCCCACGGTTTGTTTCAAAGTGAATTTCTTGCTCTTATAATTTTGACACAGTTGTAGATGGTGATTGGCCTGAGACTGTTCACAAAATGTTCAGTCTGTAGCCTGACAGACTTGAAGACCTTTGTTCACCCTGCCTTAGGTGTGGAGTCTCTTCTCCTTTCCCAAACATTAAGCCAGATTCTAACACATTTCAGAAGCTGAAGGCTTTCTGGGTTCTAAGTGCTGCCACATAGCCACAAGTAGGACTTCATTTCATCAGTGTTAAAGGCATAGTTGGAAGGAAAAGATGACCCTGGATTTGTTGTTTTTCTTCAATGTAAATTACACATTGATAATGATTTACATAATTCAGTCTGGTCAACAGCATGCCAGGGCACAGGTATCTGCTTATCTGCACAGCAGTTAGCTAAGGTAGTCAGCAAACATGACACAGTTATGTTTTGTTATCAATGAAGAGTGAATCATCTTCCTGAACATTCCAAATGCCCAAATGTTTGCTGTTGAAAAGATTATCAGAAAGCATTTGTATAATTGTGGTGTGTTATATATCAACCACTGGTGCACATGTGCTGTGGTTCTCTGCCACAGCCGTTGTGGGCTCATCTGTTTCCTTTTACACAGAGTCATCTTCATGATCTTATGCATCTGGCACAGGAGTTGTTTAGTGCCACTACATCACAAGCTGTGGAAGACATCTAAGAAGGTCATACCTGTGACCTTCTCTCCTTTTTTTTTCCATACTTGATAAATGGCTCCTATAGGTTGCTTCTTTTTTCTTCTCCAATGGACATGTTCCAAAAGGCATTTGGGTAAAATCAGCAAAATTTCTCCATGGTGCAAGGTCACAAACTCCCACCACATGATAACTACATGGTTTTGCCCCAGCAAAACCCTAGATTTTCCATATGCCATTGCATATAAGTGATCTCTAGATGCAGTGATAAAGTAAATAATATTTTGTTAAGTGTTCTACTTTTAAAATCCCAGAAAGCATCCAAGGCAGAAGGAAACATGCTGCACTGATCCTATGAACAAAGTAATTTCTGTCTCCTCTCCATCACAGATGCCAAGCCACTCTTGGTTACCCATGGAGTCAGCCCTCATGCTACCTGAGGTATTAGCAATTAAAATCTGTACACTCTGAACTGAAAGGATTTCTCTTAATGCCAGGAAAAAGAAAACCTCCAAAATAGCAAAAGTCATACTGAATCCATCAGTCTGCCTTTGAATACAAGGACACAGAAAATTCCCAATAGACATGGGATCAGTGCAGAGAGCAGCACTGGAATTACAGAATATAGCTGGCAAACTATTAAAAAATGAAAAATTGAAACCAGTTCTGTCTGCTTTATCTCAGATGAACCTACCTTTTCTATAGGAGAAACAAACTATCTTAAAATAAAAACAAAGATTAAAAAAAGAAATTTTGGGCAAGAAATAGGTATAATTCTTTTTGGTCATGTTGGTCATACTTCATCCTGAAATGGGAACCATGATTGATAACTGTTTGCTACTGGTGGCTTAAATTTTTTAATTAGAATAAAAATCTCTCTTTTTTTTTTCTTTCATAAAGGGAAACAGAGACCTTACAGCTATCCTGGGGCACTTCAGTGGTCTAGAGTGGCTCAGGGGAAGTCTTTAAAAGTGCCCTTAAAAATTAAAGAAAAAAAGTATTTCGGAGAGAGGGTTTTTTACATCGAAGGGGACAAAGGACATGTTGAAACTGTCCAGATTTACAGAATGCAGTGTAAAAGAAAGAGTTGTGAAAACCAAATATGAACTAACAAGCACAGTTTACTAAGGATAAACCAGATGTTTGGTCAGCTCCAGCCTGTGTCAAGACTCTCAGAGAAGCAATCCCTACATCCTTTTGGGTGTCAAAAGCAATAAAAGGAGGGATAAGGAGAGTCTCCATCTTTTATTATGTGTGGGGGTAAACGTAGTGACAAAGGATGAGGAAAAGGCTGAGTTATTTAGTGCCTTCTTTGCTTCAGTCTTTAACAGTAAGACCAGTTGTTCTCCAGGTATGCAGACCCCTGAGCTGGAAGACAGAGAAGATGCCATAATGCAAGGTAAAATGGCCAGTGACCTGCTGCACCACTTAGACACACACAGGTCCACGGGGCTGGATGGGATTCACCTAAGGGTACTGAAGGAGGTGGCAGAAGAGTTCGCAAAGCTCTCTCCATCATTTATCATCAGTCCTGGCTAACTGGGGAGGTCATGGTTGACTGGAAATGAGCAAATGTGACGCCCATCTACAAGAAGGGTCAGAAGGAGGAGCCAGGGAACTACAGGCCGTCTGACCTTGATGCTAGGAAAGATTGTGGAGCAGACTGTCTTGAGTACCATCACACAGCACATGCAGGACAACGAGAGGACCAGGCCCAGTCAGCATGGGTTTGGAAAGGCAGGTCCTGTTTGTCCAAGCTGATCTCCTTATACAATAAGGTGACCCTCCTGGGGGATCAGGGAAAGGCTGTGGATGGGTTTACCTGGACTTCAGTAAAGCCTATGACACCATTTCCCACAACATTATCTTGGAGAAACTGGGTGCTCATGGCTTGGGCAGGTGAACAGTTTACTGGGTAAAAAACTGGCTGGATGGCTGAGTCCAGAGAGTGGTGGGGAATGGAGTTAAATACAGTTGGCAGCTGGGCCCTGAATGTTCCCAGGGCTCAGTACTGTGGCCAGTTCTGTTCAGTATCTTTATCAGTGATATGAACAAGGGGATGGAGTGCCACTTCAGAAAGTTTGCAGCCAACACCAAGTTTGGTAGGAATGTTGAGATCTGCCAGAGAGTGGGAAGGTCTACAAAGGGACAGGCTGGATCAATGGGACAAGACCAATGGTATGAGGTTCAACAAGGCCTAGTGCTGGCTCCTGAACTTGGGCCACAACAACCCCATGCAGTGATATAGGCTGGAGAACAGTGGCTGGAAAGCTGCCCTTGGAAAAGGATTTGGGGGTGCTGGTCAACAGCGACTGAACATGAGCCAGTGTGTGCCCACATGGCCAAGAAGACCAGTAGTGTCCTGGCTTGTACCAGAAAAAGTATGGCCAGCAGGACCAGGGAAGTGATTTTCTCCCTGTATTCAGCACTGGTGAGGCCACACCTCAAATCCTTGGTTCAGTTTTAGACCCTTCACTACAAGAAGGCCATCGAGGGGCTGGAGCATGTCCAGACAAAGGCAGTGGAGATGGTGAAGAATCTGGAGCACAAGTCCGATGAGGAGCAGCTGAGTGAGCTGGGGGTGTTTAGCCTGAAGAAAAGGAGGCTCAGGGGAGACCTTATCTCTCTCTACAGCTCCTGGAAAGGAGGCTCTAGCCAGTTAGGGGTCTGGCTCTTCTGCCAGGTAACAAGGGACAGGAAAGGAGGAAATGGCCTTAAGTTGCACCAGGGAAGGTTTAGGTTGGATATTAGGAAGAATTTCTTCATGGAAGGGGTTATCAAGCATTGGAACAGGCTGCCCAGTGGTTTAGTTACCATCCCTGGAGGTGTTTAAAAGATGTGTAGATGTAGCACTTAGGAACACCGTTTAGTGGTGGACCAGGCAGTAACAGGTTAAGGGTTGGACCCAAGGATCTTAAAGGTCTTTTCCAACCGATTCTATGATTCTGAAGCTGTAACATACAACAGTAGCCTTGCTACTTGCATGTAAACTGCATGTTGATGAAATTGTTAATGGTAATAGTAAGAAAAGTCAAAATAGTCTCTTCTGAACAAGTACCCTTCAAAATCAGCCTTTGCCTTACAAAAACCACCCCCATTGCATCAGGACCCCTCTAGTCTTTTCCTTTCTAGTCTAAATTTGTGACTGGAAAAGGCTCTGCCTTCATCTGTGAAGAGTTTGCTTCAGTTAAGCTTGGAAGAATAAAGATAATGAAGCACTCTGTGTGTGTTGTGTCCCCTGAGGGAGAAGGGCTGATGCACATAAGAGGATTAGAGAAACAACTTCAGTGAATTGATGTCGATTGCATTCATCTTTATATTAAACTTTATATGAAGGCCTCAATTTCAGCTTCCAATGAGAATTCATGGGTAAGGTTGGTGCTTCTTGGAAGTCTGTACTCCAGACTGACTCATCTTAACCTGTTAAGATCTTAGTGCTAAGATAGGCATGTCCTGATATAAGACTAAGGAAAGTTTTGATACAGGTTCCTCAAGTTCCTCCTGAGATTTCTTTATTCTTTTATAGCTGATTCCTTTGCTCAAAGTCTTGTTTGCGATTATGATTTCAGACTCCCCAGTACAAGAAAGGCATTTACAGACTGGAGCAAGTCAATGAACAGGACACCAAGATGGTCAGAGGCTCAAGCACATGACTAGGAGAAAAGGCAGAGGGCTGGATTTTTTTCAGCCTGGAGAAGAGATAGCCTGGAGAAGAGATCTTAATGTTATCTGAAACTGCTAATGGGAAGGTGCAGAGAAGACACAGACTCTTCTCAGAGCTGTGTGCAGAGACAGGATCAGAGTGCAACAGACTCAATATGAAATTTGGGAAATTCTTCTTTGATAGAAGGAAAACTTTTATCATGACAGTGATCAAATATTGGAATAAGTGGCCACCAGAGGAGTGGAATATCCATCCTTGGAGAGATCTAAAACTCAGCTGGAGTTGAGCACCCTACTCTAATTAGGCCTGCATTGAACTGTATGTTGGACTGGGTGACCTGCAAAAGTCCCCTCCAACTTAGATTATTATTCTGTGAGTTTAAGGGTCAGGAAAACAGGGTGTTTTCACTGGATGATTCAAAGGCTTTTGGTTCCCATACTTGGAGATTCTCTCTTTCTGAAGTGTCGGCAGAGTGAAAACCCAACGGGAAAGTGGTACGCCTTGCTCCCAGCTTCTGCTACAGTGGGTACTAGCATGACCTGCTTGGATCTTCACAGTCCTGAGCAATAACCAGACCACCTTCAGGCAGAAGGAAGGGGCTGAATGACAGCACCATGCCTGATAGCTAAATTCATCATTTGGAGCATAAAAGCTTTGTTCATTTTGCTGTGCTATACCCCTTAAGGGTTTTTATTCAAGTGGAAGAATAAGGTCTTTGGAAATCTTGTAAAATGTTGCATGTTTCAGCTGCAGCTGCTGGTTCAGACACTTAGGAGGACAAGAGAAAGTGATTAAGGCCATTTGGTATAACTATAATGAAGTAAAAAGATGTAAAAACTCTGCTATGATCAAGCCTACTTCTTCTGAAGTCTGAGGGGAGCAAGTCAAATGAGGTAAATGGAAGTAGATTACACCTGAGAGCATTTCACCTTGCTTTTCCTTAAGAACTAAGTGTTACACTGTTTTTCAGGTTAGTCTTGGTCCTTCATCTCACTCCACACTGGCATGCTTGCAGGTCAAGGAAATATTTATACAGTAGAGTAATTCACAGCACACTTTTCCCTTCTTTATGAACCTACTTCTTATTTTTTTTGCCTTTTCTCCACATTCCCCATACACATTCACCAACCCAAACTGTGCTTACTACATAAGCTGTCAAGTTATCTGTATAATGTTGTGTCAGGGATTTAGCTAGAGAAACAAATTCCCTTGGTGTGTGAGTAAGATTAGAACAGCGTATGTATGTGATGGATTTGTGGACTGAAAACTCATTCAATTTTCATTTGATTATGAAGGCAAGGTTATATATGAACGATATTAGTAGAAGTATAAGCATGACTCTTCAAAAACCCATGAACTTTAAAATCTCTGCAAACCTGTGTTTGGCGCAGTAACATCACATTAAAATTGGCATGTCCTTCCTCATTAGTTTCTATTTCTTCCCTTAAGCAACTAAAATTGCTAAACACTTCAGTAATCATCTTTCTAGCCCTACTTACTTTTCTCAAAGCCAAATCTTCTGGACACCCTCACAAGAAGAGTTAATGTGCACTTTTTGAAAGACTAGAGAGAGCAAGACAAAAGCCCTCACTGATGTTGCAGCATGGTGTCAGTGATACCATTGCCACAGAGACACACTGAAACTTTCCCCGGAGTACTCCAAGCTCTGCTGTCTAGGCTGGAAATGGCAAAAACAAATGCTGATGCAATAGACTATGCGGCAGCAGTGAGTCTGAAGCTCACTGAAAATGGTCTCGAGCCCCTGTCTACTCTTTCTGCCTTTGGAGCAGTCAGAAAACATAAGCCAAGAAGGACAGGCTTAATGTCACTTATCTGCCATGAAATTTATTGCCCACAGCCATCCCCAGCCCAGATAGGTCCTGAGCATCAAGAGGCCACTTGTGTTAGCTGTGAGTGGGGCATGTATGACTGGGTGAAACACACTTCCTATCCAAATGTCAGGTCTACATAGGAGAGCAGTGTAATCGAGGCTGCCACGCCGTATTTCACGGTGTTTTCAGATGCAGAAACAGGTCAGCTGGGGTGGTCTCCTAAGCCAAAATTCCCCACAAGTCTGCTGATGAACTGACTAAACTTAGAGAAAAGTCTGGATTTGGTTTCACTGTAAAAAGAAGAAGGTTTGTATAGTCATTTTAAATAGACACTTTCACATAACCAGAATCAATCCAGTCTGCTGGTTGTTGCCACTTAAGTGACTTTCTGCAGGTATTTACTTCTAAATAGCAAGATATATTTCTCTGTTAGAGAGCAATACGACCACTAACATGGACTTCAAACCTCTTCCATATTCCACTACAAGAAAAGTGAGTAAATAAATCAGTGCTCATGACCTGTGGTGGCCCATTGCCTTTCTTGTGTGTGCTCTTGTTAATCATGACCAGAATGATGGAAAAACATTTAGCAAGCAAACTGAGACTTGAAGTCTTCTCCTTGCAAATCTTCTTCACCAGGTTTCTGTGGGAACTAGTCAAACAGACCCTCCAGGTTTCTGTGGGAGCTAGACTGCATTGTGCTGTTTAGGTGCTGGAATAAAAGCCTTTCAACACTTTCAACCCCAGCAGTCAGAGGAGTCAGCAAAGTTGACAAGACTACAGTTTTAGACCTCTTATAACTCTTTTTATCTCCTGCTTTTGTGGTACAAGGAATTGTTTGCAAACTGGAATTGAACACTGGCAGCCCCAAAGTTTCTTCCCAATATGCTAACTGCTTTGTCTCATTATCTGTATTCTGTGATGGCAGAGATTTCAATCTCTGTTACTTGTCAGAAAGTTTGGTCACCTGCAGAGGGGGAAAGACATGGTGCATACTTCAGTGTGGATTTACTGTTATTTCACGTCACAAAGTGCCGTGTTTTGAAGTATAACCTGTTGGTCCTGGCTTAAAGGCAGATTCACATGCATTTATGCTACAGATTATGTCTAGGTAAAGCAGCTTTTTTAAGTAGAGAACAAATAATTGGCAACTACTATAGCTTACTATAGTAAGTGGGGTAAGTGTTAGGCATCAAGGGAGCAAAGATTGCACTGAAACAACAGCTTGTCTTCTGGCATCAGTAGGTGCAACTGATGGAAGTTCCTTCAAGTTCTGTTGCACACCTGGGAGACACTAAAAGCAAGAGAAAGCTCTGCCTGACATCTCAGGTAATGGCGATTGCAAGACAGGTAAAACAGATTTTCCAGGCTGCTTCTGACTAAACATTAACAGGTAGCTTGACACATAATTTGAAACTTCAGCATCATCAAAAATGAAGCTACAAAAACATGACTTTGAGCAACCAAGGACCTAGAATCCAATGCTCCTCATCAGTATGTTTTCTCCACGTTACTAGCAGTGCTAGTTCCTGCTGTGAACTGGTCAAAGCTTAAGAAATATTGAAATCTCAACAGTTATGCAAGATATTAGCATATAAATCATAACACATGGGTCATGACATTTTCAGTTTCTTCTGGTCATCCTTATATTCCAGTAGGAGTATGAGAAGTCAAGCACTTATGAACAGAGCCTTTTGACAGCAGCCATAGTTGTTGAATATCCATGATTCGGAGTATTACAACAACATTTAGAGACACAGCCTTTTTTGGGGGGGTGTGGTGTGAGGCGGTGTTCGTTTGGGGGGGTTTGGGGTTTTTGTTTGGTTGTTGTTGTTGTTTAAGAAATAAGATAAATATTAGGTTGGGCTTTCTCAGTTTATCAGAGGGTTTCTAAATCCAAGAGAATTAAAAGCAGAGGTGTAGCTGGAATGCAGCAGATTTTTTTTCCTTATCATTTGTTTTCATATAACAAAACAAAGCCACAATTTGAGCTAAAACTGCAAGTAAAAATTATCCCTACCTTATTTAACCAAAGCTGTCTCCTCTGGTACTAGCAACATTATAATCCTGTTTATTCTCCAGTGAGTTTGGTTTGTAGGTTCTTTCAGAGGAAAAGACTTTACTAAAGTAAAATAAAACACTAAGGGAAAATTCCAGATTTTTATTCCTTAAACAAAGAAGATAAAACCCCAGACGTCTTCCCTTTTGCAAATCCTCTTTGAAATAGCCCAATTAATTCAAATGGTTTAATGGTTCAAACTGAGAACAAACACATACCCAGTTACTCTTTTGAACAAACACGTAAAACACAGAGCTACAGTGATAAGGTAAGGTTATTGAGGCACTTTGTACTTACCAGAGCTTTAGCCTCTCTTACTTGGTGGACTCCTAACCAGCTTTGACTTTTCATTGACTTTCCTCACCTTTAATTTAAGACTGAATTGACTTTTCCTGTCACCTTAATCCATTTCTAGCATTAAATTGCTGCACAGCTAGCTATAATGCTACTCAGTATTGATTATATTCTTTCCTCTCAATAATGTTTTGCTACATACATTGAAAAATAATCCAAGAAGGTTCCTAGTGTTTTGCTGGTTTTTAGTAGTTAATAATTCCACTTTTTTTTAAAATTTTTTTTTTAGTGTTTCATTGCTCACTTAACCCAGGTCAGTGTTTTGGAGAAGGGAAAGCTGTAAATGAGGTGTGGTGCAGTGTCTATACAGAATGCATTTGATCCCTGGGGTTGGCCATAAATGTCAGCTGCTTGAGAGTAAATCCTTACCAAGTCCTGGCAGTGGCTTTCCAAGACACCAAAATCTTGCTCCCATGGCTGATGCACAACTGGTGTCTAAGCTGGGTCACCACAGAAGAAGTGGGTGACCAGGAAGAATGAAAGCTGTCTCAGCCCTGGGACTTCCCAAATATATAACCTACCAACAGGGAAACACAACACCCCTGGGGATTTGAAGTTCATACTTAAGACACTCAGAGAACCCTCCACCGCTGAGCAGCTACAGATGAGCTCAGGGATGCAGCAATGCTAGAGAGGTGAGACCTGTCCATGTGTCAGGTTTGCACAGACAGTGCCTGAAAAGCCAGGACTACTTTCTTCCATGTCCTTGCCCTAAAATGGTGGCAATATTTGCTTTTCACGCATGGGTTTTTTCATGTAGGTTTTTACACCAAGGTAGGATGTTACCTCCATTACAATAACCCAAGCCTGATTAATAGGCACTTATTTCTTATGAAAGAACTGGAATTACAGAAGTGAAAAGATGAAACAAAATATAGTATTCTGCAGGCAACTACCAAATGGAATAACACTGTGTTAGCTGAGGCTTAAAATACTCTCTGCAAACTTAAAAGTTGCCTGAAGAATTACACAAGGAAAGATAAAATCTTTTTTTCCAACCCCAGGATTTAAGCCTGAATTTATTGTTCCATGACAGGATGTCTCCTCTCACCATTTAGTGGATCATAAAAAGAAAAGTTAATTTTTCTAGTAAAAAAAGTGACTCATGCTTTCAACCCAAGCTCAGTGTTGTACCCGGCTGGGTAGATCTTCAACGCTTTTTTAGTAGAGAAAGGATGGGACACATCCACGATAAATATAAAATGGTTTTATATTTTTTGCAGGAAGAAAAGTACCCTGTTCATTGCTGTCTGTCTCCTTGACTGTGTTGTCACTATTCAGGCTCATTCCCTTTCTTGGACATTATGAAGGGGATGTAACATAGGGCTCATGGAGAGCATATCTCTCCTCCTGTAAGTCTGCAGACTCTCCCAGGGCAAAAAGGCACACCCTTGGTTGTCCTCAAAGTCAGCCTGCTTAGGTGGACACATCGCTAAAAAATACACTATGAAGTAAAATGACCTGATGTGTTCCAATACACTTTCCTTAGCACCTTTAAAAGAAGCTTTCGGTTTGTTGTTTTTTTTCCTCCTTGTGTCTTGTGTTTGGTATCCCTTTTTTTGTTAAGGATGTTAAGTCTTCTCTGACTTTCCTTTCTTCTTTCCCATAGTATTAAAGTATGTAGCTGTCTAATGCAACCCAGTCTGTACAGGTAAGTGCTGACAGGTGTGTGGTTATGTGTCTGTTCTTGGGCAGCACTCTCAGAGAAAGCTGGTCTGTATAACAGCTTCCACCACAGGCCTTGGATACGACCTCACAAAAATCACTCTGATTTCCCTCATCGTGTTCCCTCTCCTGTCCCTGGTCTCTCCAGCCCTGGCAGAGCAAAGCCCTTCTCTGACCACAAAAGCCTGAGCTGTGGCTGCTACAAACACTACATGCTAGGAGAATACAAATTAATGACATTAAATTACTATTGAAAAGCCTTATTGACTCACGTCTTTTGTACAATATTGAAGCCTATATGGCTCCTAAGCCTCTGTGTCACAGTTAATACCAGCTTTCAGTCATATCTTTGCAATTGAAACTCAGCAGGGGACTAATGGATGACTAGCTATTTTCTGCTAATACACCATAGAAATGAGTGTGCCTGATCAATTCTTGAAAACACTCACAGTGCAGAAAGTACTCAGAGAAAGTTGAAACTATTCTTCTTAAGAGAACATTTTTTTATGCTCCCTGATTCTGCATTTAATTCTGTATGTGTAGTTTAAAGGGCAGAAGGAGTTGTTAAATTTCATTTCACATTCACACTCTTCTCGTGTCGGCACTCCTGTGGAATTGTTACTGCTGCTCATGCATATTGAGGGGCAATGTGCCCCTTTGCAGGCAGAGTACATCTCTGCAGCTCATTCCCAGCCATTTCCCAGGTGCTTGGTACCGTGATAACATTGCAGCCCATGGGGTTCCCCGTTTATACCCTTATAATTTTTTCTTCTGTCCTACAAAGGATCTGCTTTTGCAAAAACTGCCTGTATGGTAGAGGAGGGCTGAATGCAATGTCCTTTTAAGCTCTACAGCAGTTTGTGCTTCTCCTTCAAAGTGCACCACATCCTTCAAAGCACAGCATGTCTTTCAAATCACTGCTAACACTTGCCTCTCAGCAAATGAGAAAGCAGGGCAGGAACCAAAAGTTAAAGACCCAAGTCGCAGGTTGCTGCTGGGAAGCACACTGTTTCCTAGCATTTTGATATCAAAATTACTGCCTAGACCAGGAGCTAGCCCAGACTGCCTTGTGCCTCTTTGTGGATTACCAGGTTGTTCCATGATTAATGAATTCCTGCTCTTTCTTATTTAGACAGAAGGTACATGAACTGTTCCAGTCAGCTTCAGTCTCCAAGAAAAAAAGTAGTACAGAATATAATGACACAGTAGGAAAAAGGAAGTCAGTGCTTCACCAAAGCCTGGATGATGGTTCTGCCCTTGCAATTCACGAGGAGTCTCTGTAGGTGAGAAGCTCGTAGCTATAGCATGCAAGGAGTCACATGGCATGTGTCCCAGCAGGACACCTTTCATTGCATGCCATGGCAGTTTCTGTGGTGTGTGGTAGGAGAGACAGCACAGCTGGCAGAGCATGCGGCAGTGCAGTTTGGGAGGCAAACCTACAGAGCCCTGCTGTTAGACTGCAAGCCATGGGGTAAAATGTCTCTGCTGCCACCAGGAACATTTCACAATACAACTCTTCTAGCTTCTGTTCATTCATTCCTTTTCATCCATTTTTTCAAAAATCGAAAATCAAATCCTGAGACTGTAGTGAAAAGCAGACGTCTCTCATCAACATAACACCTGGGATGGAAAATTCTGAATGTGCACCAGTAACCATGTTAAAAACCCTCTGTTGTGCTTCTGTTCCAGACACTGTTCTGACCAGGCTGCTATCCAAAACTTCCTCTGCTGCAGCGCACTCTTGCTAGACACCGACTGTCTGACACAAAGTCCAAGCAGAGAGAAGTCAAAGGAGGCAGTTAAGCCACTGGAAGTGTGTAATTTCTTTCTTGCTTAAACTGTGTGTCCTCAAGTGAGAAAGGATTTTATTTTTCTTAGCTGAAAGAGATTATCAGAAAGCTTGAGAGTATGAAAGAGTACCTTAAACTGGAGACAGTTCAGATAATTTTTTTGGCTATGAAAGTTCTAAATAACTTTAGTACAAAGTAAATATACAGCAGTGCTGGACATCTGTTAATATGTGATGTCTGGAATGGCTGTTGCTCTTTGTTTTTATTAAGTTCCTGTTATGAAAAAAGATTTTCAACAAACACGGAGCAAAAGATAGCTTCTTTCTGAGTAGCTTTTATCTAACCACACAGGTTGAAGAGGAATGGGAAGAGCTGCAAGTTGAAAGGATATGCACTAAGTATATGTTGGCATTGAAATTTGAATAGGCGGGCAACAGAAGCATTGATGAAAAAAGACAAATAGGGAAAAACAGAAGAGCAAAGAAGAAGGGAACAATAGCCAAAAGGAATGAAAAAGGAAGGAGAACACATCTGCTGTGGCTGGGGTGAAGGCACTGGGAAATGTTGGGGCATGCTAGCTTTTAAAGCAGAGGAGAAAATGCTCTGAGACAAAATTGATATAACCTCTTGACATTGGAAAGAGACATATTGCAGACCTGCACAGTTCTTGTTCCTTAGCCCACCATTTGCTGCCATGGGCAGGGATATCTGTTTGCCTTCCTCTGGAGATGATGAATTACTGTTGTGATTTCTCACACTAAGTGGGCAATATAATCCTTGATTTCATATGCAGTTCTCATAATAACATCTCAGGAGAGCACAGAACTACGTCTATGACTTTAGTTACAGTAAGAGACTATTCTATTTGTGTTAGTAACAGATTTGAGCCTTAACTGTTCCCAGTTTGAATAATTATAAATACTTCTGTCAGTGCTTGGTGGTCATCTCAGCACACTATTGCCACTTAAGCTCTTTGTCACTGCTGAATGAGGAAAGTTTAGCTTTGCATTTGCCTATTTCATGATTTCTACTCTGAAAAATCTTGAGTTTCTACAGACTCCTCATCCTTGTGGAATGTGAAAAAGGGACATTGCTTTTAGGGGATCAGAGAAATACATAATTTACAAGCTGCATAACATCTACTTTAAAATTTGGAGGAAAATGAGTATATACATGTTCACAGAATTTCAGTATGGGCTATCCAGTAAAGTCTTACTTGCCCACATGAACTGAACTTCATCAAAAAACAGTCAGGCATGGAAAACACCATTTACATGAGAAACACTCTTCCATTTCACAGTGGTTCCAAGAATAATTTAGAGGTAGAAATTTTTGGTAAGTTTTCTTGTAGTTATTCTTCTGACAATCAAAAGGATGTAAAGTTAATAGAAGCAGACAAGTCTGGAAATTGTCTCTGGCCTCTGCATATAGAAGTAGCATTTCTGCAGAAATCCTCTCCAGTCAGTCAGACAGAATTCTGAAGACAACCTCGTACCTAGATAATATCCCTGAGGATCAGACTAGACAGGAATGAAGAACAAACATACATTTTACATCTATATGCATAGCAGGAACATTAAAGATTCAGCTCCTTATAGCAATATTTATAACTACAAGTAAATATTTTCTCTAAATTCATCTTCAATCTATAGTATATAGGTAAAATTCCCTTAGGTCTCTAGCTTTTGCTAAAGATATGTGGTTAAATTCTTTTTGTTTGGAATACATTTACTGCTTCTAACAAACCCAGACTTCTCCTCCACCTCCCCAATCCTGCCCTGACCTTTACTACTCACATACCCAGGTTACATTACTGTGGATGGAAGCTGCTGCCTCATTTCCTTCTTAAAACTTTTTTACAACTTTTCCCCCACTCCTTTTCATTACCGATCATTATTTTGGATTAAGTCCTTCTTTCCTCACATCTTTATATTTCACTGCTCCCCTTTCCAAATAATAATGACAACTAATGATAATTTGTTATCAAATAACAATAATTTCCAAATATAATGAAACACTTTCCCATTTTTCCTTTCAATTAATTTGCATTATAGCCTCAGCAGTCCTGGTGCTGACTTCTGAATCTTCTTTTTTCCAGCCCCTCTTCTGCTGCTTCCATCCAGCTTTTTCACAGCTCTACTACTGAACATAGCTTTCCTAGTGGACCATATCACTTGCCTGTTTAAATTCTTTCCAAAATCCACTATTGCTCTTAACATTCTGGTCTTTTTCCCTACCTCAGCCTTAATCTCAGAACTGAATCTGTGTCCTATATGAATGTTTCTGTCACCCATGCACTGTCTTTCACATTGTCCTTGACCATAAAACTCTTCCTCAGAATTTCCTATTATATTCAGGTCTGTGTCCTCATTTTGTTCCAAACACTTGGAAAGACATTTTCTTTCATATGAAGGCCACACTATTAACTTGTCCTCTCTAAGTAATGAAAAGAATATCAGGTTGCCTGACAAGCACAGCGGAGTTGCCTTTGGTAGGAGGCAACTATGCTAAATTATACCAGCAGAGAAACTGGCTGAAATACAAGTTAACTTCTTAATTTAGAATTTCTTACTGTGCTTTGATTTATTTGTGTTTTACCTTCTGGAGTTTCAGCTGTGAAGGGCAAGAATTGTCTTTATCGCTGCACTGAATATCACTGCTATGGCCTTAGTTCTTTCAAGCTGGTAAATAATGAGATACTCATGAAATTCCTAGTGGGCGTTTTGTTTTAATACCTCATCTGATTTCAATGGGAGGTTTACCTGACTAAGATCTTCCACTAAGCAGAATAATTTCTTGTTCCCCCTACTAGGTAACAAATGCCAGCTTAATACATCAATCCATCATCACATAGTTATGTATTATCTGTAGTCAAAATCCCCAATAAAAAATTCTAATCTCCTTGGAATGATAAAGGAGAAAACTAATGTGAACCTATTGCTAATAAAACTGAATTCCCTAAAAAGCAAGGCCTATTTATACATTAATAACACAGTGGTCCTTCCATCTATTAGTCTAGAAACTCAATATCACTTGGTATCACATAATTTATTTTGTTCTAACAAACCTGTTAGTTAAGTGAGCCCTACAGCTGTTGGAGAGAGAATTGTGGAGTGGGAAAACATTATGTCTAGTTCTGCATGATAAGCACTGTTACGGCCAGGGGCAGAATTGAAGTTGTTTTTTGGAGCACTGGAGCATACATTTTGAAGTGCAACCCCTGCTTTTGGTAACAGGTGAGAGTTTAATTCAGTTGGTTGGACAAAAATAGAGGGATTGCAGCAAGACCTGACTCTTTGTTCTCAGTTCTGCTGTAAGCATTGCCAGGTTTGTAAAAGAGGAAGATTTAACACATTGTCCTGGTTCTGGCCAGGACAGGCTTAATTTTTGCAGCAGCCAGGAGGGCGCATGGCCAGGAACTGAAGTTATTCTATACCACCACCTGTCATTAGCCAGGGATGGGGAAAGGGTCCCTTTGAGGTCATGTAGTGTGGTAGCATGGTGGGGTATTGTCAGGGGTGAGCACTCGCATGTGAATCGTTCGTCTCTTGTACAGTCTGTCATTGGTATTGCTGCTGTTCCTGTTCATTTTCTTATTTCATTGCTGTTTCCAGTAAATTGTTCTTATCCCAACCTATAATCTTTACTGTTTGTGCCTCCGCTTCTCCTCTCCAATCCACCACAGGGGAAGTGGAGGGGGAATGTGGGAGTGAGGGAGCAGCACGTGGTTTGGAGTGTTTTTGTGAGAATACTCAGTTGGGGAAACCATGACTCACATCTTGTTAGGAAACATGGGAATTAGTTACCTGAAGGAAAGGCATGTCATTTCCCTTTAAAGCGAATGGCGGTGTGATATGCCAAAGGCTTTTTTGAATTATCTGATATAACGTCAGGGAAGTAGTGTCACTGGGTAACACCCCACAAGCGTGAACTCTGAACTATGACACCAGACAGGATGTTCACAATGTGGTCCCAGTCTTTCCTTGCCCTAATTATTTTTTAATTTTCTAAGAGCACCTGGCCTGTTTTATTGTCATGACTCAGTGGTACCTTGTGACATGGACACACAGAAATTCACCTCAAATCTTCTCTCATAACTCAGCACTATTCGAGTTATGGGTTGTATTAATAGTACAGCATACTGCCCATGCCTGGCAGGAAAGAGCTTGCCTGAAGGCTGGCTGAAAAATAAATAGGGTTAGCTAAAAAACAAAGAGCTATTTCCCAAATATGAATGGAATGAATTCTCTTGTGATCCATGCAGCAGAGTATGGTACATATCTGATACTTCCCTTAACAGGCAGGAAGAGGATTGTCTGCCAAAAGGCAGGGAAAGCACATGCCACCATCACTTTACTTCCCAGATTACTTCAACTCTTGTGGTAATTTAAATTTTCTCTTTCATCCTGAGTGAGCTTTACTAACACCAAACTCGTATTTCATTACACCTGTGATAATTTGTCGGTAATTTGAAGGTTGATTAGTTTTTTGTTACCTGTAATTATAGACAGGCACTTTAAATGTTGCTGTACTGCCAATCTGCTGGTCTAGTCAAGAATAATTTAGATATTTATCTTGTAATTTAAAGAAATTGCTGATGGACAGGCAATCTGGCTGACGGCTGGATCTAATACATGCTCTCTCATAGTAGATGATACCAACAAAGAAAGGCCCATGCTCTGCTTGCAGTGGCAGGGCTTGTTATTTCAGTTAATTACCGTTTGCTGTTAATCAATTACATTCAACCAGCATATATAGTCTCCAGTGACCTGTAAGAGGGGTGATGTTTATTTGGCATAGCACACTGCTCCCTTTAATCCCTGGGCTCTTGGCAGAAGACACAGTCTGGTTTCTGATCCTCTCCTGATTCAATCTGAATAGTGATGGAGTGGAAGCTGTAGTGCTCAAACAAGGCTTGGGTAATATCTCTCAAAATCTTCTGGCTGTCCGTAGTGTCTGCTACAGATAGCAAGCAGAAAATAATCAATACACATACATTTTGATAATACTTTAAAGAAGTATTGTATACGTCTAACATAGACATTGATATCTAATATAGATATTGTATAATTCTAGGATAGACAGAAACTTGCAACAAGAAGTTTGTTTGAAAAGTTTTTCTTGTCCTTTTTATCCTCCTTTCAGGAACCTCCATGTCAGCAAAAGTTTGTTCATTCTAATGTAGTTGGAATATGCAATTTTAGCAAGAGTTAAGCTAAAAGTAATCACCACAGAAAATTCAGTTTGGCAGAAGACTGGAGGAAAGCAGAAATACTTAATAAAGATTAGTTCATCCAGTCAGGGAGTAGCTGCAGTGCCAATTGATTTGGGTGGCTGATAGACCTTCTGTTTCTGGAAAGTGGGGACTCCATGGAGGACTTCACCTCTAGCCCTGTCCTTGGCCAAACACAGGTGGCATTTTTTTTTCTTAATACATAAAAAGCAGACAGACAAATAAAAAAATTGGCGTGAGTAGTGGACAGTTTGTCAACTGGGATAAGAACAACAATTTTAAATAATATTTTAAAAGATGAACTGGAGCTACCTCTAAACTTCATCTATTTTTAAAGATTGTTCTACTGCTGGAGGTACATCAGGAATGCAGATTTGCCCTGTAAGTTTTTCTTATAGAGATCAACAGTTTTCAAGTTTGACAAAATTGTGAGGAAAAATCCAGTTTGAGTCTAATTCTTTTGATTTATTTAAAATATCTTGCCATTTATTTCCTTGTCCCACAGCCTCTGCAGTTTTCAAGTTTTAGGCTAAGAAGAGGTCCCTGTTGTTTAGACAAGGTTTCTGGGAAAAGCATCTGAGAGCTTTATTTGTTATTATTGTTGGTTCTATTTTCCCAACAAAATTACAACAGTTTTTTTAACAAGCCACAGATATACAGTCAGTTTAATCTGAATCAAGAAAGACTGACCTTTACTAGACAGCAGCTGAATAGTTACTCCCTGCTTACAGAAATTTACTGACCTGTGGCAATGTGAGCAGAGAGAGCAGTTTGATTCATTGTCAGAGACCAAAGATGAAGGTTGTGAATGGACTCCACTTTTTCAACTGCTAAAATTCTTGCTTTTACAGCATCATAAGCAAGTCCTTTTGATGTTCCTGAAAAGGAGAAATTGATGGGAAAACAATATTTTTAAGGGATAAGAATGGTGGCCAATAGAGGAAAATGAATCATGAACCTTTATTCACTTAGATGTATCATTTTTATAAAAGTATTCAATGCTTTGGAAAGCCCATCTATTTCAGAGTTCACTGTGCTATTGAATCCTATCCCTTGTTTTAAACTTCTCCGTGGAAGGCTGAGACTCATGCATGTTGTAGGAGACAATCTGAGTGTCCAGTTTTGCACCAGCATCTTTCATGAGTGCATCTCTATGCCTACATGAACAGCGTGAACTCATCATGCTCCACTTGGATCAGTAAACTGAAACAGCAGCTCTAGCCTCCAATTTCTTTTCAGAAAATTCTGGGCAGAATATGCTACTTAGGAGATAGGAGAATCCCCAGAGAGCTGCTCAGGAGGACAGTGGGCTTGGTGCAGAGGGGAAGAGAGCACTGCTGACTTTGGTGTGTCAGCACTACTTACAGAAGCTTTGAGAAAGAGACTCCTGAGTGTCAAGGGTTGCTTCCCCTTCCTGGCAGTTTGATTTTTTTTTTCCTGTAATCAAGAGATCTGATATTTTGGCAGCCAAAATACAGTCAGTTGCCGCACTCTTGTCTAGGTACACTTCTACATGGAAGTATCTCTATCTCACAATCACTGAAAGCAGACCAACCCTAGAATAAGACTACTGTAACAGTATTGGATATTTTATTTCTTGAAACAGCAGTAGGTGCAAGTGAAAGAGTGAAGAGATAGCCACGCAGGCGGTCACACTGAGTAGCCATTTAAAACGTGCACTGTTAGAGCTACTTTTCCCTTTAATCCTCATGTCTTCATAGCTGAGAAAGAGGTTGCATTATATTATTCAATGTGAGGAAGGCAAAAACATGCATCTGTGACTGTTCAAATCATTTGGCCTTGCAAATCAAATATTCAGGTCCACAGCTGACAGGATTAAATATTGCTAAGCCTGGCTCTTCTTGCTGCTGCTGTGCTGAGAATTGTCTATTCCCATGCACTTGAACACAACTGGAAAGCTCCAATAGCTTGTTTCTCTGGACTGGTGCAACTGAAAATCTTTTGAACTTCTGTTTCTTGCACTCAGCCTATTTCACAGACACAGTTCAAAGCACAGTCAAAGCACTTTTTCTCGGCAAAGACTTGTATTTCACAGAGGTAAAGGAAATACACAATGAATAAGGTGAGTAGGTATCTCATATGCCAAAGGGGTGATAGAATGAAATGCTATACATAGGACAAATAAAAGAAATTCAGAAATCATTAGCGAAACACCAGTACACTGATTTTTACAAAAACTGGCATATGTGTAAACCTAATGTAATGGCAGAAAACAGTTTTGATTAAAACTGGAAGTAGGTTTAAAGTATGATCAGAATCACAAGAATATCAGAAACTGAGGCAGAGATGTACTACTATACTTTTTTTCAGCATATATAAGCATTATGGAGAAAGTAACAGAAAAAAAATCATAATATAAGTGTATTGATTCTGGAATCTGGTCTTACCTTCCATTAACACAGTCAAAATATCCCTTAAAATTGGGATGGTAGTTGCCAAAACAAAGATGGAAAACACAAATGTGCAGATTGGGTCAGCTATTTTGTACTGTGGCTAGAAAAATATGAACACACCACTTCGTTAATTTAATTATTTTTGATTATTTTCATTTTTCATTAGTTAACATGAAAGAATATATTCCATTTATCTAGTACGGAATGAGTGCTGGCCTCCTTTGCCAGTTAGAGAGCCTCAGCACAGGGAATGAAGGTGCTACAGATGAAGAAAGGAAGAGACACCAAAGCATCCAGTTGAAACACCACAAAGCAAGGGTTACACTCTCAACAGTTATTTCAGTTCCCAAGAAAAAGTATAATTCTTTTTGACACAATTACAGTGTGTATGATTAAGACAGAGGAAATATTTACATAGTACCTAGTGTCACAACGTTGTGAAAATAGCACTTATCCTTGATTGCAAAGAAGGCACATGAACTAATAAAACCAACCTTAAAGAAGATTATAAGTGCGCTAATTAGCACACTAATACTCTGGAATAGATCTCCAATGGCATGCACAAAGGCTGCCCGCAGGCTGGCATTGCTCAGTGCTGGCTTTTCCAGAGGGGCTGACAGGCATTCCCTGGCTTGTGCCCCATGGCTGTGCCCGTGGCCAGTCTGGTGCAGAATCAGACTTAGTCTGCAAGAGAGGTAAAGCTGCAAATATCAGTGCATATATTGCATCCATAAAGCAGTGAGGTCATACATATCATCACCCCTCTCACTTCTGAATGCTGAACAGTAAAATCTGACACATTAAGTAGAAATGCAGAGTGGCTGAACAGATAATTCTTAGGTTTTCAGTGGTTTGCATAATCCAGAAAGTCTGTGAATGGGGTAATTAACGAGGCCTCATTTTCTAGAGTTCTTGAATATTCTGACATCTAATAAAAAGTGAGATGGAGAATAATCTTTTCCTGGGGTTTGTACATTCATAATTTGCCTTCCTAGTGTGGCAGCTAACAGAAAGGAGGAGAGCAACTGCAAATTTCAGTGAGAAGCAGGACCTCTTGTTTTGACCCCTTTCCATATCCTCGTGGAACTCATAAACACTTAATATTTTTGAGGCCATTATCTCTCTATAGTTTTCTTATTGAATTACAGCAGCAGGTTCAAGGTTCAAATGTCATATGAGAGGAGAACAAAATAACTTACAGGATGTTGGCGAGCACGGCACAAGCAGAAGTAATGAGCATCACTGTAGCATCAATATCGTAATCTGGGTGTAGCAGCCTCATGCAAGCCAAATATGTCAACACACCGGTCACCATCCAAACAATTATCATAGACATCAAAGCTCCCAGAATTTCTAGGAATTAAAACAATCTGATTTTAACAGTCAGAATAGGAATGCAAGAAATTTTAAGAGGTTGATGATAATGGTTCCAGGTTTGTGAGCTTTATAGCCAGGAGACCTGCTTCTTGTATGCTGACAGTCTTGATGCTCACAAGGAATCGGCCAGCCTCCTTTCTGATCATAGCAAATCCAGTGGCTATCCAGGGTAGCCTTATGCATGTGGTGGCCTAAACCTGTTCTACCTGCTCCTACTGTTGTGCCCTTTCTGGTGCTGAGTTAATGCAACATTCTAAGAAATTGGAGAGATGTAAAAGATCATTTGGGGAGTTCTGAGAGGAGCAAAAGGAGTTTGCCTGGCCCTGACAGTGTGCCATGAAACCCACAAAGACCAGCCCTCCGCCCCCAACAAGATTATCTTCATCACAGGAGCAGAGGTTTGAAGGAAGGAGAGAGGCACAGCTCACCCAAACCTACTGTCAGACATAATCCCTGTCCATTAGCCTCCCCTGTTTCTCTCACCACTTCACACTTCAGAAAGATAGTAGCAGCCCCCAACGAGGTTCTGTCAGCAAAACTTATCCTGGAACTCATCCTGCCAATGCCACATAATCATTTTTGTGCCACCAGCTGTGATGAGAACAAAAGAAGTTATTTTTTCCCTGGGGTAGCAAAATTTAATTTTGTCTCTATTGGCTCTGAGTTGGGCTCAAATAAATCCAGTCCCCAAGGCCACCTTTTATTGCAGTGTTATAGGAGAGGTCCAGGGAAGTGCATATGAACGTGCAGCATGCTTTTAATAGGATGTGGGACTATTAATTGCCATGTGACTTGAATGGGTAAATGAGTACAACCGAGACAATACCAAAAAAAAATGCAAGCTCACAGTAAAGTGAAAGGCAGTAGACAGCCAGAAAGCATTTGCATAGACCTCCACTGACAATCCATTAAAACAGCTTATGATTTTTAATATAATTTTCTGAGGATCACCCCTTTTGCAGGCTGCAAAAGCTTATCAAATAGCTGTTTTGCCTAAAAACTGGCAAATAATAAATGAAAGTGCACCAATAGGGGAATCTAGTTTTGCTTAAAAGTAGATAGAAGCAAACATAAATAATACAATTTTTTTCTGCAACTTACCGGTTGAAACCCTGCAAATTTGGCCCAGCTGAAGGTGTTGATGGCTGTGCTATCATTGGCATGAAAGCAGCCAAGAGCTCTTGTGAACACACGTACCCACCTGTGTGGATTTATGTGTATCTTCCACAACAGAACATAGTAGCAGTCATCTTTACATATGACTTTTCAATGGAGTATCTTAGCAGAGGTTTAGTTAAGCTTACAGACCAGTTCAGCAGCACTAAATACTTCACTTGAGATGTTCTCAGTTACTTTTTTTCAGAACTACTAGCACTAACAGTGCGCAGCAAACAATAGTGTAGGACTGTGTGGGAATCTCTGAGTCACAGCTGAGGGAAATTAAGGTGCAAGAGAGTTTTTGTACCTGGAAATAGTTCGGCTCACACTATCAGCCTTATTCAATATTGTGTTTCTGTGTCGCTGAAAGTAGCTGCAGTGCTTTGGCATGGAGGGCAGGAGGCATTCAGATGGCTTCTGCTAAACCTGAGCACTGCCATACAGAGTCTTTTCATGACAATATCTATCAGTCTGAGAGGAGCAGTGAAGAAACAGTTTCCAGTGTAATGGAGGGCTGCACCTGCAAGACCTCGGTAGTCAGTGAAGAGTGACTTTGCCACTTGACTGCCCTCGGCTACTCTATTAAAGTACACACCTGCATATTAAACTGAAAATATAGCCAGGAAAATAAGCAAGAAAGAGGATAACAACCACAGAATGCAATTAAATAGCTTCTAACATTTGATGCAAGGCTCTCTTTGCTGCCAGGATAAAAAGGCAATAAAGGATTGGTTTTGAAGGTCTGCATTGCAATGACAAAATAAAAATAATCTAGTTCAGACTGAGGATGAAGTCACATGAAGTGGCTGAATCTGCGTACATCAGCACTCTTGCTTGTAGGTCTCTCACTTTTTTTTTCCCCCCCAGGTTAAGAGATCATAAACATAAAAAGTAATGGTGGCTCAACTGATATTAAGTAGCAGTTTGCTAGGGTTGTAAAATTCAGCTGTGTGTTGTCTATGTAATGCCAGCCATGCTTGAGCCATACTGAACCTCCCACTTACCCAGCAGCCTGTTTTCAGCAGAGCTGGTAGAATACACTCAGGGAGCTACAGTAAGACAGGATGAGTATGGCATATGTCTTCCCTGGTACTTTCTGCAGCTACAACCAACCTTGGCCTACAGACATCTGAGTCAGAAGCTGTTTCTGGACCTTCCTACTGAACATCCTTGAAGCATTTATCTTCTGAGTCCTTAGTTCAGGTGCACAGGTATGTACAGTCATTTGAGATACACCAACACCTCCATGCATGGCTTGACACAAGGTGTATAATTGACCCATAGACTTCCAGAGTGGCAACTGGATTTCAAACAGCACAAATCATTTACATATAAGCAACAAAACTGAGCCCTGAGACATCCAGCATGAGATTCACTTTCAGACAGAGACAACTACATTGTCTTCCTGTAGGTGTTAGCTAAGTGTCTAAGCTCCCCCTGTGGACAATGGACATCAAATTAAAGGTGATTGACAGTTCCCTGCTCCATTGACTGACTGGGAACAAATACTGATTTCTTAACCTGAGTGTCTGGTCACAGTTGACATGCCCTGGTCTTCTGCTTGGCACCCTGTGCAGTCTCCTATAGGTCTTGTGCAACAGCTGCCATTCCCATGCATAAGCCTCAAACATCCTAGAGATGTAACACTGGACTTCCATGTTTAGGAGGCTGAATGGAGTCAAGATTTCTGTTGAATGTAACCGAGACCTGGACCCTGTGCTTAAAGGTGCCCATGTACATGTAGGCATTGATATTTATGTGCCTAAATCTTGAAGAGAGTCATACTCTCAGAAAATGATTCTCATGGTTAATATCTTGCTAGTGTCTCATTTTTTGTAAAAACACTTTTGTTCGATTGTCAGGCTCTTGGTATTAGGTGTTATCTATAAAATCATTGTTTTAGGTTCAGGACAGAGTACTTAAAAAACCTACCTCTGTTTGCATCTGATAAAAACCAACAACGATAAAGAGATACAAAAGAAGAGAATCTAGAAAAGGGTAAATGTTAAAGGATCTCACTTTTCTATGAATGTAACATTGTCGACTTTTTAAAATAATTTAATAATTCGCTTTATAAATGGAGCAAACCCTCATTTTTATGGTTATTGTTGCTTTTACAGAAATTTGTGTTTCATAACAGATTGAGAGCTCAGTCCTCCACACACTCAAGCCACTGAAATAAGTTGTTGTTATTTCAACCAAAGCTAGCACCAGCCCAAAACTATGACAAGTGATGAACCGAAAGACATGCTTTTAACTAAGAGATGACTCTTTACTTCTTTGAAAATCACTGTCTTTCTGGATTTTGTGTCCTGAGAGTTGTGGGAGCATTAGTGCACTGTCTTGGGGTGACTCTATCATCTGTATCCCCTATCATGCTCTATGCCCAACAAGTAATATTGTGCCTTTTCTGTGCCTTTAAACTGAGCTTGGGAAAAAAACCAAACAAACAGATGAACTTTCCAAAGCAGCTTCTCAAGGACACGGAGATTACACTCCTCAGTGTTGTCTGGCTGTGGATGGCACAGAGGGAGCACCCTGCTTGCTTTTTCTTCAGCCAGCTGGTTTTTTTTCCCTCTTGGCGTGAGACGGAGAGCTGAATTTTGTTTCCTGGGACTTTGGTTTTTTTTTTCCCTTCTTCTCTTCTGAACTGTTTCAACAACATCAGAACACATCAGGAGAATTTTCTCCCCGAGGCCCGGGGGTGGGCCCACGCCCTCACCGACCAGCTCCGAGGAGGAGAGAGACCACACCTACAGAAGGACTCTGAAATCTTCCCAGGTTTCTCTCTATAGCAGGGGTTTTAATTCATTATTTAGCATCATTATCCTTTTCCTGTGTGTTTGTTAAAATAAATAGTTTTTACCTCTTTCACTTTCCTTCGAGGAAAAATTTCCTTTTTTCCCGAACCCTGTGGGGGGAAGGGTGGTTGTAACCTGGTTTTCTCTCAGGGGCTATATTACTAGATTTTGGCCAAACCGGCACAGGCTATATTACTAGATTTTGGCCAGACCAGCACATGCACTGTCTCTCAATGCCTGCAGGCCTGTGTTGGACATCAGCATGTTCTCCAGTCCCTGGCTATGATAACTTCCCTTTCCCATTCCAAATGTTCATACTGTGACATGTTTCCTACCTGCTCGGGGCCACCCAAAAGTTAACTGTTTGGTAGGAGGTTTGGAGGCAAGCCACAGTGAGAAGAGGCTGATCAGGAAGCTTGTCAGGTCCACCAGGACGTGTGCCGCGTCAGTGACCACTGCCAGGCTCCCGGCGATCTGCCCACCTGTGTGAAACATGCGTCCAGATCACAGCTCTGGTCAGAAGTTTGAGCCAACCAGATCAAACTCAAGACCTGTTTTGCTGAGAATCAAAGGGAACACTCAATTTTCAGTCATCATACACAACACCCAAACCTCTTCAAAGATAATTTCATTTTGTACCTCATTCAAGCAGTGAAAGGTATGAATTAATAGAAATACATAAGCCAGATTTCTTTGTTAGAGAGAGACCTAAGACCAATAAGACTTGTGATACATTAGTTCTGTAGTTATACTACTGTTGGACTGTTTGACTATTTAAATATCTGATTTTTTGTGAAAAGCCATATTAGGAATCACATTTCCAGTATCCTCCTACTATCTTTTCACAGAACACTGATATTTTTATGTATGTACAACAGCTCAGAGACCTAGCTTATGGGATTAATTTCCTATTTGTTACAGGAAAATATGCATGTTCTTCCTGCTGCCTGACTGTTTATTTGTCACAGGCAACACTGAACAGGAATACATGGAAAGGTCCCAGTAGAAGAACTGTGATAAGCAATCAACCATTTTAGTGAGGGCGTAGAGAAAAATGTTCTGTTCTCAGGACTAATCTATCATTTTGAATCTCTAATGCATGACTTAATTTTCCTGCCAGAGCTCAAGAAATGTGGTTGAATATCATTTTACTCTGTGGGGGTTTGGATTTATGTGGATTCTGAAGAAAAAACCCCACCAAATTCAAAACATTTTGGGTTATTTTAATTCATGTTTCTTTTACTCAATAAGACAAATATCATTATTTTGCCAAATTCTTCTAACCATGTCTCAAGGCTAAAGGCAAATCCAAATAAACTAAAAGTTTGTTTTAAACTGCCCCAGCTTGCTGGTGGCTGTAGGAGAAGACAAGGATCCCAGGCAGGACACTGTACTTCCAACTCATTACAGCAGGGGAGTCTTTTCATCAGAGTGCATGTGTAGAAAAGTAGACATGTGAAATAATAGAGCCAAAACACCTAGTTTCTGCATTTGGCAATACATTTCCATTCTTCAGTCATTTAATTAATTTCAGCTCACTCATTTCTCCTGACCACAACCCACATGAGAATCAATGAATCCTGGAAAACAATATAAAATGTCTCATTCAAATCTTTGGCAGCATACCACTGCCAAAAGGACATGTAGATATATCTCTTGTTTCCTTATAGCTGCAGTGTTTTCATGCCAGCAGGATGGACTGTTTGTTTAATTTCCTCCTGTATGCATATTTTAGATTAGAATACCTAACACCATAAGCTTTTTCAGTGCGGAATTTTGCTCAAAGTTACTTCCCAAAATGGAGAAAGCATGGCTGCAGAATTTAGGTGCATCTCATTCCTTGCAGTAAAATGAAAAATTCATCAGAATAAGTATTTCCCAGCACATACTCAAGTATAAATGCACAGATACTTTTTGGTCATGGCACGTCTCTTAGGCTTTCACTGTTCACAGGCTAAGTGTATCTCAAGAGGGAGGCAGTTTTGCGTAGAAGGGGGAAGAAGGCTTGTCTGGCAGTGCCCAGATATTAACAAGCATCAGGTATCTTCCAGGAAACAAATATGCAGATCACAAGCTGTGGGCAAAACCCTATTGCATTTTATGTACTCTATTTCCATGTTCTGTAGGACAGCATCTCAAAAGCTTGCTTCTAGCCTGCTGTCTTTGAAAAATGCTTGCAAATTATTATTTTATGTATTGCTGGCATAACTAATGCCTTGGGTGAGTTTCAGAGACCTCAGTCTGCTTAACTTAGCAACTTGTCTCACTGATCAAGTTTTCACGTTCTGCTCTGACACAGGCCAGGTGCAGGGTTTGTCTTTCTTTCTACTGCCCAAGTGGAAGTGAAGTACTTTGAAATCCATATTTGGTCCTTAACCACCAAAAATCATTGGAAAGCACTTTCATGTCTGGGCTCCACACAGGGTGGTGTTGGTCTGACTGATACCTCCAAGTCTATGGAAATTGTAATGGATCTGCCTTAGAAGAACAGAAGATAATTGTCTTTCAAAGGCTCAACCAGCAGTGCCCCGTCTGGGAAAGCAGTAATGTCCAGCACAGATGGTTTGAGAAAAAACATCACAGAAAGATCTAGGCATTCAAAAAAGCACAACTTCTCAACCTCTCTGAGAGTGATGCAGATTTGTTTCTTCTGTTTAGCATAATAATGCTCATGGAAGCTGTTTGCCCTTAGAGGGCAAGGAGGGGATGGGAAGATACTCTCTATCTTCAGGAGTAAAACCTGTGTAATAGTTATAGGCTTTTACAGCTTTTTATCAATACTCCCAACAAGCGGCCTTTAAGACTTACCATTCCCTATAATGGATGTTTATAGCTTTATAGACCACAAGCAGTAGAAATTGTCAGTCACTCAATGGTCAATCATTAGGCACAGCAATCTTGCCTAATGATTAAAAAAATTAAATGTATGGTTCATAATTACAAAAATCTCCACAGAGAGCTGTCTGTAACTGCAGTTAATAGCTGGTTTGTCAAAGTTTAATGGTCTGAAGCAAAACGATCTTCAAGCCTGTTACTTAAGCTGTCACTGCAAAAAAGCTGCATGATTCATTAAGCAAAATGAAACATATAGTTAACGTATCATCTGTCCTTCCAATTATCCTCCAGCATAGCCGCATTCACCAAACTTAAGCCTACTGATTATATGGTTTTGTTAATAATGCATTACTTCTGGCACTGGAAATTACTGCATGGGGATTAGCAGCATGCACCGGTTTTCGTGGGGGGAATGCATGTGGCCTACTAACAACCAGGCTTCATGCAGAGGGAGCATGTGGGAGGGAAGAGCTGGAGAAGTCCCTGCTGGGTTTGGCAGCCAAGGGAGAAGGCAGAAATGCAGCAACTCTTTCAGTGCCTCCACTTCTCACCTGCAGGGAAGACAAAGCCTTTCTGTTTCATTTTCATGGGGCTCCAGAGATGTCTGAGCTGGGAAAATACGGGTTTCAGAGGCCTTCCTGGCTGATTTTTGCTACATCGGCTGGAACACACATGGCAAAAGTCTGTGGGATTCCTCATGCCTTCCCTTACCTCAGCTCACTGCAGAGAAGGGCAAATTAAAGAGCCAGGAACTATCAGGTGGATATAAATACCATAGAATCCATGGAGAGAGCAGATCAGTGAGACAAAATAAAAGCTGATGCTCTATAAGCAAGCCAAATACTTATATTGGATATTGTAGGGTGGGTCCAGAAGTGAAAGCTAATTAGGTAGGGGAATAATCTTCCATTGATCCAGAGACACACCAGCAGGCCAATTTAAAAGATAAACATGCCCTGATATAAATACATTGACTTAACTGTAGAAAAACAGATGGTGAATCTGGCCCTGGATTTTCCTGGATTTTGTAAAGTCTCTTGCATTTATTTTCAGATCCTGCTGCTAGCAGCCTCCATCAGTGCTGAGGTCTCATTGGCCTGGATAAATATGTAAAATCTTTTAATCTTTTAGAAAGAATGTAACCCAATTTATTCGAAACCTTTTGTGACATGATGCTGAGACACGCTAGTCACATATAGTGAAGCTTAAAGACCTAGAAGAACAGTTCACACCATTAACTGATCTTTGTATTCCTACCCAGATGCAATCCTTGAATGAATATATGAAAATATTTTGATAATTTCACTTAAATACTCTCCCCCCCCCCCCACCCTCAATTCTTTTAATGACCGGGGACAAAGGAGAGTTATTTAATGCCAGGTTGGTTCACTCCTGTCACCACGGTCCCTGCAGTCTGAGTGAAGGGAAGAATGTGGCTGTGCTGGGCACCTGACTGGGCTCTTTTTGAACACACATACTCCCCTGTTATCTCAGCAATCATGAAGAAGGTGCAAATTACTGATGCTACACAGAGCTTCCTCCTGGCTTGATGCTGCTCCCTCTTTCTGTTCTCATAGGCCTGTGAATAGCTGTGACAGTGATACGCTGGATCAGCTCCTCTAACTTCTGCTTCCTGCTGCTGCCTTCCTTCATTTGAATTCTTCTGAAGACAGCTCATCCTTTGGGATAGAAAGAAACAGAATGTTAAAAAAGAAAAACCCTGGTTATTTGGGTGTCTAGCCCTACAGTCCCAGAAACTGTGTAATTAATGCTTTCAAAGGATAAAAGGAGCATTGGGAACAGCAGAGCAGGTCATAGAAGAGGCTTGCTCACAAAAGCAAGGCTCTGTGGGAGGCAGCTGCACATGAAATGAGTGTTCTGGCTGTGTTTCCCAGCTCTTTGGGCTCTCCTACATCATTTAGCAGTTTATGAAGCACAGGGTAGCTTTCTTAACCTGTGTATCTCACGCACACCACATGACTTTGAAAAAGTTGTACCTCATGCAAATAGCTACCAAATTCAGTATAACATGGTGAAAATTCTACTAAAAAATTCAGGATTTTATTCCCAACAGCTTTGTCAGGAAGACTAGTCAAAAAAACACCCCAAATGTCTTTTTCTTATATATAATCGGCTAAAGATATTTCTCTCCTCTCTTTGCACACAGAACTATTTTATTTCAAATTTCCACATATGTGCAAAATCTGCCAATATTCCAGCAGAGCCCGAGCACAGAAAATATTACCTAAAAAATCTCAAAGGCATTTAAAAAATCAAAGAAATCAATTCTCCATAGTATGTCGAACCCTTTGTGCCACTGGTTTCGTGGAAAGGTGAAAAATCCAGCAGAAGTGGCTCTCTGAGCATTGCTCCATAACTAGGTGATTTCTCAGCTAAGTCTGCTCTGCCACAAAACCTCAATGTTGTCCCTCTCACGGTTCCTGCACGGGAAATACGGAGTGGGGGTAGAGAGTTCTGGGGCCAAGCACATTGCATTGCAACTGTGGAAGCTTCTGGATGACCACGACATCTGGTGCTCTCTAGAGCAATCCAGAGAATCCCCCAGGGGAGGCCCCAAGGTGGTTTGGTGAGCAAGGATGTTCCCTTCTCCTTATCTTTCAACAGAAAAGAGCCCAAATGGCAAAAAAACCCCCTCTAACCCTCCTCCCAGGAGGCTCAACTTAAAACCACTCTGTGTCTCCCAAAACAACACTTGTTGCCAGAGCTACTCCTAATGTGATCACAGTGTACTGAGACTGCAGCACCAGAAGATGAACTCTGCCAAGATGAACATACACAACGTCCATATAACCACACATTGCAGCTATTTGAGGTCTGTGTGTGCACAGACTATCCAGGAACACGGCAAACTCCACTGCTTTTTTTTCAACTCTGAAATTAGCCTGGGAGCAGGATGTGGGACTGGGCTTAGCTGCCCCAGTGGCTTTTCCCCATTTTGACTTCAGACTTTTCTCTGGGACCAGGAAGAATTGTTTCTTCAGCTGAGTGAAGGAAACCTGTCCTCCAGGAAGTAACAAGAATCCTGGTGACTTTCTGTAGTGTTTCTGCACTGTTTATAGAAGTGTCAAGATGCCTAAAATCTCACTGGAAAGAAATCAGCTGGTGGATGCCAATCTGCAGTAGTCAATGTCAAGAAAAAAACTGTACTGAAATCATAAGCTTTTTCCAGCTGCTTTTTTTGGGCAGCCTGAGGGGGCTGCAGCTGCTCAGCATGTCTGAAGTCCTGCCAGATGCCCAACACTGGTGGGCAAGAGGCAAAAGCACCTGCAGAGCTGTGGATGCCTTGGCCTTTTATGTTCATCAACACCACAGAGGTGCTGGCGAAAGGCAACCAACCTTGGCAGCCAAGCCCTGCAACTGTAGATAATCAATGTGGATTTGGTTCTGTAAATATTATTGAGATGTTCCAAGGGTGTGACGTTCCCTTGAGTCAGCCTGTTTCCCAGCCAGGTTAGCATGTGGTCTCTGTTTGCTCAGCAGAGGTGACTGATTTCCCCTGTACGTGAGGAGCTTGTGTGAAAGAGCAACTGGTCAGATTTAATGCACGATGTTTAGAGACAGTGAGTCTTCTAAGTAATTTTGTCAGCATTTTCCTTTATTTTCCTCACAATAACAAATAAATGGGAGCTGGACTGTCTGGGGAACGGGCTGCCCATCTGGCAGCTGGAGTCCCCCCCCAGCCAGTCCTTCTCCAGTCCTTTAGTTTTACATTTATCAGGTTCCTCATGTGCGCTGTGTCATTTTTGTACAATATTTTCCTGATGAATTAGACACAGAAGGTACCACAAATTAATTCCTTCCAGATGGCTGAATAAAATGCTGTAGTTCTCTCACTCTTCCCTGGAGATCAGGGCAGGCAAGATTTTCTTTCTCATGATGTCTCTCTGGAGTTAACTTCCAATGCTTTTCTATAGTTTGCATGTAAAATTAATTTCCCCTTACCTCAATTTTCATCAGCTGGCATTGAACATTAAAATCATCTTAATGACATGAGTCATGATCAGCTCAACAGCCTCTCAGGCAGAAATGCCAAAATTACCGCTGCAGATTCTGAGCCACCAAGTCCTTTCCTTGCTGTTAACAAAATAGGTCACTCTGTGATCTCACTCTTTTCTTTTTTGTCTTCCAGTCTCTCTGTCAACTAACAAAGACTCGGGGCATCACTGAGGGGCAGGAAAGCACTGGCCTCAGATCTTGCTGGACAGATGCAAAAGCAAACAGAGACAGCATAAACCCACAAGTGTCACATTTTTCTGTCTAAAGGGTACCTAAATAAAAGTGCCCCAGTTGCCAAAGGTGGCAAGCATTCACTGCTCCCTTTGAACTTGCAGAACAGCATCTGGCCTGATGAGTTGGGAAAACTCCTGCCAGCTCCTGCACGTAACCATTATTTTTCTCTTTCAAAAGCCGCCTGCCACTAATTAAAAGAATCTAAGAATCTAAGAGGCAGTTTTATAAAAGTGTGAATCAAAAGCTTAAGGTGCAAAGATCAGCTCTGTTAGACCAGAAACCCCTTCATAGTGTTTTAGAGCAAGATGTAGCCTTTGAGCATCAGATCTCTGTGCCAGCATATTGCAGAGTCACAGATTAAAAAATAATCTTTTCTCCATTTCAAACTCTCTTTCCTTTGTAAAAAAGATAGTCAGGGGAATGTCACTGAAGGGCTCCTACTGAGTCATGCCCAGAAGGAGGAAGCAGAAAATATTAATACGTATTGCAGATTCCACACAAATCATTAGCAGTAGCTTTCTATTACAACTTCCTTTCTGTTTATTTTCACTTGATCTGCTGGGTGCCTTGATCTGCAGGCTTATGGGAATAATTGCTATCCTCCTAGACCATTATGAGTTCCCCAGTCAAAAGGGGAAAATGTGGAATCACTGCACTTTCCACAGAAGATCATCCCCTTCATGAGGGAAAATTGTAATTTTCTGGTGCCTGAAAGGATAATGAAACTGCCTTCAGAGAAAAATTTATCAAAGCCATAGTCACCTCCCTTATGCTGGCACCATTCCAATTTCAGTTGATGTACCAATCTTGAATATTTCCAAGGCATTTAAGACCCTGTTAATAGCCTGGCTGTCCAGTTTCTCCTTTTCCTTACTCTGGGCACAAAATAAAGGCAAATATTTATATATTTGTGTACATTTAGATTTCTAGTAGATAGGAATTCATGCCTTAGTTATTTTATTTGGCCTCATTTTGAGGGCCTGGCTCTGTATGCATAAATGTATTGTCAATAATTTTTCTTCTCCATAACAGTATAACAATAGCTGCCTGGAGACAGACCAGAGGTGCATGGAGCCAAGTATCCAAAATCTGTCTAAAGCATGAAGGAATACATATGGTCAAAGTACCAAAGAGGAATATTCCCAGAGAGTTACTTCTCCCCAGTTCTCAACCAGAGCTCCTGTCCAACATCTCTTTACAGATCTTTATTGCACAAACCCAACTGACTTCAAAGTATTGAGTTCCACAATTTAATTATGATGTGTGCAAAAATAATGTGTCTTTTGTCACTCTGAAGCTGTCTGCCTGCTATTTTAATTAGTTCTTACACTGTTAGAAATAATGAATGACTATTCCCTGTTTACCTGCCTCACATCATTCATGATTTTATGTATCATTGTTATACCTCTGAACCATCAATTTTCTGAGCTGATGCCCTAGCTATTTAATTTCTGTTTCATATCAATTACTACCTTGGTTCTAATTTTCTTTCTCAGATGAAGTGGCCAAAACTGGGCATAATGGAGATGGCATATGGCCAGTACTGGGCAGACACAGTCCTTTCTGCAGAGTCCTCATGTCACCTGCAGGAGAGCAAAGGCAATGGGATTGGGTTTGCTGAGTCTGCTAAAGTACTGTGTGCTACTGGGACCAGCTGGCAAGCCAGTACAAGGGAGACATAACCACAGGGCCCTCAGCTAAAACAGTCCAGAAATCACCAGAAACACCTATAACCTTCCTGAGCATTGATTCTCTAAAGGATAAGGAGTGGGGGAAAGCCTTTATGTGATGAGGACTCTTCGATCTCATAAGAGTTTTTGTATCTCCTGCAGGAAGGGAGAAAAAGAAAATATTCCTTATGTGATTGCTATAGAAAATCACTCTTCACCTGAAGAAATCATCTCCCAGGTTCACTTCAAACTTTTTACCTGCTGGTATGAGCCTAGCAGACAGGAACCCAACTATGAGTCTAAGGCCTATAGATAGGAATATCTACAGGTCATGTTAGTGCCCTCTGTTAAAAACTTTTGCATGAAGAAAAACCCCAGTATTTCCACACAACGTTCCTGCTTTCAGCATTGCCCACTGCTGGGTTTTTTCCCTGCCTTTTCTCTTGTCTCAGAGACAAAATAAAACACAAAACACTGAGACTTAAAGTCTTGAGTTTCACTTGTGTGATGGTATTCAAAATCCCACTATAAAGATGTACAAAAAACGTAATAAGAAATCCATGCTGGATCAACCCAAAATCTAGCTCACAGCGTAGCTGGCACAATCAGATGCAAATCCACTCATTTATGAAGTGAGATATTGAATATTTCTGGTCAATATTACAGTGATCTGTTGCCAGCAAGAAATAAAATAATCTGGCCTGTCTTCATTCATGGAAAAGAGGAATTTCGTCAAGCCATTACCTAGACTGTGATAAGTGGTTATCTAGGTAATTATATAGGTGATAAGAAATAGAAAAAACAGAATATAAACGATCAGTCATTAGAAGAACTTATTCTCTCTTAATACCACTACTGACTATGAAAGGACCATACAAAAGTATCTTAGAAACCTAGTTCAGACCTAATTTAAAGATAGATTATATATGACTTACAGACAACATTTTTGCATGAAGCAGGAGGATGTGAGCGCTCAGCTTCAGACCCTGTAGCCATTATGGTTCATAACCTTTCTCAAGTCTGGTGGGAAGTGATGTCCTGTCCTGAGACCCATCCTGTGTAATGCCTTCCTCTGTTACCTGGAGGAGGAGGTGCAGTGCACCCTGATCACGCTGGCAGATGATGCCAGCCTGGAGGTGCAGCTGACAGATTGGAGGGTAAGGCTGCCATAAGGAATCTGGAGGAAGAGCTCAACAGGAGCCATCTGTAATTTCACAAGAACAAATGTAAAGTCCTGCACCTGGGACAGACAGATTTGTGAGACCACATCTACAATATTGTGTCCATCTTTGGGGTCCTTCGTATAGGAAAGATCAGTAAACCACTGCAGGTTCAGCAGAGGGTGACCAGGATGACAAAAGGCTGGAGCACTTCTGTGGGGACTGGACTTTTCGTCCAGGGAAGAAGTGAGTTTGTGAGCACCTAGATGCAACCTGCCAATATTCTTGAGGAGGCTATCGAGAAGATGGAGCTTTATTGCTCTACATAGAGGAAGGATGAGGTCATTGGTCATAAATTGAAATAAGTTCTGATTGAATATAAGGAAAACAAAGACTGTGAAGTTAATTCCACACTGAAGCAGATTGCCCAGAAAGGTTGTGGAGTTTCTATCCTGAGAGATTTTTTCAAGACTACACTGCAGACAGCCCTGAGCAACATTATTCAATCTCTTGGCTGGACCAGAGACCTTCTTAAGGTCCCTCCCAATGTGAATTGTTCTACAAACCTACAACTGATCTGACTTCCAGAGGGCTCAGTTGAAGCTCACCCTCTTGTAAGCATTTCAAGTTTGACATGGAAACCCTAATGCATCCAAACCCTCTAGTGACTACAGACAGGTCCAGCACGCGCAAAACACTCTCCTCCACAACTCTGAGTGCAGGGAAAGGGGTCAGCTTTCAGGCTTCTTACTCACACGGTCAAGATAAAACCAGTTTTTCTCCCTGTGCACCGTAATGATGGCATTTATTAGAAAGAAAGAGGCTGGGGGATGGCAAAGAAATAGGCAAGCTGTGTAAAAATAAATTCTGTTGAAAGCATTAGAGCTGTTCATTAAGGCTATACATGGGCAACAGAAAAATGTGGTAATTTATACCAAAGGCTAAGATGAGCCTATTGCTACTACTGGCTTAGGACACCTGTAGCTGTGCAGGCAGCTGCTCTGTGAGCCCAGGCCCCGACGGCTCCATGCCCTCATGGGCTGGCTGTGGCTCACAAGCTGGCACCCTGGGTGTAGTGGGTTTGTTCGCATTTCTTACCTTCTGTGAGATAAGAATCAGGAGGAATACAAAGCAGGCTCTAAACTTAAAGAATATAAAGAAGTTTATTAACAGAACTAAGAGAAAAAAGAATATTAAGGGTCAGAATAAACCTTCAGAACACTTCTCCTCCCCCCATCTCCTCCCTCCTCCCACTTTCAACATAAAGACACAAATTTGGGATTATTTCAGTCAGTTTATCACCTCTGTAATAGTCTTTCATCAGTTCACTTAGGGAGAGGAGTCTCTTTTGTCCATGCTATGGGACTTTCTCACAAGAAGGAGTTTTCTCGTGGCTTCAATGTCACAGCACAACAGCTGCCCAAGGTGGTTTTCTGTTGGCATGTGTGAGTCCCTTCTCTCACAGAAACTATGCAAAATACTGTTAAGGGTTTTTGTAAACTATTTCTCTATCTTTGCACCTGCTGTTTTCCAAAAGACTGTTATGATATCCTAAAAGAAATATTTTGAAGTGGGTGTTGAGTGGACTGACCAATCACCCTGATGGGTGGTTGGTCAGAGGTTCAATAATCTTCTGCCAGGCTGGTGACTCAACTTATAAAAACCGATTTATAATTAATTAAATAAGCCATTTTCTCCGGACTTTAGTCGTGTCCTTTCTCTTCATCCCGGGCTCAACAGCGACACCCTTCCCTCGACATACGGCTTTCCCCACAACCGTTTTCAAGGGTTCAATCTTAGCTAATGGGGTACAATTTTAAGGATGAGCTGTTCAAGAGCAAAGGTTCTCTTCATCTACTTCTGGAATCATCTTCATCTCTAAGAACAGAGGTCTTCTTCCCTGGGAGCAGGGGTCTTCACTTCATCACTACCTCTCTCTGTTCAGGCTTCTCATTGGATCACAGCTACTCCAACATTTGCTTATTTCAGCACAGGCATCTTTGCTCATGGCAGTTTGAATGCTCCACCCCTCATGCTTATCAGGAAATTACAGAAGGGTTCTCTGATGTATCATAGTCCATTACCATAGCTTTACAAAAGAATTTCAGCTTTCAAGTTAGGTTTGAAGCATCTCCTCTATCTCCTCCCTCTGGGCTTCAGCTCTCTCTTCTTCACTGACTTTGGTGTCACTATCATGGTGTCTATTCACATGCCTTTGCCTTTCCCTTTCCTCTGACCTGGGAGAGGACTGATGTCTGCAGGTTTCATTTCTTCTGGGGAACTTACAGCACTGAAGGAGTTAATCTTACCTGGGCCTAAGCTTTGCAGCTGAAACTTATCTGTCTCTGTCAGCCACATGATCTCTGCTAGGCAGTGGCTGGAGCTGGTCTCACTGTAAAGCTCATTTCGGCCGAACCGGGGAAGGGGGTGGGCCATGCTGCCCTGCACGGAGTTGCGGGCCATGGCCCAGCCCCCACCGGGCCGAGAAGGCGCAGGGCCGTGGCCCCGGCCCCACCGGGCCCACACAGCCAGGCCCAGCCAGGCCCAGCCAGGCCCGGCCAGGCCCAGCCCAGCCCCCGCCGGGCCAAGCAGGCAGGCCCTGTTACCTGTCCAAGGACCAGAAGCAAGACAGAGTTCCTGCATCTCCATGTGGTTTAAATATGTAAATTTCGAGAAGTGCTATTGGTCTAAATGACTGTCCATCAAGTTCAGGTTCAAACCACCACACTGGGTCACTGGGCTGGCACCCCAAGCTGCTGGGTGCAGTGGGGAGCAGGGCGAGGGCTTCCCCTGTGCTACCAGCTCTTTCCAACAGGAGGGAGACTCTGGCTCTCAGCCCCCACTTCTGGTTATTTCTGGAACAGAGTAATTAGACTGTGCAGTTAATCAAATTTCATCTGGCAGAAAAAGCAAAACAGAGATGCAGCACAAAAGCCACATGGCTGGATGACAAGCCTTCCTCGTTTTGGAGAGCTGTGTTACCACCTCCATCACTCAGCCACCTTGGGACCACCTCTGTAGAGCCCTCCAGCTCAGGGGCTATTGCATGTAGCTGCAGCATCAGCCCAACAGCTGCAGCAATTCACCCCAGCTAATTTCAATCCTAAATTAAGAAATAATTATCAGAAAAAAATTTACTCCTTCAGAACATGAGTCAGCTCTCAGATGGGAAGATCAGCTGCCGGGGATTCTCGCCCCCACTGTGCATCCTAACCCTCTTCTTACCAGGGATATTCCCCATTACTGGTGATCCAGGGAAAAAAATTGCCTCCTCACAAGGCAGCCTAACAACTGTCCCTGTGTCAGGGGACCACATAATGAGTTTGCCCAGAGTTGTCCTTTGTGTCCAGAGGTTGCAAGGGGCCAAAGGACCTCAAGCACTGAAGCTGTGCCCATAAAACTGCAAACTTTCAAAAAAACACTGAGGGTCTTCAATACCTAAAATAAACTGCAGAATCATATGGGATCTTTTTGAAATATAAATATTACCACAGAAGTCATTTTGGACAGTGCCATCTATATTTATGGAGCCATGTAATAATATTTAAATAATAACCCAGACATTCGATTGACTAAAATACGATGGCACTGACCCCAGTATAGGAACATGAAGAGACAGATTTCCATTTGAACTGACAGTGTTTACGCCAAGTTTCTGTCCCACATGTTTTAAGAGAGCCAAGCAATGAATAACCTGAAAACAAATGAGATAATGGAAATGTCAAGAGGTGCTAAGCTACAACTGAGCAGCTATTTTTTTTTTTAAATACTTGCTAGTCTGAGTCAAGAGGAAGAATGAAAATAAGTTAAACTGCAAAAGTATTTCGTGATAGACATTTATACTCATTTTTTAACCCAATCTATAGTATATCATATGTTTTCAGAGGATCTTTCCTCACTCTAGCAAGCATTTACTCACAGGACCTTTGGCACACAAAGGTACAATAAGTCAAATAGACTATCCACAAGAATAAAGCGTCGCCTTTCTTTCAAACCAAATGGATAACTTAGACATTCGAGCATGAAGGAGCCTTGAGTCAAACATGGTGTCAATAGCACAATTATAATTCAGCCTAAAATTGCAGCATAATCCATGAGGTTTTGCATCCCACAATAAATCTACTAAGCTTATAAAATACACAGCAAGAGACACTTGCTTCAACAGTAGATTGGTTCAATCCATCACAGACACAGACACATCAGACTGCTGTCTAGTAAATGCTTCAAATATCTAATAAGAAAGTTTGGGAAGGAAAAAATTGAACAAAACATTTTGCAAGTAGTAAAATGTATGCACGGTGAAACTCTTCAGACGTGGTTGGCAGATTGGTGATCTCATATTGCTCTGACACAGAAATGGCAGTGAAGGAAACAAAGAGTTGTGTTACCTGTTTAAGGCAAAGGAGTACTTCTTGGTGTCCCTCTCGCTCACAAGACAAGCTCTTTCAAGACCCTTTTTAGTAGTCATGAGGAAAGTCGATGGGGTTTTGCTTGTTTTTTCTCTTTAAACTCTCTTTTCTCTGTCTGAAGCGATATGGGCAGAAATGTCCTCTTGACTTATGCAGAAGTCTCTGCCAAATATTTTTAAATGAAAATGTTTTTAAAATCTTCCCAATAAACCTGAGAGAAACTTTGAGAGAAAGCTGCTTTCCTAGTGCCAGTGGCATCACTCCATGCCAACCAGTAACTTTCTGAGCATGTCAGATTGGAGGTTTCGGGCCTCCCTCCCTGTTTTTCTTCCCCCCCCTGCCATGTTTGGTGCTGGATCTGCTCTTTGGTCACGCGGGGAGTGCGTGCTCTTTCAGTCACGGGCCCAGGGTCCAGCACAGGAGAGCACACACTGATGTGCGCAAAGGAGCTCCCGTGAATGCACTGAAAAAGAGAAGGAGGGTGATTAAAACAGGCTGATTTGCCTGGAAACAGTCAAACCCCTGTTTGCTTTTCTGCTTGCTTGGCTTGGGAGGAAAGTAAACCTCCCTCACTCCACCTTTGCGCAAGCCTTTTAATCTAAGCAATCGCTCTAAGGACTGATTTCTACCCCTGGCATGTTCTATCCTAATGGTTCGAAACAGAAGAGGCTGCTTATTATCGCCATTTGCAGCACGGGTTATTGAAATCTTCCTTTCAGCAGGAAGGACTGCAGGTTGTTATTTCTGCTTTATTCAGTTTTTTAATTCTATTGACGGCTGCAGTCCCTGGAGGGGAGAAATCCTCCAGCCTCACTTCTCTCACAGCCTGACCTCAGACATTTGCTTCAGCACTAATGGGAAACCTTGCACCAGTGCTGTCTGTGTTTCACCATATTATTGGCAGAAGCAGATTGTGATTGAGAACCCTACCTGTGCACTGCTTTCGTGGGAGAGATTAGAACAAGGCAGTGAGCAAATGTTGGGGGCTGCGCTTAAGTTCTGCAGTCTATTTTACCACGGGTGCTCTAAAACAAATATGATGAACTGGGATTGCCCTTTCCTTCCCTCAGCTCGCAGAACACATACTCTGTCTGAAATTCATGGGGACGGGTGGCACATTTGTACATATAAATGCAAACAACTGGGCTTATGCCATCAGAGATCCACATGTTGCCTCCCACATGTCAGCTGTGCAAACATTTCCCTGGAACCTGGGAGCTGACTCTATCTCAGGCACTTTTCTGAACACCACAGCAGAAATGCATGTTTTTCCCACAATGTGCTCTCACCTTTGCCTCTCTAATGCCCTTTTCTTGAGAGCCTTTTCCCAGGTTCTTATATCCACCTATGCACCCCTATTAGGTGGAAGTGATTGACTTTATGACTCATTCCTGGAACTTCCTGTCTTCTTCTGAACTGTAAAAGGTTGCTCTTTAATGTTTTTTCAAGTTGATGCCACTTACTGGACCTGACAAGGTGGTTGTCTGGCAAGGCTTGTTTGAGAATAGAATAAGGTCTAAGGATGCATAGTATGGACCCAGGGCATTTGCAGAAATCTTACAAAACAGAAGTACCACATTTCTTGTCACCCTAGAAATGCCATTGAGAAGCAGGTTTATTCTGCTGCCAAGAGGGAGTAAGGGAGGAAAATGAAGGTGGCCTTTCCAGCTGTGCACCCTGGAACCTGACACAGGCTTATAATTCATGCCCAGTGAGAGATTCTGCTGGCTCCCTATCCCATAAATGTCACCATTATTGCAGTGTCTCTGAGCATCTCGATGAATCTTTCCTTTAGAAATTACCAAATAGCAACATCCTGTTGGAGACTTGCAATGTCAGAAAAATAAACCTGACCTGGAACCTGATTTACAGTGGATCTCAGCTTTTCTAGGGTGCTAAGCCAAAGTATCAGGTCTAAGCACCTTCAATTTAAGGAAAGTTTAAAATCCACCTCAGAAGATTACAGATAAAGCCAGTTTCTGTTTCAAATCACTGAAAGCGCATAACTTTTGTTAGTGAGATAAATGAGTTTCCATCGTTTTGCAAAAGGGTCTTGAGCCTCAGGTGCATACCAGCAAAACGAAGCCATAGATCATTCACAGCATTTAATCTAGACTTCTGTTTCGTGTTTATTATTGTCAGTGCTAATGGTTGTGCTTCTCAGGAGACAGGCTGTGAGGCAGGTAAGAAAGAAATCTCTTCTGAGCTTTCCACAAAGACTTGAGTTTCCTCTTTATACAGACTCTGAAACTCATTAAGAGAGAGGCAGCAGCTGTCTGTGGAATTTCTGTTTCAGAAAAATTATTCAGACCATCTCAATAAATTCATCTCAGGCTTTCAATAATAATGCAGTTTGTTTCTGAGTCTACATTAAAAATGCCACAAATACAATCGTATCAGTTTTAATGACTGTAGTCAAGGACATTTCTCAAGATTTGCATCCAATACAGACATGTGAGGCATTACACTGGCTTTTGCAATTGAAATCTCCTTGTCATTATTATCCAAAATCTCCATTAGTAAAAAAGCATATCCTTGATCCCATTTCAACTTTAATCAGCTACACTTTAAATATGAAAAAAATCCAATCCCTCTCATCCTGTCATTATGGGAGTAGATACTGATAGCTTAAATGTAGAGAGGAAAAATCAGTGCATCTGTTAATTGAAAATGCCACTGAAGTTGATCATTTTTATGAGCCATGAGACATCTTAAAGATCATCTGCAAAGTTCTTCTCTACCTTTCTCTGCCATCAGCTTTAGTGGCTCTGCACTGCATCACCTGCAACCTAGGGATCCAGGCGATTTCTGGGGCTTGGTTATGACAGGTTTTACATTTGCAGTGAGAATATGCTTTTTCACCCAGTGAAGCTCCAGTGCCTTCCAGCCATCTGCCATTTTGGGATCCAAGGCTGGAGGCAAGACAAATTGAAATAAAATTCACTTGCCTCTTCTTGTGAACCTATCAATGCAGTAACCCTTTATAAATGAGTGTCAAAAGGAAAATATCTACCCTGATTTAGATCTAATTTAAAAATCATTAAAAGGATGTTAATGTTCAATATTTTAAAATGCTAAATTTTTAAACATCAATATTTTTCTCTTGGGTTTGCTGCCAATTTTTCAAAAGAATGGAGACTTTTGATAGTAACTGACTGAGGGGTAGAAGTCATCTGCAATGTTTTAGATGGGTATTTTAAATTGCACAAAGTCATTGAGAAAAAGACTTTTGAGGCCCTTGCCAAGAAATTCAAGCTTGCATTGTGAGTGGGGATCTAGAAGGAACATGGTGCTATTCTGGGGTGTACACCTTTACTTCCAACAGTAAAAGTATATGCTGCTACCAAATGAAGTAGAGATCCTTCTACAGAGCCTGGAGCCTCAGGTCAGGACATCTACTCCTCACGTGAGCAGACTTTCCAGAGTGTCCAGAGTTTTGCCTGGTGAAGCCAAGGGTATGATAGCCCCTCCCAAGACAGGTATCTCTGGAGGAGCTCAAGGCCTTCCTGTGGACGGTGAGAGAGCCCAGGGTGCCCAGGCTGGGCAGGGAGCACACTGGTAAATCCATGAGGAGATAGGGATGACTCTAGACCCCAGTATGGGAATCCTGAAGGACACCACAGACATGAGCCTTGCACAGCTACAAACTTCCTATGGCCCATGCAAGGCCTCTTGAAGGTTTTCGTTCTCCAAGCTGCGAATTGAATATGGGTCTATTCGNGCATTTTTTTGTCCTTTTTGTCCTTTTTATATTATTTATTCAAACTTTTATCTTGATCTCATTTTCTTAAGGCAAACAATTCAGAGGCACTCTCAATTAGCTTCCCAGTGTCTCAGGTCTCATGGTTGAACCCACAATGTACAAATAACCCAGACATCATTAAGTTCCTTCAGAAGTAAGTAGCGCCAATAAATGGTTTTTTGGTACAAAGCTACTTTGCTTTTCTGAGAGTCTGGCAAGCTACTTTGGTGTCTGAGCGTCCCAAAAGTCCTGTCCAGGAGCAGCACAGCCTAACCTTAGAAGAAGTTTTTCATTCTAGGCTGTTGTGGTGGCCAGTGAGCCCATGGCACCACCAGGGATTTTAAGAATCCCCTGGAGAAAAGGTGCCCTAAGTGGAGAAATGCTCCCCAGGTTAAAGTGACTAAAAAGGCCTCCCCCAGAATGCTCTGTCTGTTATGGAAATGTATCCCAGTTCTGCTTCCCCAGTTGGCCTCCCTGCCCCCTTATACCTTATCTGTTCTTTCATTAGAAAATTCTCCCTTCCCCACTCTCCCATTGGACCTTGTTCCTCGCCGCTCCCTCAGATTTTCCCATTGGCTCCTGTACCCTAATCCCGCCTATGTACCGCCCCTGTCCCTAATGCTTTCCCCACCCCCCCATATTTAACCCTGGACTCTATATTGCTCAGGGTCTTTTGTCCCTGGTGCCCTTCACGCGTGGGGTTGAAATAAACCTGTGCCGTGGAATTCCAGACAAAGACCCTTCCTGCCTCTTTACCGTCAGCTTGTCGAGAAGTTATCCGGTGCTTGTGTGTGTGTCTGTGTGAATGCAGTGGCTGCCGAGTGACTTTCTGTTGGAGTCAGTTCAGGAGGTCGTAGCACCCCACCGGAACACCCCCTGGATCCTGACAGGCTGTAGTTTAAAGAAAAAGACAATGCAGTTGAAAAACTAATGCTAATATTATCTCAAATGTTATTGTCAAAGATAGTGTGAATTTTTGTTATAAAAATATATTGTCTTTCTCTGAGCACTTAGTGGTTTTCTGTCTCTTTTCCACTGCAATTGCAAAGGACTTCTGCTTGGTTTTGTTTTTATGATGTCTGAAGTTGTTTAGGGAATTAAGCCTGTAATTGCATTGCTAACAAGTATTTCTTAGATACATTTATTTTTCCTTGGGGAAAGAGACTGTTAGGAAGAGAGTACACATATTTTGGCAGCAAAAGAGACAGCTATGACATTTGGCTCCTAAGTTACTACCTGGATATCATTTTAATTGTTTTCTTCTACTAATAAAATATAGTAACTTTACTGCATTAGTTCCTTTATTACACTTCCAACATACATTTTATTGTCATGCTCTTCCTAAGTATATTTGGGTCGTGAAGATACATTACAATATATATTGAGAGCCAGTTCGTTAAAAACTCAAGGAGTTCTGCATTATTTCTCACCGGTGCAAAACTAATTGATTTTTCTCAGCTACTGCATATATATTTATTTTCCATTTTATCATCTCTATAATTGCAGTTTGAATTAGGAAAAGGACAGAGCAACCTGGTAAAAGCATTTGCAGGAACAATTTGTGTTTTGCTTCCCAGCAACCAAGATTTCTCAAGCCTGTTGAATTGCAGTGGGTGTTGAAACAGTGCTCACATCCTTCCTGCTTGAGCCATACTGGCCATTGCTCAAGCACTTTTTCTTTCTTCCATGACTTCTAAAATTTTCTTTGCAGTAATGCATATTACTGTGAGGGAGGAAACCAGGACTCACAATTCAAATGTTCAAGAACACGGAAACTTTGAAGAAGTGACATGGTTTTTTGCTTACTCCCTTCCTAGTTTCTGAGTATGTACGATGCACTCAGGGACCAGGGCCAGGGCAGCCCAGCTGCAGTGTGAGGGCTCCCCAGCCACACCTTTTCCATGGCACAGGGGTGGAATGCCTGAAAATTCCTGGTGGGAGGTAGCCCTCATTGCTCCATCTCCTGGAAGTTGCTACCAGGTAAGATTTTCTTTGCAGCCACATATTTTCTCTCTCTTTTCTGCTAAACAAAAACTGAAAAGTCCAGTATAGAAAAATGAAAAGTCCAGGGCTGGGACTTCAAAGACTGCCACTCTTGCACTGCATTATGGCCTGCAGCAATGTACCATGATGTAAGGGATCCAAATGGGACATACTGGCTGTGTTCCAAGGCAGAAAACACATGGGGATTCTGGATCCGGCATCTCAGAGGTGCAGCTCATATGTGATCCCCAGGTAGTGCCCACCTGGACTCCCTGACAAATTGAAGGGACATCAACCTTGCAGCCTGAAGTTAAACCTGTGGAAATAGTTGAAACACTTCTAGTTTAGGGTAGCAAAGCACACTAGATAAGTTATAATTTTAATGGCATTTTCCACATATGCATACCTTTGAGCTGCCTACTATAAGTCTGTTTCCTGCCCGGATTCTCTGGATACCTTTTATATGGTGCATATGAAGCATCTGGAAATTAAATGAAGAGTTAAATAATGGCTCTCTTGTGTATGGAGCACAGTAAAAATTACGCAGAGAGTTTTTATAACTTTTTTTAGTATAATAAAGTTAAAGAGACTGAATGCTGGTTTTACGATACGAGATTTCCAGATTGCTCCCAAGTCAGCAACAAGCTATTCATAATCTTTTATTATAGCATTGTCATGATGACTGTAATCAAGTCCCTGAGCTACCTGATGATACCAGAGGTAGCATCAAGCTGGTGAATACAGATAAGTTTGCATTTAATATGACATTTAAAGACTCTGGCTCTTGCTTTTTTCTAATATTAAAACTCTGTGGATAAATTTGGATTTAGTTTTCCCTTTAAAAGTATTTGGGTTTCGTAGATATCTGTAGGATATCAACATATGAGCTGATTTGGTAAAATACAAGTTTGTGTTCCTACTAGAAACTAACTTCTTCATCAGCCTCTCTCCACTGTCCCCCACTGTCTGGGGCTTTCAAACACCAATAAAAATTTGATCTAAGCAAAATCTGTTAGGAAAGCATCTAAGTAAGAGCATGCTGATTATTACAAAGGTTGGTAGCACTCACCTGCTAGGCTTTGTCTGGCATATCAATACTAGAACATCGCAGCATCAGCTGGACCCCAGTTCCTGCAGAGTATCTGGGCTGACCTCATACCAAGGGCTGAATAAGAGGATTTGCTTTGATGCCCTGTTCCACATGTTTTAACATTTTGAGGTGCCATCTGCAAAAACAGGCCTTCTGTTGGGGTTTGCACACATCAATAAATTAAGTAATTGCTCCAGGTCGTCTTGTGCTAGCGCTATACAGACAGCAGTGTGTTACAGCCATGAGATTTGCATTTGGAAAATGTAAATCCTCTCCTCTTGCTAGCACCCAAATCAGAACAGCTCTTCGCCCTTTTCAGCCCCATGGCTGGGCTGCCCATTCCTGTACAGCTTACACAGCCTCCTCTTTAAGCCTCCAATGATGGATATTCCTTGTGCAGCCTATTTCTGTGCTTAATTACTTTTGCTATTAGAAAGCTTTTCCAAATGCCTAACTTAAACCTCACTGTAATTTAAGCCATTATTTTATAATGGAGAATTAATTCCTTCCCTCTCGACAGCTACCTTTTATGTGTTACAAGCCACAGTCATGCCTCTCTCTTCTTTCCCTTTAGCAAACAGCTCCAGTTCCTTCAGGCTGTTGTTTTGGATCATTCTCCCCTGGACACTCACCAGAGGCTGCATTGCTTCTGAGCATCAACAGCTGGGCACACGTTCCAGCTGGGGCCATGCCAGTGCTGAAAGAAGAAAGATTTCCACCATGTGTCACGTATACAAAATCCTACTTGTATATCTCACGGCAATGGATACTTCTCTGGAAACAGTATAATGTCAGTTACCTTGTTTCATCTTGTGATTTAATAAGTGCCCTCTCCCCCAAGCCAGATCTTCTCCTGTTATACTGGTGCTTACCCCACTTTGGCTATTGTGTATTTGAGTAGGCAATTGCCAATACCTGTGTATAAATACTTTTCACTGGATCTATTTGCATCTTCTTTTTTTTTTGTTTTCATAATTTATTCAGTTTGTCCAAAGTATTCTGAATTCCAATCCTATTTTTCAGCCCTTCAGGTAACCCTTTCCAGATTGGGGTCATCTGAAAAATTAATAAACACATCCTCTATGCCTCTGTTCATAGCAATAATGAAAATACTGAATAATGCTGGTGAAGGATAGACCACAGTGGAACCCTGGCTTAATGAATTAAAGTGCATGTGTACACAATTTGCAATCGATTTAGCACGGAACGCACAGATGTGGATGCCTACCTGTGGTTGCTATGGCGATGCTGTAATGTACGTCTGTAAGTCCAACAGAAGCAATGATAGCACAGTGAAAAACTTTGAACTTTATCCTTATTTTTTAACAGGAGTATAAATGCTTTCTTGGAACCATGTTTTGGCCAGGGTAATAGATGGAGTCCTGGAAAAAGGCCTCAGGACTTAACTTTTAACACCTGTGCCCAAGAACATGGGGGAATATTGGTCTGTATCCGTTATTTTTCTGAGACTTTGCCCTTCACATTTGCCACACGGAAAGACTCAGGTCAAGGCCTTGAGAGTGGATTAATTCTGGAGATTCGGTGGCTGCAGTTCCACACCAGTAACCTGCTGGGTGGTGAGCACATGTTCCTGCTTGTGTGGCTCTGCAGGATCCCTCTTTATATCAGGCTTCATTCTGCCCTGAAACTCACAGGGCTCTTCACCTTATCTACAGGGTCTGCAAAGAAGTTGATTTGTTTCAAAAGAATTATACTTTAAACTGAGATTAAGAATCCTTTATTTATTTTTATATATCATGAATTAGGCAAAATAAAGGAAAAAAATATCTCCTATGCATTCAAGAACTTTTTCTGTTGAAAGAAGTAAAAGAAAACAAATGAAAATTGCTATGAAAAGGGTTTTTTTGCTTTAGAAAAAAAAGTGTTTCAGAAAAAAAGTTCAAGTGTTTCTATGCAATGTCATCTCATGTGCCTCTGAAATCCCTGTAATAACTTTTGCTGTGGCAGTTCTTGATTAGCAGACAATATACAATGGCTTAATACATAAAGGGCAGCAGTATCAAAATCAAAGAGCAATCATCTTTGGAAGGCAAAGTGTCACAAGGAAGGCATCATTGAACAGAAGGGAGTTCAGCTAAGGGCCACCAAGATGCTCAGGGTGGGAGCACTTGCCCTGTGAGGATGTGAGGATGAGCTGAGGGAGCAGCACTGGTTCATCCTGGGGAAGAGACAACTGGGGGTGCTCCTAAAAGTAGCTCCCAGTGCCCAGAAGTTGGTCATCAAGGAGATGGAGCCAGACTTTTTACAGCTGAGTGCCTGGTGGGAGGATGAGAGATAATAAGCATAAAATGAAAAAAAAAGAAAGATAAATTCAGTCTGGATATGAGCAGGAGGAGAGGGTAGAGAGCTCCTGAGGTCCCTTCCAGCATGAATTTTCCATGATCCTGTGGTTTGTACACTGCCCAGAACATGGCTGTGATTACAATTTCCACTTTGAATCTCCTCATTCTTTTAGGTCTGGATCACATGGAGTCAAATATATTACTTAGTGTTTTTCATGGTGTAAATAATCTGAGCAGCACCCAGTGAGGAAACATTGGTTGTAATGTAAAAGTAAACAGCCTGCTTTAAGAGAGAGAAATATATCATGCAGTTTGAGGAAACATCTGCAATTAAAATAATCACTGTGCTGGAACATGGCACTTATTCAGGAAGAGCGATAGGTAGGGAGAAACAATTGTAATATATCATTTTCCTAGCACCCAATCTACAGCAGTTCTACACCACAGATCTGCAGTTTAAAACTTTCGAGTGCAGTGAAAGATGATTTATCTGATCTGTACGGTACAGTTCAAATGTCCTGTGATAAAAATGAGCTATTGATCTGAGGAGATTCTAATTTAGATCTGCTCACTTAAAGAGAGTAATAAACTGAAACAGTCTGGAAAGCTTATGTTTCAAATGACTTACCAAGGAGTTAAAAAATTTAGTAACCTGAGCCAGCAATAACTTTAACAGTAGCCAGAGTCCCAGATTTTACGGAGCCAAATTTTCCTGAATTATTCACAGAAGTATGTGGATAACACTTCTCTCTGTTACACTGATGTTGAGAGAGATGCTCAATTGTAGTAGATCTTATGAAAATAGATGAAAAGTAAAAGACATTCTGGAGAGTTCAAAATCTAACTGTAGCAGTGATAGCAAGTAATAGCTTTTCAGGCATAAAGTGTTGTTAGTAAAGTATGAAGAGGTCAGCCCTATTTTCCGATAGATTTTGCACTGCTGAAACTTGAGGTTTTGCCAAGGATTTGGTGAGATTTCAAGAAAAAGCTTGATTAATGTTTTATTGCTGAAAATCTGACCAAATGGGTACTTTGGCCATCCGGTTCCTCACAACCACTTTGTTTTTTACTGTCTAGCCTGTATAGCTCTGGTTTTTTAATGAAGTTCATGAAATGAGTATGAATTTAGTGGAATCAAACACTATAAAGGTGAATGTAGTAATTGCTGTAAGATTGCACTCAATTTTCAATAACTCTCACAGGCTGTATCCTACACAGTTGGGTATACTGTGCACTAGTCCCATTAATGACCTGGATAACAGAAAAGCATGGACGTCTTCAAATGTGAAAATAATGAACAAAGGGGAACTGAAAGCAATTGAGAAGGTTAGAATTTAAAACAATACATTGGAGAAGTGATCTGAAGTCAGGAAGATGGAGCGTGGCATAGACAAGAGCAAAAAGTGCTACACTTGGAAAGAAGAAAAAAATGAAAAAGGAAAAATAACTGGGCAGCAACCCAGCAGAAAAGATGGCTATAGGGAGTCGTACTCTAAACATAACTGATGTCATGCTGTTGCCAGAAAGGCACCTTCAAACTTTGAAAATGGACAGCAGTTCTCCTCTCGCCAGCACTTCTGAAGCTTGACAAGGAGTGCCATGTCCTGGTTTGGATGTTACATATCTACAGAGATAAAAACCTTCTGCTTGATGTTAATAAAAGTGGCACTTTGAAAGTATTTTCTGTAGAGCATGACTGAAATATAATAGGTTTGACTTAGCTTAGCAGACTGGCAGAAAGGCAGAAGAAAGGTGATATTGCAGAGGGTGTGCAGACAACAAGGACAAGCAGCAGATTAGGACAATTTGCAGCAAAAGAGAAAGCTGAGCAAGGAACTCTCTAGTTACAGGAATAGTTAATCAGTGGAACAAGTAACCAAAAGCACAAGCCTTCCATCACCAAAAGTTCTGAGAAGTGTTTAAAACAGATATGAATTTCTCCTTCAAAATGCACCCTATGACGGGAGCCATGAGCTCCTAGCTCTTAAGGAGACTCTCATTAGTAAGTAAAAGGAGTCCCATGCAAGATGGCAGAGGAGATTGTAAGAGATCTTACTCAAAGTTACAAAGATAGACTCCTGAGATATGAAGGATCCATGTTTAATTATCCACGATAAGATTTGATTCAATTCTCCCTGTCAGGAGACTGTTTAATCACCATATGATACCCATAAGATGGCAGAAAATATTTGTTACAGATCCCACTTTCAGTAAAATAATTAAATATGCACTAGCACAAGAGCTGAAGTCCGAAACAGGAGTATCAGGAGTAAGATGGAGGCTATCTTTGCTTTCCACGATAAAGGACAGATGTTCAAATAGAGGTGAAATCATGTTTCTTTCTTTGTGTTGAATGTGTCGGGGTCTGCTCTATGCAAGTTCTCTCAGTGGCCCAGGAGCATTGTGCCACTGTTGCATGGGCACTCACAGAGCATTTTTTGAAACTAAATAGATTTGAGGGGTTGTTTCCATGGGGTAATGCTCCAGTCCCTCAAACAGCATGGTTGGTTACTGTCCAGATGGTGATGGGAGTCTCTGTTTTGAGAGTCCTTTCAGCAGCATCTTCAGCTGGACCTGGTGAGGCTCCCCAAACTTCTGCTCGTGTTTTATGATCCATTTGGGCAGTGGTCCTCCATGACCACTCCAGCACATGTATGGTCTGTTTCTATTGAGAGTATTAAATTATGCACAAAACATGTATCTTGACTGTGTACCAAATGCTGAGCTATGTGCCCATTTCTGCATCTGCACAACTTCCACCATTTACAAGTATCTTCCCTGTGCCCAGTCTGGTCAGTTCTGTAGCAGAAACTGCCTGGGTGAGTCATTTGGATGGCCAGGTTCCCGACCAGGTTAATCAACACATCTAACACATAAATATTGCCTGTCAGTCCATCTGGGCACAGCAGAAGCTGCCCAGGGAATCTTCAGGCCAGTCTAACACTTCTGGATGGCTCCTGCAGCACTCGCCCAACAGCTCTGCTGCGTAGGGGCTGGGAGTTCAGGCAATCCCTTCCTCACAAGGCACGGTCTTCTCTTGGAACAATCCCTTGTTTCATGCATGCAGCAGCTGGCTGAGAGAGATCTGGGACCAGGAATTAAGGGTGAAGTGTTGCATGCCCAGGCCAGTCCCTGATCCCCAGATACACCACACATACAGCTGTAGGACAACTTGAATTTCAAACTTAGGTCTCACGTTTGACCGAAGTTCCATGGCTTTTGCCCCACACATACTCACCACACTAAGTTTGAGTGGAGCCCTGTGTCTGCCAAGTGTCCCCTGCACCAATTATCACCTCATTAATTCCCCTGGCAGTGCTTTTACTCTTTCCCAAAAGAACACATTCTCTATGCTTTCACTACTTGTCATTGTAAAACTGAAGCTCTTTGTTAAAATCTTCACTTGATGGACAAATTTAGAAGCACATAAGCCTGATGAGATATCAAATTAATAATGGCTTGCCTGCATCAGGAAGTAATGGAGATGTTTAGTTTAAATTACTGTTTAGGTGTTGGTAGATAAGACCTTTCATCTCCTGTATGCAAACCAAACTTCTTGGCCCAACAATGATGTCTGTCAGCAACCAGCACAAAGCCCTACTTGTATTTAATGCTTGTACACATTTCTCAGACTGGGGAACTGCACACTTTACAACATCCTTGAAGGTTCTTTCCCCATGGCTTTTCCTACATATGTAGTGTAGGTAGGACAACGATGGTACAAAATTCAGATCAAAACATTGCAACTCCTGCTCTGCAACTCCACCAGCCTTGTGAGAGCTTTGATACTTCTCTTAGCATTATCTGTGCAATTAAGTTAAATGAATTTAACTATCTGCACATGTAATGATTTCACTTCATGACTGGTAGTTTCAAAATAAAAGGCTACACTCTAGTTTGGAGATCTGGATGGGGAAAAAAAAAAAAGAGGAAAGATATTTCAAGGTGAGGGAGAGAAGAAATTTGCTATTATGTAAGAAAATAAAGAAATGTCTTCTCCGAGGAGGTAATTATAGGTTTGCGGGACTGTGATCAATGTATTCTCCAGTTCTTGGTTAGACACAGAGTGGAAGCTTTGAAAATGGAAAGAGATCCACACTGAGAAAAATTCAGAGAATCAAAGGTTAAGTGCTCTGCTTTGTACATAAAATAAGACAGCTAATTTCTTCATTCTTTTTTTCCTACTTAGACGGCAAGCTAAATAGTGGGTATAATTTTCCTGGAATTAATTTTTCATTTACAAACCAGAATATAAGTCCTCTCTACTACACTGTGAATATATTAATAGTTTGAGGCCAGATATCATATAATCATAAATTATAGGATCACTGGGGTTGGACAGAGACTTGAAGATCATTTAGTTCCAATCCCCCTTTCACTAGACCAGGTTGCTCAGAGCCACATCCAACCTGGCCTTGAACACTGCCAGGGATGGGGCATCCACAACATCTCTGGACAACCTGTGCCAGTGTCTCACCACCCTCACAGTACAGAATTTCTTCCTGATACCTAATCTAAACCTGCCTCTTTCTGTTTGAAGCCATTTCCCCTTGTCCTGTCACTACATATCTCCTGTTGACACCCTTTAGGTACTGGGAGATGCTACAAGGCCTTCCCTTCAGCCTTCTCTTCTCCAGGCTGAACAACCCCAATTCTCTCAGCCTGTCCTCACAGGAGAGGTGCTCCATTCCCCTGATCATCTTCCTGGCCCTCACCTGTACTCACTTCAACAGGTCAATATCCTTCCTATGTTGAGGACCACAGAGCTGGATGCAGCACTCCAGGTCGGGTCTCATGAGAGCAGAGTAGAGAGAATCCCCTCCGTTGACCTGCTGGTCACATCACATCTCCAGAAACATCAGTGACAGCTCTTTAGAAGAGCTAATTCCTAAAGGAATTGATTTCATATTCATCCACTGGGAAGTGCAGTGACACAAGGGTGCACGGCTAAGAATTTTTGAATTGAAATATGGTACGGCCAGGGATAGGTCATGGGGATGAAATTCTGAGGATTTGAGTTTCTCTAGCTGTAAAAGCCAAAAAATGTCACTGGTCTTCTCAGGAAAACATTTTGAGATAAAAGCAATCTGATAGCACTGTAGGAGAAAAACCAATTTGGAATCAGGAAATTGCCATACTTCAGTGGATACTCCATCAATATAAATATCCATTGGCTGCTGGAAAGATGCCTTTAAATAAATGGAAATAACACATTTTTGCAGTATTTTAAGGGAAAAAGAATCTCCTTTTTACCAAATGGCCTTACTCTTTATATGAGCCTAGGGGATTTCTACAGCTTTCAGCATCACAGCATCTGAATGAAGGATTATATCTATAATCATAAACACAAAGAACCCCACAAATGCCACTCTGCTTCACACTCAGGACTTCACAGACATAACAAGAAGAGAGCTCCAAAGCCTGCTGGAAATGACTATACTCATTCCAGCTATTTCAGTGGCCTTCAGATCAGACCATAGGGGCACAGGCTGCTTGAGCTGAAGCACATTCCTCTTTTGTTACACCATTGTTTGATCCTCACATTGAACTGACAGTGCTTTCTGCCTCACATGATGCTATAAATAAAAAAATCTCTGTGTGTAGCGCTATCATTGCCATATGTGACTTGTAGATGCTGGTAGTTCCAATAAGGGTGGGCAGAAAAAGGGTTAATGACCTGCAGGAAAGCACCTGAAGGTGCCTCCAGCCACAGGAGCATCTGCCTTTCAACCCATCAGGTGTAGTCACAGCAGAAGGACTGGGTACTAAACAATCACAGAGACTGAAATGTTAGACTTCTTAAAGCCATATTCATTAGCAGTCACTTCTGTGGATTTTCAGAGTATTTTGGATGCCAGATACAAAAATACAGCAAATTTTCTGCACATGTAAAGCTGCTAGATTTTTTAAAGTGCAAAAATAGCAGCATTGATATTTACATAGCAGGAAAAAGCCATGTTGTTTTCCACAGCTAACAAAGGGGAAATAAATACTCCATGAATAGCAACCAAATTTCCAGATTTAAAGAGGATTTTGGCCACTTCATGCATGAAGGATACATGCAGGAGATCCACACACTCGTGGCAGGGTGTCTAAATCAGCCTGAATTATTGCAAATGATTCCTAGTCGGAGGGTACCCAAATGCAGTGTAGTGAACGGCATTATTTATTTGAACTGAAGTATGCTGGGTACCTGTCCCATCTCCTGAAGTTCCCACCTGCTTGCACTTGTAAGCTGTATCAACACCACTCTGTCACTTGCTTTGCTGTACTTAGTCAAGTGGTGTTTAATCTGTGCCTTTTTTTCTACACCAAATTTTGCTCTTACTAACAAAATGCTACTCACTTGACATCAGTGCAGTAACTCCAATTCAAGAGGAAACAGGCTGTGTTTGCACTCACTTAGCTGCTGATTTTTTAGACCTCATAAGGGAACTTGGGAAAAGACCATGAGACCATAAGTTAAGAGTCTATGAGCTCTTAACTTACAGACTATTTCACACTTCAAATGCCTTCTCTGCTTTCACAACCGTGTTGCTCAAAAAGGCTTCTCAAATTCTAGTGACTTTTGCAGCTTGTGCTCAGGCTGCCTGCGTTAGTTCACTGAGTATGGATTTCCAATACCTCTTTTACATTTTCATGGTTTTTACAATTATACATCTCTTCTATCATCATCTGGAATAGCCAGATGCCAATTTTGTTCTGTCCTAATTGCTGCTAATGACTTACTGATGTAAGCAATATTGATGATGCTTTCCATCTCTTACTGCCCTAGAGGTATTTATATATGGCTCTTTAATGCAGTATCAGGAGAAATATTTCTTGGTGAGAGCTAAGGTCTGGCATAGTTTTCTTGATCCTACTTCCGTACAGATTTACTGAATACCTATCGAGATGGTGGAGGTCAAAATACTTAGAATTACAGGTCCATTCCCTAAGTGTGTCTTTGTTCATAATGAATAAGCATGTCACTGCTGAACATGCTACAAAAATGTTACACAAATAATATACCCTACTCTATGCCTATGATGTTCAGTGCTGGGATTCAATATTACTGGCAGCATTATAAATGGGACAAGCACTTTCATGGCCACACATGGCTCCTGTTGTACTGCAAAACTCCACCAACAAACATTACAGAATTTTCCATCAGATCAGATAAGAACTGGGTCTGTGATACCTAAACCCATTCCTATTCAGGTCCCTGACTTGGGATTTCTAGAAGGCTGTTATCTTTCACAAAAGCGAGTTCCTCAGTGGCAGCTCTACAGAAATTTCCAGAGCTTCTCACTACTTGCCCATAGTCTTGCTTCCAGTGCAACAATCCGTGTGAGAGGTCCCGACTGCAGGATGGTGCCTTGGAAAGCTACAATCAGACTTCCAGAGGATCCAGCACATCACCACAGAAAATCTCACTTAGGCTATCTTAGGAAGAGTGAACACAGAAAGTAAGCAAGAGTCTGAGGCACTCAGACTAATTAATGCTTGGCTGGACACATGTACCAGGGAACTTCTGGATTTTTGTTCCAAACCACAGAATAACCTCTGATAATTATCTCAATAAATGCAAAGATGACAGATCAGATAGAACACAATTTTCTGCTCTTAAAAGGAAGAATATACTTTCTGTTCGCAGCATTTTAATACTTAGGAAGGAGCTATTAAGTGATATTTCATGCTATTGGTATGACACTGTCTTGTAAAACTTTCTAAATAGTTATCTTGCTTCTAAAGAACAGTGCTAAACTGTTATTAAAAAATAATTTTAAAAAAGATATTAAAAAAGTTAAAAGATATTAAAAAGATATTTTAAAAAGATATTAAAAAAGTTAAACTCACTGAGTAGTTAAGACAGAAAGTGGGGTTTTGGCATGCATAATTAGCATTTTTGTCAATTTTGCAAACTATCCCATTTTACGCGCATTTGTATTAATTTCTGCAATTCAGCACCCCACACAACATACGTTTAATGCAGAATTTTTATTTTAGCAAATTTGAGTTTCATTTTTAATTTCTGGGTAATTTTTTTCTTTTACTTTTGTATTTCATTAAATGCAAACTCTTATAACAGGTTTTTTCTTCAAGTTATATTTAATGTTTTAATGCTGGTTTAAACAAGGACAGTAGTGGCATCTGTCAGAGAGATGCTGCCAATAAAATTCAGTGCTTTTTTTTCAGCAGAGACTATAAAGAACATCTCTGACTATAATGTCATTCAGAAACATGGTTGTAAAAGAGGCTTATATCTTCCTGTTTACTCTCACCTTGAGATTTATCATGATTGAAGTTAGTGTCATAAGAAAATTCAAGGTTGCTTTCTTCCGAGCACCTCCTGTAAATTGCATTGAGTAGCAGGAGAGAATTGTTTTTAATAGTGTAAGGAACAGGAAGGTTAATTTTGGAAGCATTTCAAATATTCTACCATTGAATATTGTCCCATTCTGTCAAGCATATGGCAGATACTCCTGACTGAAACAGAAGGGCACAATCAAGTTCAGATTATTTTTAATGCAGTGGTTGCTGCTTAAGCCAATTGTATTAATAAAAGAACAGGGTAATTATTAAAAAACTGTCCTTGTATTTGGCCTACAGCTGCTCACTGATGTAAGTCTTCCATAGAAGAGGCACTGTTCAACCTCAAACAGTGGAAGGTAAAAAGAGAAAGTTGCCCTTTTGTAGTCCCCTTTGTTCTAGACATGGCATCCGCTGAAACATTCGGAGGGGGACTGGTGCCAGCTGATATTTTTATCAGTTGCTGAGCCCTCACACTCGTAAACACAGCAGTTTCCTCCTTTCAACATGTTCTGCCTTCCATTTCTGAATTCGTGCTTTGTTATAACAGACGCATCATGGGTTGGTCTTGTTTGGAATGAAGACACCTAAAACTAGGTGTTTGCAAGTAAATGTCTATATGTGAGCTCAGTGCCCAAACCACTGCTGTAGTCAGTACCCTCAGGGGAGATTAGGCAGATCCAGCTGCCAGCCTGGTTGGAGCTGAATCTCTCTACTGACTCTCTCTATGTTCCTCAATCTAATAGTATTTAGGGTTCTATTCAATTAGTAAACACAGGTGCCCCATGCCATTTCAAATGACCTAGGACATCCACACAGCTGCCAGATACAGCCATGACCTGCAGGAGACCCATCTGCTTCTAGAATTGCAGCCGAAGGCCAAATGAGCATCTCAACAAATTCACAAGGGTATCTTGAAAAGCACTAGGCACCTATGTTTAGGCACCTGAATAAAGATCTTACATTTAGACATCTTAATTTAGATGTCTCAGTCTTGAGCTAAATGCCTGCACTGCAAAGGATTTTTGAATGTGTGTTACCTTTAATCACTGAAGAAATCTGTAAGAATCACATGTTCCTCAGAGGGAGGTAGGGACTCCTCCTGTAGCACCACATTATGGGGAGGACCTTTATGGATACCAAATCTTTCCACGTGGAAAGGACTGCTGTTAAGGGTAAGAGGCTAAAGAAATCCAATCACAGAATTAGAGTGGCAATATACAGTTTCATCTGCTCATGCAAAGAGAGAATACTGACTGCTTCTGTTAAACTGGGGATTAGATAAAATATCAATGTCACAGTTATCTTAAACAGTCGTAATACTTTTCTTTTCAAATTAGATGAATCAGTAAGTGGGAAAACTGGTTTTCAAACCACCTTTAGCAGAATTCTGTTAGCATAATAATTAACAGCTAGCAACCCACATATTCTTAGTGAATTAAGGCTTACTGGAGCAAAATGAATAAAAATAGAAAATGTCTATTCAAATTCCAAACACCCATGGGCTTCTTTTTTTCCATAGGAACTGAGAGATAATTTAGCATCTCTGAAAATTAGTTCATTTATTTTGATGGCTACATATGATTGAGGTACTTCAGCCTAAATTATTCTATCCTTACTTGTTTCCATAAAATACTACTGTCGAAATAGAAGAAAGGCATGGATTCCTAGAAGTGGCAAGATAGACAATTACTCTCATTAATAAACATTTTGGCAGTACAATTCAGTACTTAACCTCTGCTGGGTCATGGCTCAGATAGACAAGGAAATGCATTGAATCTGTTGAATTGTCAAACCATTCTTACTGCTTTAAGTATCTTTCCATCTTTACACTGATTTCTTCTCCTGAGCTCTGTTTTAAATCTTGATACATCCCCAAAGAGAGCAGAACCCAAGTTTCAGCCTGGCTGTGGTTACAGACTTCACCCAGCATCTTTTCTCCACCAGAACTGCGAAGTTACAGTTGACCAGCTCTCCATGGGCATGGGTTGTTGAGGTTGTCTTGCCTCAAGTCAGAAATCATACTGGTGGCTTCAGCTTTCTTCATCAGCGAAAGAAAGGAGAAAACAGCAACTATTTCATTTACTTAACTCACTGCTTCATTTGTTTCCCAAGAGTAACCACAGCCTGAACGAGGAAGTCAAGGTGACCAGTTCTCCCACACCAAGGGCACGAAGAACAGCTGAAAGAAAGGTACCTTTTCTTCCCAGGAGGTTTTGTGGTAGGAGCATTGAAACCAGTATCTCAGCACTTATCTGTCTCCATGTATGAACGAATTCCCAGAAGGAGTGACCTCTCTTCTGAGAGTCTCACATACAAGCATGTTTCTCCTTAATGTATGGTGAGCCAATATGTGCATTTGTGCAATGTGTGCTGAAAGCGCTCTGGGTTTGGTAAGTAGCAAATCTCCAGTAGGAGTCATGGTTGCTCCATGAAACAGGAAAAGCAAGGTCACACAAAGCCCACTGCCTTCTCTTCCATCTCAAGAAGATGGAAAGTAGCCAAAGAGATGAGAAATATGTTGTGTGGGAGCATGCAGCACATTTTCAGGCAATCTTCACAGGTCTCTTGGCCATGGCATGACTGATGTGATCTTCATGCACCCACACTGTGGAGCTCTTTTGCTGTCTGAGGAGCACTGTCCACCTTCCATTGTACCTATTGATGGGGACCTGGTGAACCTGCTTCATGGTTCTGCTTAGATCTCATCCTTTCAAAAGCAACGATTTGAAACTTCAGATATTTTCAGAGGCCCAAGGGACAGACAGGCTTGGTGCCGTTTTGATATCAGACCTTAGGAGAAGAGTTACTTCTGGTACATGAGGGGGTGGTGAGACATTTTAAGTAAGTAGTCAGATGTATTCCTGTCTCCTTGAACCTGCACAATGACATTAGAAGAGAGTGTTAAGAGTGTGCTTGAAAGGGAAAGACAAGTTTTTAAAAACTTTCATAGAAAACAGTTCATAAGGAATTCTGAAAGTTAAAAAGAATTCAGAGGGAAACTGTAGGAAGGATTTGTGACCTGAAGAGAGAAAACCAAAGGAGGTGAACTTACTTGGCTTTTGAAAGCCAAAGAATATTGCAGAGTGGTTAAAAGTGTCTGTAAGAGAACGATAGCAGATAACAGCATGATTTTAACAGAAATAGCAGGTCATTCCTTAACAACAATATTGAATGGCTGGAGGCTGAAGTATGAAAATAAATTGAAGAATTAATTAAACTGCCAGTTAAAAAAATTGAAAATAGAGCAATTCCATTTGTTTTCCAGATAAATGACTTTGCAAACAAAAAGTTTTCTCTGTGGAAATGTGGATGTTTTCTATCTCTTTTCAGTACAAATAGGCTGTTTGATGCCTTTGTGGTTCAGCTTTTACTAGCATGTTGCTCTGTTGGCATGATGATTACATTTCTCATGATGGTCTGTTGCAAAAAGGTCTCATGATGTATATGGCTTCTCAACAAAAAGGGAGAGACAAATATAATGAAGTATGGAAATTAATCAGATTTGATTATGGTGAGTTTGAGCAAATCACACCTCCTGTGTTTGGAGTTGTTTTCAGAAGCATTCTGAGAATCAATTACACTGATTTCAGGATTCAAAATAATTAAAGGAGAGGGAAACATTTTCTAAACAGTTCTGGTTAGTACATGCTAGCTGATTAAGTTTATGATTAAGTACTTGTTGCTCAGACCACTCTTAATCAAGACTTGTTATCTCTTTAAAATATATATTCAGTTAAAAAAATACCCTGTGTTTCTCTCATATACATGAAATTCTGGTTGAATATAAATCCATACTCTTGAAAACTAGGCAAGTAGTCCATCTGACTTTCCTCAAATTAAACTCTAAATAATGGATAAACATAGTCTAAGAAGTAGAAAACTAGTGCAAAACTTACTGGATTTTTTTTGTATCTACTTACTGATGCCAACTTCTCTGTCAAATATGCTTCAGTGAGTATAATAAAAGAAGTCTGTATGTCTGGTGATATTTCAAAACTTCACACAAAAAGAGCATGAGGACAGGTCAGTTGAACTTTATGAAGGATAGGTCAATTTGCAAAATGAAAAAGAAAAAAGAAAAAGAAAGACAATAAAGAAAAGAAAAAGCAAAGTTCCACAGAGAGAAGGGACCAGCAGCAAGGGACCTGGTTAGGTCTTACTTCACTGAAATTCCTTCCTTTGCACTATTTAGGTGCCTTCTTCAACTTGGTTCCTAGTAGTGCTCTAGGTAAAAATGGCAGAAATTTCCTAAAAGAAGAATTTACTGTCATTCCTCCCATTAATTGATGAGAATGTAATATTCATTAAAAAGATTCCAGACTTCAGTCATCCCCTAATGATCATGCAAATTCCCTCATCAATGCATAATAGAACAAAAGATATCTGTGCATTAGGAATTACTTCTACCACTTTCTATGGCTTTTCATTAAAATGTCATATTTCAAACAACATTTTGCAGAAGTTACTTATCAGATTTGCTTATGGGACACATCAGAAAAAGGAGGAAATGGCAGATGCTTCCCTGAAGTTCTGCTTTGTTTTTCTTGGCTTAGCTGGACTTTGTTGTGCCACAGGTAAAATCCAGCATAAAATATTTATGCTTGGTGTTGAATTTTATTTGTGCAATACAAATGAAACATCAAGATTTCCTTTAGGATGTGGGATGATTTCATGAAAATCCTTGCAGACCCATCAGCTAGAAACCAGCAATAAGATAATCTGTGCTAGTTGTGCCCACACTCTCTCTTGAGCAATGACAGCAGGGTATCCTTAGCTGGAGTGCTGGTTTGTAGTGATTTATCTGTCTTAGGTTGCTTTTCATAATGTTTTCACTCACAATAATACCTATCTCTCAAAAAAAAATTTTTCTTTTACATCCTATGCCTTGTCATCTGCCCATAGTTATGGACAGCGGTGAAAAAAAGCTGCAGTGAGTGACACTTAAGAAGTAAATGTTGACAGAAAGAATCTCAAGTCAAAGTTAGTCTGGGAAACTGGACTGCCAGTAGGAGGGAAGGATAAGGAGGATGGACATCTGAAATTTAGTCCAATTTAGGCTCCTGCTCTGAATTGCTCTCAGGATGCACTTTCCCTTGATTATCTGGGGAGTCCACAGACTAACCCTGTAACTTAGGTAAGGTATCTTAAAATTCCTTGCATTGACCAAGACCTCTTCTTTCAAGTGCATTTCAGCTATTACATGCCTGGAACAGCTGTGAGGAAATAATATATGATTGCTGCTTTCCTTCTGCTGGAAAAACCTAAAATTTAATTCACCATGAAATAAGACCATGAGCTTAAATGATAGTTAAAATGGCTGTGAAGCTGCTCAAGCTTTGTGAGAACTGAAAAATCCATGAAATACCTGAAGGAGGATAGTAAAACAGTAGTCCCCTGATGGTGTGTCCTTCTGGTCCGTGTACCATGTTCAGGGGTTAGGAGAGCATCACTCAGGTCACATCACACTGGGAACAACCCCCCACTTAGGGCTGACCTGATTGCTGTAAGAAGGTGTCTTGAGCAGTTCAGTGAACAGCAATAATATTTTTTAGGTGAGAAATGCAATGGAAACCCCTTGACCTTGCTGTGCTTATCCACCTCTGAGGATAAGAATTTCATTTTCTCTTTGTAACAGCATGCTGGAAAATAACAAGGCAAGGCTCTGGATTCATCTCAGGTGAGGTTCATTTATCAGGTAACAAGTTGCTCTAAAAACAATTCAACTTCTACATAAGAGAGAGTCAGTAACCATTAGATTTTTTGCTAACTTTCTGTCAAAGTATGTGAGTGCAAGAACATTTCAATATCAGGGTTTTTCTTTATCTGATGATGACACTATTTAACAGGGAGCAGGGTTGAGGTGAGGAATACAAAGTCATGCTTGAGTAACTTTAATCATTAAGAACTTGGTCATTTATAATTGGCTAAAAATCCTCCCATGTTTCAGTTGTTAGTTCAATGGATTAACAGCACAAGGACACTGACCTGCCGTGTCTTTTCAGGAGGAACTTGCTGAGTGGAGATGCAGGAGCATTGAGCTCATTATGCATCCTGGGCACGGGAGGATCAATCCGACTTCAGAGAGGGAAGAAGGAGAGCAGAAAATGTGGGAGCATTAATGGAAAGGCGCCTTTTTTTTTTCTCTTTTTTTGCTATGCTTTCTCTAAAACAAGAAAAAAAAGAGAGGAATCTGTGTTAGGTCTGAAAGTATGACTGGTGTAAAACCAGCTTGTGCCAATTTAAGGGAAAAACATCACTCTAGGAATTACTTTGGCTTGTCAAAAATGTCAGGGAGAAAAGAGGATACAACCAAGCAAGCAATGGATTTAAACCATGTCAAAATTGGGAAGAAAAGATCACTGCAAGAGTTCTTCAAGAAAGGAAATTCTTTGCTGAGTAAATTATTTACTTCCACTCCTGGTTTCCACAAGTAATAAAAGAAATCTGATTCTCACCATCTTCTTGCTGCAGTTCAGAGAAGTGACAAATTTTGACAAGGTTTTTTCTGTGGGACACCAACAAGGCTCTTGTGGATCAGCACACTCCTCTCCTCTGGATCAAGAGCTAAAACTGAGGAAATAGGTGGCTCTAATCTGGCATTACCATTACAGGGCTCAAAAAAGTCAGGCTGGTTACTGGCTTCCATCAGCCAGTGCCCTGTACCAGAGATTAATGACCCTACAAGAATTTAACTCAGAGAAAGAGTTCAGTCAAAGCTCTGCAACTCTAATCCGGTTAGATTGCTGACAATTTTTACTACATCCAGTTGCAGGATCAGACTCCTTAAGCTAGAGCCAGCTGATGGATCTGTTCTTCAATTGGTAAATGCAGTTGTATTAAATTTTTAGAGGACAATTTGACTGCATTTTTCAGAGGGAAAAAGTCCAGCTGGTTTGTTCTGACAGTGTCAAAATGCTTTTTGTATTTATGTTTCAATTTTATTCAATAAATTAGATATTGTGCATTGTAGGAAACTTTTTTCTAATACATGGCATTATTACAATGAAAAGTTTTTGCTGTTTTTGACTTAACTTACCTGAACTTCTATTGAATGGGAAGTTTCACCATGCTGGCTCCAAGTTTTCCTTTAGAATTGAGAATAATGACAGAGAAGTCACTATTTCCTAGAGCTCAACAACAAACCCATGGATTTTCATCCAGGTCTACCACTGACAATGACTGGAGAGAAACTGGGGACGAAATTGAAAGGGTTTGGAAGAAGTAGGCAACATTCTCAAAGCAATAATATTTATGACATGTTCTTATTAGTATGATAGCTCATTCTGCTCTGTCAGATGCTAGGTTGATAATCTACTAAAAAGTTGCTGCCTACTAAAGAATAAATTTTTCTTATCTAGTATATACAGATGTTTTCATCCCTATTGCCTATTTTAGGGTTTATAGCTTGTCCTACTGTCTGAGTAATGCCAACATAAGTCAAGCCTCAAAGCAAATTCCGTACTGGAATTCAATTTCAGTACTTTGTCCATCAGTGTTCCTGGTGTAGAGTGTGGTGGTGTTCTGCCCTGATGTTGGCATCCAAAAGTTACATGGTTGGGTGTAACTCAGACAAAGCACCACTTTCACAGGAGATAGATGGGCTCAAAGGATCTACAAAGGCAGACATTTACCACTGACTTCCATTTCATCAGGAAGATTAAGGTAAGTAAATACCAACCTGTGATAAAAACAACCTCTGAAATGTATTGTGTTTTCTGAGGAAAGTACAAACAACTTTCAAGCAAATCCAGAACTGTTTTCAGGGTGATGTTTGGCTGAAGGCTCTTGAACAATGTCATTGGGTGTCACCCTGAAGATAGGTTTTACCTGGGTACACAGCAAAGTTCCTGCTTTAAGAAAGGAAAGTATTTAGATTTTAAAAAGATAGGCATTTTGTACAACCGAACCATGCCATCACTTATAGGCTGTTACCATAAAGGACTGTGGATTTATTATTTGAGAGACAAAAATGCTATCTACTGGACTTGGTTTCCTTACGTGTATAAACTAGATTCACAGACTTCAAAGCTCTGGGTTCAGCACTTGAACTTTTTCACTAGATAAAATATGATGACAGAGCTCAGGCCTTCTACTGAGTCAGAGATTTTCCTGAGGAAATTTACATGAGGACAGACTGCTTGCACATATCCACCACAGATGGATTTCTTCTGCTTTCTATGTTGCTGTTACTCATAGCGTACTTTACACAACACTTGTTTTAGTTTTGATGCAAAGACAGTTTTGGATTTGTTCATGTACAACTGACAGCTTAATCACAACTCAAAATTTTCAATATTCAAAGGAGGCTTATAAGAAAGATGGGCACAAACTTTTTAGGAGAGCCTGTTATGCTAGGGCAAGAGATAATGGTTTTAACCTAAAAGAGGGACGGTTCAGACTAGATATAAGGAAGACATTTTTTACAATAAGGATGGTAGAACAGTAGCACAGGTTACCCAGAGAGGCTGTAGAAGCCCCATCCCTGGAAACATTCTCGGTCAGGCTGGACTGGGCTCTGAGTAACCTGATCTAGCTGAAGATGTCCCTGCTCATTGCAGGAGGGTTGGAGATAGACAACCTCTGCAGGTCCCTTGAGTTCAAACCATTCTATGATTCTATTAATTTATCTGTATCTTGTTTTTTACCCATTTATATCATTGCACCTCAAAACACTTAGCTAAGAATATAATAGCTTTTGAAGCAACAGAAGCATAAAAACCAGAGTGGCATGATGACCACCACTCAGCAGGAAGTGGCAGAGTCTAGGTGCAAGCAGGCCTGTGTGCAGTTTTCCAAGCAATGCTGCATCCAGTATTTATCTGACTGCTATTTGGGGATTTTCATAAAAATCATGAAAATAAGAACAAATATCAGAGAGTGGAATGTGAGATGAAGGCTGCCAGAGGTGGTCAGAACTGACCTGTATCGTTCCTGTGGGACAGCACGTAAAAGGGGCTGAATGTCGGGTGGTGAACTTTCTCTCAAATATATTTGCCATGTGAGCATATAACATGGCCTTGCTCTCAGTGCGTACCTTGCAGCTCTATTTCTAGCTATGATTTGCAGGCAGTCCATTTTTCGCTCATGTAAGAACTGCAGAATGATTAACATTTCCAAGTGCTTGTCACATCAAGAAGAAACAAATGCACATTTTATTTGTCTTGCTTTGTATTTAGGGATAAAATTCCTAGGGACCCTCCTCTCTAACATACAGCTGCAGGTATACACAGGAACCTGGCACAAAAAGGATTTCCTAAATAAGGTATGCTGTAGCACACTGTGGCAATGAGTGTGTCCCAACAACATTCAGTCACAGAGATGTTTGGAAAAATGAGGCACAGCAACCAAACAGCATTTAGGGACTTTGAGAAATGTTTGCGCTGAGCAGATGCTGCTAATCAGGAGATACTCTCCAGGAATACAGGAGTCCATAGACAACAGCTCATATTTCACATAAGAAGTGATTTTCAGCCTTCCTCAAACCTTGTCAAAGCAAGAAAGAATAGAGAGGATGGAATTACAAATGACTCCAGTAATGTTTGATCTTGGCTGAGAAAACCATGGGGAGCAGTAATCAGGGCTGATGTCAGAAGGCCCCCTGTGAGCTCCAGGGACGGGATTTTCGGGGGCAGAGCAGCAGCTCACCACATTGCAGAGGCTCCAGGCAGCTCCCACCAGCCCATCCTGCTCCAAGTGCTCTCCAGCTCTGTTCAGATGATTTCCTAGTGCTGTTTAATTACAAGATCTTTCTAGCTTCTTACACACTCCCACACTGCGGGTTCATTATCTAAGCCCTCTCTTTACCCCAAATTCTCTGCTCTGAGTGGTCCCACGCAAAACACACAGTAAACATTCACAATTGCACCAGAGCTCTTTTTATACTCAAGCCAACAAGCACCCTGTAAAAAAAGCAACACAAAATCTAACTATAAGTTACTATAAGTTCATAACTGGGAAGTTATGAAATAGGTGTAGCATGAAGAGAAAGGAAAGGAATTGATTTTATAGGTATATTAGCAGGAAGAAACACCAAACAAGGAACCCTCCACAGCAGTGACATTTGGAGCCTAAATCAAGAAGACATCCACAAAGAGGCAATAGAGATCTTGCTGTTCCTGTGATTTCTGAGGCTGCTATTAGGACTCCTGCCATTCAGCAAAGCAACTGCTGTTGTCTTTGGGAGCACCAATTCAGGATCTGCTTCAGTGGCTGTAATTTAATAGTAAAGGCATCAGAGGTTGAAAATGGGAACTTGGGAACTTGGCAGGCATGCCTGGAAGAAGAAGGTTTTTTGTGAGCGAATCGTTAAACCTTCAAATGCCTTCTGCAACTCTGCTTCCCTCAGTCATTTTTTTTCCAGGAAATGTACAGCCTCGCACGTCAAAAATGAGAAGCATGATAACCAGCCAGTGTTAAAATCAGAGAGGTTTATACCAAGGTGCAAAGCCAACTTGAAAAAAATTAGAGTGCCCAAGGAAGCAGAGCCCTTCTTTCTGCCCTCTTCATGGATGCTTCTCTTGAACTGGGCTCTGAACCTCAGGCTGTGCACTCATTAGCTTCATTACAGATTTAGGCAGCAAACTTCAGGCTCCAGGGCAGTTTGGTGAAGCTCATGGCCTCATACCCAGGGCTCACAGGGATGCTGTGGCTTGTTGCGGTGCATGTGGCGGTAGCCACTGCAGCCGAGCAGTCAGAGGACTGGTGGACAGGCCTCTAGAATACAAAGATTTAATTCTCACCCCTCCGTTACGGTGAATTCCCATGTTCTCAGTGGGATGTAGTTTGCATGTTTCAAGGTTATTGGCTTAGGAATTCTCCACCCAGTTTTATGCGTAAGTTCATGTTTAGGCATTTCCCCTAATTGCTTATGTATTAGTTCTAGAAGGTTCACTTTTCTTCCATACCCCATTGGTTGATTCATGTAATCCCCTCCCCTAAGTTATCCTCACTGGTTATTCTCCTGTTGGCTCCTCCCCCTCAGTCAATCCCCATTGGTTGTTTCCCTTTGTTCCACCCTCTGTATAAAACACTGTGTTCTCCCTCATTCCTCGTCTCTTGTCCCTGGACCCTCCACCTGCAATACACCAGCTGGAACCTGTACAAAAGACCCCTCTCTCATCCACTGCCGCCGCCGCTGCCTCTTCAACATTTCTGTTTGGGGCTCACTCCTTGTGAAGGAGCCAGCCCTCTCTGCTCGCTGCAGCTGAAGCCAAGGACATCTGCAGCTGGATGCTGTGCAGCCTCGGGCAGCCCTGTACAGCGTCCATGGCTCAGGTGAGTCACAGCTTGTTTGCATTCCCTGAGCCCTCGGTGAGCGTGAGCCAGCACAGTTCAGCTCCACCAGCAAAGCGTTGGGCTGTGCAGACCTGGAGCAAAGGCTGGAGCACCTGCGCGTGACTTAACCAGGCTGGGAACTGTCCATGCCAACAAGAGCCAGGACAGCCATGCTGGCTCCAAAGCAGCCAGCACTGCTCTGGATGCTTTGTAAGTCACTAGTAAACATCACATGGACAGCAGCATCAACATCTTCTTCACCATCTCCTAATTCACATATGAAATTGGTATATTTTTTTATTGGGCATTTTTCCTTGGTCACCCACCTTTGGATATAATTTTCATTTGCCTGTGGACTCTTTGCGTCACCCACAGATGTGTGGCAGCTTGGCTGGTCTCTAAGCCCACAGCAAAGGCCAGTGCAGTGAACTTTTCCTGGTTCCAGGGAATGTCACCCTCTTACCCTCTTCCAGCTGCCATTTAAATTAAAGCTCTGACAAGTCAAGAAAACCCTAGTGCTGCTGAGCCTTCCCAGGCCTCTCTAGTCAGGCTGACAGTTATGATGCAATTGATAAATTTTCAAAAAATAGTGTATCCTGTTGGTGCTATCTGGTGTTTCACGTATTAGGATGATGTATTTTGCTAGGTTGAGAACTAAGATGAAGCCTCAGCGCTTAAGTCTGATGCCCATGGCAGTTTTAAGCACGGAGTTGAATTGCAGGGTGTGGCCTTAGCTCAGGCAGGTCATGGTGGTGAGTTTCCCCATGAACATGGAAGGCAAAATTTTCCACTCCTGTGAACAATCACATGAATGCATAAATAGAGTTGTTCCTGCTGAATTTTGCTGTGATAGAGTGAAATCCTTACGATAAAGATGGAGAAAGGGAGAGGCTTTTAGTGCCCATGTCCATGTAAACTTCAAGTCCACCCCAGAGCACCTGCCGGCGGGCAGGACTGGGGCAGGGCTAGTGTCCAGCTGTGCTGGCCAGGGCCTTGAGCAGAGAGCCTAGCCGAAGGACAGGGATGATATCTCCAGCCAAAACTTTATTTCCCATAAACAACCTGCATAAAAAAATCTTTTTTAAAAACCTCACATTTTCCAAAGAATCTAGTTTTCACCAAAAAAAATCCAAAATTGGGTCTGTGACTGATGCTACTATATATACAAAAAAATACAAATACATTCCCCCTTTCTCCCAGTTCTCTTCCTGTGCGACCCATGGAGATGAGGCAGAGTTCTGCAGATGGAACCTGCTGTTCAGTTTATAGAACCTCCAAAATAGAAAGAAAGTACATTCTGGAAGGGCTCTTCAGCACAAGGGTGCCTATGGCTGATGCTGAATCATACTCTGCTGAGCTTTAGGGAAAAGAAAAGAAAACACAAGTGACTTTGAGCACCATTGCAGCTGTAACTGATATTCTATTTGAATTAAATATTTCATTTACTGTGTCACAGTGACTGTGACCTTTTCAACTGCAGTTTGGCTCTAAATGACTGATGTTCTTCACGTCACACACATGAGGCTCAACAGACTTGTTCTGTCAAAGAATGAAAATAGCTCTGTGGGTATTTTGTCTCCCTGTTTCACACAGAGATAACAGTGAATGCAATAAAAAGTAATGGTGTGGAAGAGATCATGCTGCTGCTTTCCAGGGGTCCTGTATATATGGCTGATGAGGAGCCTTGGCACTTCGCCTGTCTACTGAATTAAAAAACAGTGATGGGCAGCAGCCACTGCGCAACCTGAAAACGTGCAGCACAGGTCCCGTGTCTTCAGAGCCAACATGACCTCGGCAAAAAATTCAGGTTATACTCCTAGGGATGAACTTTCAAAACAAATGTGCTCTGAGTTGGGTGAACTCTTGAAACCCTTGGTTTTCTTCATTGTCTAGGGTCTACAGATGGATTGAAAAGATTTTATGGGGACAATGGCCCACCTGTCCCCCCACTCCCAGCGACGCGCAGCCCCTTATCAGAAGGGTGCAGTGCCAGAGCTTGAAGGGAGTTTCAAGTAGTCTGCCCACACTCTGTGTAGCTGGTGATTTTATTTGTCTCCTCTCAGAAAACTGAGGTATCTTCCTCCAGAAAAGAGAAATAGCGCAATATTTTAAAATATCTCTGCATTAGTGAGCCCCAGGGCTTATTTGGTTGGAACAGTATCAAAACCCATTTTCATATTGTACTTTTCTTATTTTTTGGATTAAGTCCTTTTCAAAGCACCTTAAGGAGAGAAGTAAGGTCCCTCTCTGGATACCAAGAGTCTCTGTGGCACAGGGAGAGGTGATACCAGGTGCTTCAGCAAGACACACATAGCCTGGAGCACCTGAGAAAACAAACCTGGTAGCTGGAAGAAAGGGCACAAAAGCTGTAACTGGCTGGTTTCTTCGGGATGCCACAGAGTCACCTGTGGTTACCTGTGTCACTCTCTTCATCACACACAGCAAAAGGCACAGCTGAATGCAGCTGGATGGCTTGGGGCTGGAATTGAACACAGGGAAGGAGATAACCACAGATCACAGATTGAACTAGGTGGGAAAAGGCCTTTGAGATCATCAAGTCCAACCTGTGACCAAACACTACCTTGTCAACCATGGCACTAAGTGCCACATGCAGTCTTTTTCTAAACACTTCCAGGGACCATGTCTCAACCACCTCCCTGGGCAACCCATTCCAATGCCCATCCTTTCTGTGAAGAAATTCCTTCTAATGTCCAATCTAAACCTCTCCTGGCACAGCTTAAGACTGTGTCCTCTTTTCCTATTGCTGATTGCCTGGGAGAAGAGACCAACCCTCACCTGGCTGCACTCCTGTCACAACTCCTGTCAAGGAGTTGTAGAGAACAGTAAGGTCTCTCCTGAACCTTCTCCAGCTAAACAACCCCAGCTCCCTCAGCCACTCCTTGCAGGATTTGTGTTCCCGACTCTTCACCAGCCTTGTCTAGACACTCTCCAGCACCTCAATACCCTTCATAAATTAACGGGCCCAGAATTGAATGCAGTCCTCAAGGTGTGGCTGCACCAGTGCTAAGTGCAGGGGAAGAATCACTTCCCTAGTCCTGCTGGCCTCACTATTCCTGACACAGGCCAGGAAAACATGGAGGCAGAAATGGCTGAGTAAGGATGACAAAGGACAATACAATCTCTTTTAGTAGCTCTGCTGGCTTTAAGTGCTTGTTGAACTATAGCCTGATTTTAACACACAGAGGTATACCAGAGATCAGCCGTTGTTCAGGAATGAATGGCCCGAGAGTGTGCACAGACCAGTGTCAGGTGTACGTGGAGTCATGTAATCAGCAACAGAAAAGTACTGTCAGGTTCTTTGCAACATTGTGAAATCCCAGCTTGACACAGGAGAAAATATCACTTCTAGCAAGGGTCCACTCACTTTTCCAGTCAAGGGCTGCTACAATGTTTGCAAAATGAACCAATTGGAGAATACTAAGGAAGAAGAGTCAGAAAACAGAAATGATTGGATCTGATATGCACAGCCTGTTCAGTCTTCAATGATTAAGATGTATCACCCCGTGGATGTTCACTGAGCATCAAAAGGCTTGGCTAAAATAGTCATAACTCTGTCCTTCATGGATAAGCTGGAAAGATGACAAACTGATGGGAATAGTGCACTGAGACCCCTCAAAGGAACACAAGTAGGACTCCAAAGCAGCCAAGAGGCTGGGAAGGTGGGAGGCAGCCCTTCCCTGCAGCACTGAGGGGGAGAGCCAGAGGTCTCTGGACAGAGGTCAAAGTCCACCCCATTAGAGACCCACCAAGGAGACCAGAGGAGCCACCAGAGGAGGTAGACTAAGCTTCATTATAATATAATATTTATAGATAATATATTTAGCTCCATACTCTAAAAATAAGGGGAAAGGAAACTGAGGAAACTCAGGTCTGGAGAACTCACAGTCCCATAGCAGATTGGCATTAACAGTACAAACAGGATGCAGTCAATCTTAATGGGCCCTAGCCAGTACTTTGACAGACTAGTCTTTTTTAGTGGATTTCATGGACTAATCCTTTGAAGCAAGCACACAAATTCCTCATCACACGTGGGGGGGAAGGAGTTTCACAGGTTTCCAAAGGGAGATCCAATCTGCCTGGTATATGTACCTAAATTCATAACCCATTTGGCTAATTGCTCATAACTGACACAAAAACTCACAGCTACCATGGCTGTCAGCTCCAGAACTAAGGCTTGTACCAACCCTGACAGTGATCTGGGGATGGAAACCAGCAACATGTAACACCACAAAGGTGATGTCTGATGGCCAAGGCAAGCCCCATCAGTGGTCAGCTCTGCTTTCTCACATTTTCTTGTGTTAGCAGAGTGCAGGGAGGCTGCCCACACACAGTTAATTCACCTCTATACTCCGACTGCAAAAACTATCTATGCTGCAGGTGAATAATGCTTTGTATTAAAGCATGGAGTGTGAGTCAAGAGCCAGGCTTACCTCCCACACACATATCTTGTAATATCAATATATGTGACTCACCCTTCAGCTGCTCCTATAAGAAACCAAGCAATATTTCATAAAAACCTATCCAGAGACTTATTTGTCTTCAGAAAAAAAAATTCTAAGCCATGCATCCTTCCTTTTTTTTTAATTCAAGCTTTATCTCAGAGCAATGCTTTCTGCCCAAAGCTTTCTGCACACTCTTAAATACCAAAGGTGTGGGAATTCATTGAACACTTATTCTTTGTGCTTCCCTATCCAGTGTCTTTCTTTATTTGCAGAAGCAGTTTTCTGTTAGGAAATACAGGGATAGTTAACTATAGCCATAACCCTTCTTCTCTGCTTTGCAAGACTTTCCATCCTTATTCTTGTCTCTTTACAACTTACTCTCCTGCACCAAGAAGCACAGAACATCCTCTACCCTGTTTGTAGCTCTTACTGATCTGCTGTTTTCCAATATTGTGGGCATTGTTTTCTTTCCCAAGAAAGAAAAAAAAGTTGGTTTTTTTCTTTTGCTTTATCACCATTATTGTAAAAACTGACAGGACCTCCTTTACAGACTGTAAAATCAACATGCTTGTAGATGTGCAGTCAGAACTTGAAATGGTTAGTTATAAGGTGATTATCCATAGCAACTGTCAGTTTGTTTCAGAGCCCAGTTATTAGGCAAACAGACTGTTTATTTTGTGCATACTTGCAGCATTTTGTTAGGTTTTGCCAGTAGATAATTGCTCCTGATTAGTACTTTCATATCTTCTCTAAGGGAAGATCATGTGTGGGCCACTTGCCACAGATACATTGATTGCCATAAAAAATCTCAGCATGGGTTTCAGTTACTTATCACTGTTTTCCCTTATTTAGATGATAGGATACAGCTTTCGACAGATGAGGGCTCTCTTATGGCTAAAAGATAATTCAGTATTTTTCCAGTTCTATTTAAGTTATTTAGTCCTATTGCATATGTCAATTATGCTCTCAAATTTTAGACTTTGTCGTCACAATTAGCATTTTGCCTGGCACTTTGCAGAACTGCAGGGGAACAAGATCCCTGCTCTAAAGAAGCTTACAGTCCAAGGGCTACAATGGGAGCAACCAAACAGCGTGACACTGGCAAGCAGAGCAGAGACATGTGTGTGTGAAATGCTGCGTGATGGTCTGAATGGAGAGACTGAGTGTTTCCAGTGCCAGCACCAGTTTGCCTGTCTGACTGGGCCGTGGACCTGTGCTGGTGCTGTTAGCGTGATGGGGAGATGTCCTGCCTGGCTCAGCAAGTGCACTGATTGAGGTGACACCTGAGAGTGGGGCTGAGCCAGCTGCTGCTGTAGCAGCACATGGGTCACGGAAACATGAGCCAGCTGGTGTGTTCGGTGGCTGTGTGAAATGCACAGCCTCCCTCCGTAAACCAGAAGAAGCTTAACGGCACAAACCACTGGGTGAAGGTTTTCAAGTCAATCCCAAGCACAAATACAGGCTGGACAGAGAGTGGATTGAGAGCAGCCCTGAGGAAAAGGACTTGGGTATTTGTTGATGAGAAGCTTGACATGACCCAGCAATGTGTGCTTGCAATCCAGAAAGCCAAACGTGTCCTGGGCTGCATCAAAAGCAGAGTGGTCAGAAGGTCGAGCGAGGGCATTATCTCCTCTGCTCCGCTCTCATGACACCCCACCTGGAGTGCTGCATCCAGCTCTGGAGTCTTAAGAGGACATGAACCTGTTGGAGTGAGTACAGTGAGCGCCATGAGAATGATCAGAGGGATGGAGCACCTCTCCTGTGAAGACAGGTTGAGAGAGTTGGGGTTGTTCAGCCTGGTGAAGAGAAGGCTCCAGGGTGAGCTTATAGCAGCCTTCTAGTGCCTACAGGAGCCTACAAAAAAGCCAGAAAGGAACTTCTGACAAGGGTGTGTAGTGATAGGACAAGGAGTGACAGCTTCAAACTGATAGAGGGTAGGTTTAGATTAGATATAAGGAAGACATTCTTTTACAGGAGTGGAAAGGCAGTTGAACAGATTCTACAGAGAAGCTGTTGATGCTGCATCCCTGGAAGTGTTCAAGGACAGCTGGATGGGGTTTTGAGCAACTTGGTGTAGTGTAAGGCATTCTTGCCCATGGCAGCAGGGTGGAAAGAGGTGATCCTTAAGGTCCATTTCCACCAGACCGTTTTGTGACTCTGTGAAGTCAGGGAGTTTTGGCACCCGAGGCATTGCTCGGGTTACAGAAAATGCTCAGAGAAGCAAAGCACCCCTCACAATACTGCCAGGGCCCTGCACGGCTCAGGTTTGGCTGAAGAAGACCCCTTTCCCTTCCATCACCCTTTCGCTCTGCTCCACCGTGTCCTCGCTCTCTTAGCAGCTGCCTTGTGAATGGGAAACGGAGCCAGTCACAAGCACAGCCAGATCTGGAGCGAGAAGCCAGCAAAGGAGGATTCAAGTGCGAGAACCTGCCGTGACTTTGCCCCCGGAGGCCGGGCTGTGCCGGGAGCCCGGCCCGGTTCCGCTCGGCGACACGAGGTGGCAGCAGCCGCTCGCGTTTGGCAGCGCCGGGCTCTTCCCTGCGGCGGGCCCATCACCGGCATTTGTTTTGTAAAGGTGTTCTCCACCTCATTTTCCAGCCATTTTGTGAAGATCAATGTTCCGATAAAGAGGGCAGAAACAGGCCTTTTTCACTCGGCTTTTTTCACTCCGCTTAACTTGTCCGTGCGCTGGGAACAGAAGCGGGTCACATTCTGAGCTCGCTTAGAGCTCTGCTCAAGCCAGAAATGTCACTTGAACGTGACGTAGTTACAGAGCAAATTAAAATCCCACTCGGGAAGGCTGTTCAGCTTCAGACCGCAGCTCTCGGGAGCTTGCTTCTTGCAACGCCACGTGCGAGGTAAATGTGACTGGAAGTCAGGGATGATTCCTGCCCTGAGCGCACAGGGAGCATCGCTGCTGCCCGGGAAGGCAGCAAGGAAGCTGCGCTGCAGAAGCTGATCTTACACCAGTGTCACCTTGCCTGTGCCTGCTGGAGAGGCTCGGCTGGTTTAATCTTTTGATTTAAATTCTGCTCTTTTAATACTTCTCATTTAATTGCTGTGTCAGAGAAGACCCACATCCATTGAATGCAGTGTTTTTATACCACTGTTCAACTGCAATATTGCATTTCATTGAGGAACTCTTTTGTAATTGGAAGGGTATGTGAAAATATATTGTATTATACAGCTACTTCCAGCACAAACCGCTCAACTTGTAGAGTTTGAATAAATCTTTAGATCAAGTTCACCTCCTGAATGACCCATAGATCAGTGCTGAGCTCTGCTGTGGTATTCAATTATTTATTCATTATGTTTTCCTCATTCTCATGACAAAAAGAAAGATTTAAAGAGTCATTATGGTGTTTATGGAAATGTTAACCAATTAAAAGCTCAAGGTTGCCTGCTATTTCTTCTGAACAACAAAGTAAAAAAAAAACCAGGAGAATGATTGATACAGTTAATATATTTATTGGCATTAGTACATTATCTTTTATTGCTGGGATCAGGGTGACATCATTCATCATAAAGACAGCATAATTGTCTCTGAATGTTATAAAAGGTGAAATTCATTCTCCTGGAAATTAAAGAGAACATTGCAAAGCTTCAGTAAAAAAAAAAAAAGGGACTGAATGATACAGATGATAAAATGTACTGGCTTTAAATTTCTGTCCATAAACCTGGAATAAAGCTACTGAGAATTAGTCCGAGATGAAGATTGTAATGCAATAACCTGAAATTAGTTTAGGCGTTCCTCTAATCTCATTTTTCATGGGGTAGGACTATTCATCATAAAATCTGTTTTCCTTCATTGGCAGTATTTCAGCTGTCTACTCACTGAATGAAAACAGTAGAGGAGTGAAGACACCAAATGAAATATATGTTATTTGTTCTGGCAGAATTACCTCAGTCTCAGCAAAGCAGACAGAGCAGCATCTTCTACCTGGTCTTTGCTCCCCACACTCAGAACTACTCTGATTTCTTACTCCACTTCTTCATATGCAAGTTTGGCTTTAGAAACCGGCCTTGACCTGATTAAGTGCCTCTCTCATAGGATTTTAACTTTGCTTAGATTTTGCTTTTATCTCCCTGTGTAATTTCTTATCTACAAAGAGACTCTGAAGACCTCTGTGCTACTCCTTTGAAGATCAACTCTGCCACTCTTGCCTGTATCAAATAATTCTCATCCTGTGAGTCTGGACTGGATCCTCTTCCAGTTTGATGCTGCCTAAGAAATGAGATACAAAAAGAGAGAGGGCAGGGGAAAAAAAGGCTGAAGGTTCTTACTCAGGTCTCTACAGGCTCCACTAAAGCTACGTGTTCCTCCTCACCTGAGCAAACCTTTCCAGACCTGCCTCATGCTTACACCGTGTTTGCTCTGGGAGTGTCATCCATACAAGTTACCCGTGGGAAGGGAAGCTCCCATTGCAAGATGGCCAGCATAGCTTTTCATGTTGTAAATCAAGGTGGACATCCTTAGTGACTTAGAACTAGACTTCTGAATTATGCAATAGCTGTACATGCCTGGTTTAATCCAAGTATGTTTAAAATTAGCCTTTAATCTTCTGCAAGCCCCGATGTTCCGAAAAATGAAGTTGTCAGTGCAAACCAGACCAACTAAGCAGTATTAATTAACACCAGGAGAAAATCACAAAGGATTCTCTTTGATCATTACTTGAAGACATTTTGTGCTTACGTTTAATTTCCTCTCCTGATTTGAAATAGCAAGTTCAGGTTATAGCTTTTTGTTAGAATAATAATTAAAACAATTTAGTCTCTGCATATACATTGTTTAGCTAAAGGACACTAATTATGTGCATAGGTTAAGAGACTAATTGAGGTTAAACCTGCAAGGGAGCAGCCCTTAGATTCTTCGGGATGCAAAGATTTCTATTAAACATGGCAGTGTTGACCCAAATATGGACTCTTAATTGTTTTCTCTTTCTTCAAAAGAATCCTCAAGTCTGCTTCTGAGTTCTCCTCTCAAAAGGGACAGCTTTTTAAACAACTCTGGAAGGGTGTCTCTGCCCTGTAGATGTTCAGCAAGTCACAAAAAAAGTTCAGACTAAAGGGGCTTTCAGTTGATGCTCACTGCAGGGTGCCCTGATGGAACCAGCCAGACAGAGCAGACAGGGACAGGGCCCCATGATGTATCCAGCCCTTGAACTAGAAATGGCAGTCAGGAATGGGAAGCCACTGGCATTTCCCTCAGGAAATTCCCTTCACTCAGAGTTGTACCTTCACTCTTGGGTCTTGAAGTGGGGCCACGCAGGCCAGCTGTACTGCACAGTCCCCCAACACCGAGCAGATAGGGTGTCTCAGCTGAGCTCCAAGCCTGCTTCTGTGTTTATCTTTACATGAAAGTGAGAAGTGTAAGAGGAATATCACCGCATGGAGATGGATGGAGATGTTAAAAGTAAACAAAGGAGACAGCCTGCCAAGAAAGCCAGAGGCAACCAATCTGGAGTGAGCAAAAAGGAACTCCCACTGTGTATACCCTAAACTATGGCTAAAATTTTGAGATATGGAGAAAAAGCCCAGTGCAGTCTCAAAAAAATTAGCTGATCTGGGGTTAAGGCTTTCCCCTTCTGAGAAATCTGGAGTAATTCCATTACCCAGTGCAGCTATTCCAGGTTTTAGCACATACAGTCCCTGACTAAACATGGACTCTGCAGCTGTCCTTGGCAGGATGATTACAAGAGATAATCTTCATGTTTCAACAAGCATTGCTGACAGAACTCAGGAAGAAATGCCTTCTCTCTCTCACAGTAGCAAGAGTATTTCATAGCTATCCAGATGCATTATGAGAACTTTATGTCTTTCTCTAAAACACATGGTGGAAAGCATTGTCAGAGAAAGCACAGATGGATTGTGTTTCTCCCTGCCATGTATCACTATGGTTAGATGAAGATTAAATTTCTCTTTTGTATTTAGGCAATCTTGCATTTATTTTCTTACTAATAGCAGATGGAGGAAAAATGCTATAAATTTGTTTATTATGCATTCACCACATGACTACTCAGTACTTCTCATATGTAGCTCTAGTTCTGCTGTTGTTTAAATCAAGGATTGAACTCAGTGTTAGTTAGCAAAGTCAGGATTTGTTTGATGGTTCTCCCCCTTCTCCATTGGTGATCACATCACAGGAGCACATGGCAGGAGGAGACGAGGTTACAAATACTGGCACTGTTTCTTAGTGACTATTTTACTGCCTCTGTCTGTGCTCAGATCTTTGCTAACTCCTGAAGATTTACATCCCAATCCATCCAAATCACCGTGCAGGGCTAGGTTAACTTTGACAAAGCTGTATCCTTCAGTGCTGAATTTAAAGCTAGAAAAATGGAGTTTCATCTTAGAGAGCTTAGCGATTTCTTTTCCAAATCTGCCACATTCAAGAGCAACACACAGCAAAGTTGCCTCCTCCAGACATTACCAAGAGGAAGATGGACAAATAAAGTGAACTCAGCCATTAAAAGTGCTGTGGCTTCACTCAGAGAAGGATATTTAAGTCATACAGAACAGAGGAACTCAGGTACAGGTTCACTGCATTTGACACTGAAATTATCATGTTATTTCTGTTGAAAGTCAAAAACAACGTAGTTGGTAAGCTCTCTGTGTTTGCTGCTAGGCAGAAAATATATACCCTTAGTTGTTTTCATTATAAATAATTTATTATGTACCATTTCAAGCCATATACCAGCTGCTGTTTATTCAAATTCTGTAATTGTTTCAGTTCCTTGACATTAAGGAATCAGCCATTAATTATCAACAAATAACAATATCCACTTAATAACCATTTATTACTAAAGAGATAGATTAATGGCAATTTCAGGAAACATTGTCTTCAGGGAAGTCCTAAGAAGTGCTACGCCATGGGATGCAAGTGTTTAAAAATTTAGGTGCTTGTGACAATGGCTCTTAAGTTCTGTTTGTGTGTGTGTAGGCAGACAGTGCTCAGCAGTGTAATGAGGTGACATCTCTGTCAAGAGCCTCTAGGTGCTGCCACAGTACCAAAAAAGGGACCTAGTGCTGCATTTGTTTCATTGTTGGAAAGAGATAGTAATCAAGTAAACTGCTATTCTAGCAGGGTTTTAAATATATACTGAGAAGTAGTATTCTTCCTTTGCAGTTTTTGGTCAACAGTTTAATTGCAATAATTTCTCAAAAAAACCCCATGTATCAACATCCCTTCTGAAAGGAGAGACCTCTTAAATACATGGTATAGGGAAATAGTGTATTTTTTTTTAATATAAAAAGGTTAAAAAATAAGGTTAACATTCAACTTCAATTTGAAGCTATTCTGCTTTATTTCCTCACCTACCAAATGTCACCTGCATACAGAGACATGGTCTTCTTTAATGCTTGCAGACAATTCTCCCTCTCTCCCCCCCAATCAGCTACAAGGACTGGAAGCTGATGGAAATCATTTCAGTCGAGAAATGTAGGCAGGTTTAATGCAGCTCTTTGTTTAAAAACAATTTCCAGTGTTGTTTTTTATTTGCAGACCAAAGACTTAAAAAAAAAATCTTGCCCAGCAGCAGCTCCCAAGAATTTTACTTCAGTGCCCCATCCCTCAGATGGGATAAAGCAGCACAACTTCAAAGAAATCCTGATTACACTGAGGACTGGGTCTGAAAGCACTGCTCAGGGGACATGGTGGCGCTCAGCATTTGGATGCAGCTGTCCTCCAGACCCAGGGGCTCAGTACCCATCTGTGATCTCTGGTTAGACTTTGTCCCCATTATCTCAGAGATAAGCAGACAGAAAATCTGTAGAAATTGGTTTTGTATTACAAAACCCAACCTCATTTACATATACATCAGTCACAACTATAGCTGCAGCAGCAAATCTTCAGAGGTGCTGAGTCTGGGTGGCTTACATCATGCCAGCATCAGAGTTTCCAGCCTGAACACAGTGTCACCTCACTGTGCTCTGAGCCAGCACTGTCACTTCCAGAGAGATGCCCCAGAAGGAGCCAGAAGTTTCGTGTGGGAAAGGGCAGTTGCCACAACAGCTCCTAAGCAGCACTGTTACTATTTATGGTTTGGCAAGGGGCAGAGGGGCGCCTTGTTTCTAATTTGAATTAGTCTTTCTCCTGGTAAAGCCCCTCTCTGTGAGATTTAAGAGTCTTTACGAGTCTGCTGAGAGGACGGGTGTAAATTTGGCCTCAAACAGGAATGAACTTCAGCAGGTACTGGTGTGCCTGCCCGGATAGCAACTTAAATTCTTCCTCTCTGCATCAGAGTGCCTGTGCCTGAAGGGAGAGGAGGAGTTTGGTCAGCAGCTAAGGCCAGGATTCGGCAGGGAAAAGCTTGGCAGGACAGAAAACATAATTCATGATATTTACTTACGAGAAAGATGCTTAGTTCTCTTATGTCTACTAAGACAAGGAATATCATTGTTAGATGAAATTATTCTTATATTTATAAAAATACCCAAAACTTCTCCCACCTTTCACTTAGAAAAACCTGTTGTAACTCCTCACCTATTTTAATCAGCCTAACCACAATGTGTCCATGCAGAAGATAAATGCTGTTATTATTTAAAATTCCTAGCACCAGCTTCTAAAAATGCTGACAAGTTGCTAATCCCAAGAAAATGTGTGGTAGTTAATTAAAAGTAAAATGTGCAGAAGTTATCCAGTAGATTGCAATCAACAAGATTCACTGAATGAACATTTTGTTCCTCACCGCTGAGACAGGTTGTTTCCAACCTTTCCTCCTCCTCCCAGCAGGACATTGGGATAACAATGAGCACAAAATGAAACAAATGAACAAATGTGGTGTCAGCCCCAGAAGCAAATAAATCATCTTTCAGAGCCAAGCACTTGGAGATACACATTTCCACCTTTTTCAGAGCTGTCCTGCTGGCCAGGGAGGGGGTTTGTTCATTTTACTTAACCTTGAGTTGAAAACCTAACAAACTGAAAAGACTCCCAATAAGGAAAGGGAAGTGATGATGCACCCTGAGGCAGGATGGGGTGCCCCACACCGTGTAGTATGGAACTGGGAATACCCCACTGAGCAAGATACCTGCCAGAGACCTGTGAGCCATGGAGAAAGAGAAGCTTTTCAAGGGGGTCTATTTTCCCAGCACTGGGCAGGAATGCCTGGGTGTAATAAAACATCTCTGTACCTCAGAGATGGTGTTGAAATGGTCTCTGGTTGCTGAGGTGATGCCAGTGCAGGTCTGCTGCTGGTGCAAGTGGTAACCAGCTCTTGAAGACACAGGGAGACATTCCCTCCACCTTACTAGCCCTGGCTAGTGCCACAGGGAGCAGCTTACACAGAGGGACTGGGGGAAGAAGGAAAATGGTCAGACATGGAGCTACCATCTCGGCTTCATATCCCCAGCAACGCTCGTAGAAAAGTGCAAAGCTCTAGTGGGTAAAGTCAGCCCAGAGACCACTCAAAGTTCTCACCAACAAGTCAGAATTTCATGGACTCTGGTAAAAACCCCATTTTTTAAGAGTGATGTCTGGAGTCAACAGGTGGATGTCTCCATGTGTCTGTATGTACAGGGTTAGTAGGCACACAGGGTTTGCCCATGGTGAGAGAGGACATCACCAACATCATCTCAGAGATTCAAGATGCAGCAAAGTCAATGGCTCAAATATGGAACCTTGGGAATGAAACAAATGGACCATCAAGGTTGTTGTCACGACAGCAGGGTGACCTTTACCTTTTTGAGCTATTTGCTGCCTCAAAAGCAAAACTTAGTGGGAACCCACAACCACTGTTAGAATCAAAAATTCATAAAATCCTAGGATGGAGTTGGAAGGGACCATAAAGATCAGCTAATGCCAATCCCCTTGCCGTAAGCAGGCATACCTTACACTAGACAAAGTTGCTCAAAGACCCATCCAGGCCTGGTCTTGAAGACTTCCAGGGATGGGGCATCCACAGCTTCTCTGAGCAACATGTTCCAGAGCCTCACCAGCCTCATAGTAAAGAATTTCTTCCTTATACCTAAGCTAAACTGACTTTCAGTTTAAAGCCATTGCCCCTTGTCTTATCACTGCATGCTCCTATTAAAAGTCAAAAGTCCCTCTCCAGCTTTTTTGCAGGCCCCTTTAGGCAGTGCAAGGCTGCTATAAGGTCAGCTCAGAGCCTTCTCTAGGTTGAACAATCTCAACTCTCAGTCTGTCTTCAGAGGAGAGGTGCTCCAGCCCTCTCATCATCCTCACGAGCCTCTTCTGGACTTGTTCCACCAGGTCCATATCCTTATTATTTTAAGGTCCACAGAGCTGGATGCACCACTCCAGGTGGGGCCGAAGTAGCAGAGATTCACCTCCCTTGACCTGCTAGTCATGTTCCTTTTGATGCAGCCCAGGACACATTTGGCTTTCTGGGCCACAAGCACACATTGCTGGCTCGTGTTCAACTTCTTGTCAACCAACAACTTTCCCAAGACTTTCTCCCCAGGGCTGCTTTCAATCCATGCTCCACCCAGCCTGTATTTATGCTTGGGATTGTCCCAGCCCAGGTGCAGGACCTTGCTCTCGGCATTGTTGAACATCATGAGGTTTGCACAGGCCCATCTCTCAAGCCTTCCCAGGCCCCTCTGGGTGGCATCCCTTCCCTCCAGAGTGTAAACTGCACCACACAGCTCGGTGTCGATGGCAAACTTGCTGAGGGTGCACTGGATCCTACTGTCCATGTCACTGACAAAGATGTTAAACAGTGCCAGTCCCAGTACCAACCCCTGACGAACGACATTTGTCACTGGTCTCCAGTTAGGAGAGTGACAAATCTATACCTTCTAGATGTAGCAAAGAAGCAAATGAGCGATGTATGGGCAAACAGTGCACCCATAACATCTTCATTCTTGGATTTCCCTTACAGGGGTCCTATCTCCTCTGACAAACATAGCTAGACACATTTTGGGGTTTTGAAAGGGAAGGAGGTTTTAAGACCCATTAACCAGAACCATAGGGAGTGTCTCATCAAAGTAGCAGCTTGTCATGGTTTTATGTTAGTTCCAAACAGTGGAGGCAAGAGCACTACCGAATTGTGCAGACCAGCCCTGCACCTTGCCTGTCTCCTTTTAGTACTGAGATCTTTTTCACACAACAACAGACCTAGCGTGGAAAACATAAGTTTTCTGAGACTCATTCCTTTAAACAAGGTCATTAGAAACAGCAGATGCTGTTCATCACACCTGATGTGCTTTGGGGAAGTAAATTTCAGTGCACTGTTTGAAGAAAGCAAGGGTAGCATTTATTAACTCAGCTGAACCTCTTCACCCAGCACAAGCTGAATTGCCTGAGATGCCATAAATTTCAGGGAATGGGGAGATAAAGCACTGAAGTTACTGTGTTCCCATTGGATACTGCAATTGAAACTGTGCTTCATTATCCTCTCAGCCATACTCGACAACTTCCCCAGCAAACAGAATCACAGAATATGCTGAGTTGGAAGCGACCCAGAAGGACCCCCACCAGGAGTCTAACTCCTGCACAGCACCATCCCCAAGAGTCACACCATGTGCCTGAGATGTTGTCCAAATGCTTCTTGAGCTCTGTCAGGCTGGTGCTGTGACCACTTCCCTGGGGAGCCTGTTCCAGTGCCCAATCACCTTTTGGGTGAAGAATCTTTCTCTAATATCCAACCTAAACCTCCCCTGACACAGCTTCAGGCCATTCCCTTGGGTCCTATCACTGGTCACCACAGAGAGGAGATCAGTGCCTGCCCCTCCTCTTCTCCTCTTCCCCTCACGAGGAAGTTGGAACTGCAGTGAGGTCACTCCTCAATCTCCTCTTTTCTGGACTGAACAAACCAAGTGACCTCCGCTTTTCCTCATATCGCATCAAGGCCCTTCACCATTTTTTTTTGTTCTCCGTTGGATGCTCTCTAATAGCTTNGTGCCCAGCCCTCTCATTTCTCAAGGTCTCTCTGCAGGGCATCCCTGCCTTTGAGGGAGTCAACAGCTCTTCCCAGTTTTGTATCTGCAAACTTGCTCAGTATCCCTTGAAGTCCTACATCCAAGTCATTTATGAAGATGCTGAACAGCACAGGGCCTGAGGTGAAGCCCTACAGAACCCCACTAGTGGCAGGTTGCCAGTCTGATGTCACCCCATTCACTATAACCCTTTGTGCCCGACCCATCAGCCAGCTGCTCACCCATCACGTAATGTGTTTATCGGGCTGTGTGCTGGCCATTTTATCCAGAAGGATCCTGTGAGAGACAGGAATCCAGCAACTTCACTGGAATCCAAAAAGATTACATCAGCTGGCTTCCCTTTGTCAACTAGGTGGGTTACCTTGACATGAAAGGAAATCAGGTTTGATACCAGGACTTTCCTCTCATGAAGCCCTACTGGATGTGACCTACAACTGCATTGTTTTCGGGTATTTTTCAATACTCTCAGAATTATAATCTCCTTAACTTTGCCAGGCACTGAAGTGAAACTGACAGGCCTGTAGTTTCTGGGCTCCTCCTTCTTGCCCTTCTTGAAAATCTGGACAATGTTTGCCAGCTTCCAATCAGCTGGGACCTTTCTGGATTCCAAAGACTCTTCAAAAATCATCAAGAGAGATTCAGTGATGTCTTGTATTTCTAATTATAAGGGGAACAAGGCAGAGTTTCCATCATATTTATGTTTAGCACCTTTTCTTCTAGAAAAAAATTATTTCCAGGTATAATCACAATTTAGATTTAAACAATTTTCATTAGAATATTTAACATGTATTGCTATAGAATTATATAATTGTAAAATTTTACTTTCCAAATTAGTTTATGGGTGCTCTGTAAGGAAAAATATTCTGGTTTCACTATTCAACTTCAAATCAATTTTCCTGTTTTTGTCTAAAAGAAATTACTAGTGTGTGTTGGAGGAAAAGCATTCACTGAGTGGAGCAAATGCTTTTCCAAGTACCACAATTTCATCTCTCCATTATTATATTACTAATCTATTATTTAGGATTTATCTTCCATCAGTAACACCCTCTGGTCTGTGTCACAATAGCACTTTCTTCCCCAAGTGGCTTATGTCCAAAAGATAAAATGAACTCATCTGGGGGGAGAAAGATTTGTTTTATTTAGATACAGACCTATATCTCAGCATAGACATAAAAACATCTCTGACATTTAAAATGCGTTTTTGTTTGGTGTTATGGAAGACTAACTGAGGCACAAACAACTTTGTGACCTGGAGTTCTAAGGTCTTTCTCCATCAAAATGGACAAAAAGGAGTGACAGCAGCTAGGGAACTGAAGAGCAAGACCAGCATATCATTACTTACAAAGAATATCTGTAGAATAGGAGGCACCCACAAAGAAGAACTGTGCTGCACTGGTGAAACGGAAAAAAGTTGAACATAACAAGAGTGTTCAGATGAAATTAATATCCACGGAGATGAGTTTAGACTGACATCTGAGAAAGACAGTTTTGGCAGACAGATTTAAATTAGAGTAGGATGATGCAAGTGTCTATGGGATTTTTTTATCTTTCACTCTTCACTTCCACTATTTTTCAGTTAAGCATAATTTTCTCTTACACAATATTTACAATCTCCACTCCAGTTGAACAAGGCTTCCACCAGGCCTCCACAAATAGTTTTTGGAAGGCTGAAGGATGTAACTTCATGTATGGGAATGTCAGAAATCATGTCCTTCCTACTAGGCTGAATGCTGGACTTTGATCTAACACAGGCTAATACATACTTATCATGGCAAAATGACAGAATTTGCCTGGTCTCAGTGAGGAGGCAAGATCTTGCTCTTACCTTGCAGTCATATCTAGCATAAACTCCTAAAAATAGCTTCGTTTCTAAGAAGGAGTTCTGAAATTTAGGAAGCAGAGATGTGTTCACCATGACAGGTGTTCGTTGCACTTGTCACCTTCCTCATGTCCCCAAACATGCACAGGTCTCCTGAGCAAGCACTGCTGCTCAGTTCCTGCATGTACTTTTTCTTAAACCTGATGGCACAGAAAACCTTCCTGTATAGCTCTTGAGAAAGAAAAGGCTACAATAGCTGGAAATCATTATACTTCTGATTTGTAGAGGTTAAAGTCAAAACCTTCCCTGAAATGTTTTATACATAATAACATATAACATAATATAAGATATACATAATAAAATATAACATAATAACATGTTTTACTTGGACTGAGAACAGAAACAGAAATAGAGCCATATGCCAATTTGTGCATCATTAGGCCCATTCAATTGAATTAATTTAGAGATAGATGTATGACAGGATGCTGCACATCCAGCTACCGAGGACAGGGCTGCTGTGGCAGCACAGCTCTCCTCTTGCCCACCTGACACTGCCCAGCTCTGCTGGCAGCTCCATGCTTGCTGGACCCACCATCCTTGTTCCTTGCTTGGGCTGAAATTGTCTCCCACTGAATTTACAGATGTGTCCTGCTGTCCACACCAACATCACCAGGATTTCAGCCTCCAGCTATCCAGCACTGCCTTCTGCATCTCAGATGGGCTCCTACCGGTCTTCCTGAGGCCCGGTTCCCAATGCTTACTGTTGAGATGTCTGAAATTAAGGTTCTGACTTTGTGTTTACCTGAAGTCATTCATCTAAACCGCTGCACGTTCTTACAGCCTGTCATGGTTCGATGCAGCTAAGCGCCACGCCCCATGAAATCTGTTATTGTTCATAAGGGGAAATATGATTATATTGAGGAAAACTATGCAAGGCAAAACAGGTCCACACGTAAAGAATTACAACATAAAGAAAAATTTATTGGTAGCAGAATTAAAGGTAAAAAGAAGAAATTAAAGTAAAAGCATACTCCCCTCTCTTCCAGCACTCCCCCTTCCTCTTTACCTAACTCAGACAAAGGAAAAAAAACATGGGTCTGGTCAGTGTTGCAGTGCTTAAAAGTCTCTCCAACGTTTGAGGAAAAAAGAGTTTTCTTCTGCTTACCATGGTTTCCAAACTGTTAACCTGCAACAGTCCACCCGGAAAAAAAAAACCTGTGGCAGTAAAAACATTTCTCCCATAGAAAATCTCACAGCCTATCCATACTGCAGTCATGGGCCCATAGACACAGGGTTTCAGTCTTTTTAAAGAAGAGTTATTCTGGCCTGGAAACAACGGCTCTCTTCTTCACCAAATCTCTAAGAGCCTTTCACTGCTTCTATGCAGCCTGGCATAGGCACTTCTCACATCTCCATAGGCCGCATGCGAATTTCCCATCTCCCCATGTACTTCAATTGGGATTAAAGAGACAAAATACTCTGTAATATTACAGTCTTTACCACAGCCTGCAGAAAGCATTTTTAAGCTACGCACAAGAAAATGCACCTCCGCCTCTTTTTCCCCGCCGCCACCTTGACTCCGTCTCAGGTGATTCACTTTCTCTTTCTTTCTGACCTAGAGGCCGCCATGTTAAGAAATTGATCTTGTTTAGGCTTTATATTGGAGAAAGCCTCACTTCTTTTATGCTGCTGGCTGCATGGTGTGTCCTTCAGTCAGCGCAAGCTGTGCTGGCTGGAGAGAAGCTCCGCCGACCCCTCAATGGCTTTGTGTGGGGCCGCGCTGGCTGTGTGGAGGGGAAGGGCTTGCTGGTCCCCAGAAGTTGCGCTGGGTGCTCTTGGCTGCACAGCAACTCATAGCTGCTTCTTAGCTGCCTGTTGGTTAAGGCTGATCCCGGATGTCCCCCGGAGCCGGGAGGCCTTTTTCCCGGCAGCTTTCTGCCCTCGCCGGGGAAGGGGCGGGGGGGGCCTGGCCCCTAATGCCCGTTTAACCGACCTTCCACGCGGTTTTAAATATGCAAATCGCGAGAAGCGTCATTAGTCCAAAAGCCCATCAATCAGCCCAGCTCTAACCCACTACACAGCCCAACAAGGTTGGGAAGATGGCTGTACCCTTTGTGGGACTGCTCACTGCTTAGTGTTGGGAGGGACACACCAGGCCCTGTCCAGTTCCTTCCCAGGTACAGGCTGTTCCAGCTTCCCCTTGTGACCTTTTCAAACTCTGCTCAATGCGCACAATTTCTTTCACATCCCTGAGCACAGCCAGCTCACAAATACGCAGCACTAAGAAAATTAAATCAAATTTAATAGCTAAATAAATATCACCATGGGCATTTTCTGATTGCATTGCACTGGGAGGGGGAACAGCTGCTGCCATGTGCCATGTAATCTCCTGTGCTGGAATGCAGCAACAACTCTTTGAACAGACATCAATGAGAGATATAAAACTTGGCGTTACACAGCCTGGATGTCATAGACTTTTTTCTGTTTAGATTAATGTAAGAGTGGATAAAGTCCTCTATCTTCATCTTGCTGATCCTGTCTTTGGATGTGGCAAAGAAGTGGGTAGATATTTTTTAAAAGTACTCCAAGCTTTTAGAAGTATTGAAAGCCTAAGTGATTTCTGCTTTTAGATGTCTGCTATATCTTCAAATTCTTTCCCCCCTGCTATGCAGAATTTTGGGGCTTTTTTTAACATATGACTTATCCCTCTTGCTGTTACAACATCCATACAGCCTCTTGTTTTTTTCACTGTCTCTAATGAACATAGATGCAGCCTGCAAATAAACCAATATCTGCAAGCGCTCTATACTTTAGGCACAGGAGCCCTAGGAGGAAACAGAGAAAGCACTTTAAATAACGGGCAAGTTGTAAAAATTAATGCTTTTCATTTGATCATTTGAGGAGATTATCTGGAAGATTCCATTCTGCAACAGTAATGATACGAGATGTGAAGAACTGTCTTTTGTTAACAGATGGACTTGATGATCTTAAAGGTTTTTTCCAACCTAAATGATTCTACAATTCTATGTAAACTCTCACATCTAATAGAGGATCATAAAACTAAAGAGCAACTGACCTGTTTCAGATTGGTTGCACAGAATGATTTTTGAATGTTCAAAGTAAGACAAAGATCCCAGTCCAATACATTTCCTATACTTCTGCACAGCAGAAAAAAAAATTGAAGATGATAAAGAGCCTCAGACATTGTATGTTACAGCACTGGCTGATCTCTTACTTGTGAACACAGAGCACACAGGGATTTCAATGTTCTCCCAAGACTAAACACCAGCTGCAAATGTGGACCCCTCCCATGCAGAGCCTGACTGTTGCCTTATGCAGGAGGTAGGAGAGTTAGGACATCTGGCTCTTTGTCTCATCACTGCTGTCTCAACCCATTGCTTCAACTCCATTACTCAAAGCTCTTCTTCCTGCACTTTTTCATTTTTATGCTCACTCTTCAGCAAAAGGCATTAAGTGAAGAAAGTAAGCCACAAAGTTCAGAGTGTATCTGAACCTCTGCAAAAAAATAGAGATGGGTGAGATCAAGAATCATAGAATTATGAAGGTTGGAAAAGACCTCCAGGATCATTGAGTCCAACACCACAATGTCAATTAAACCATAGCACTAAGTGTCACATCCAGTTGTTTCTTGAACACTTCCAGGGATGCTGACTCCACCACCTCCTGGGCAGTTCATTCCCATGCTTGACAACTTTTTCAGTGAAGAAATTCTTTCCAATGTAGAGGAAAAGATCAAAAAGGATGGCACTGGGTTACATGAGGAGCTACTAGGATGTTCTTTGACTAGAAAATTGAAACAATTCCAAACTGGTTTTGCCTGTAAATAAGATATAGGGTCAGCCTGAAAAGTCCTCATGTACATCCTTACCAGAGCATCCTCACCTGTCTTGAGCATTCCTGAGAATTTTCCCCTGGAAGTCCCTTTTGATGGTATCTCTAGTTCAGGCTTCTTGTGGGCATGTCAGCTCTTCTCAGACCTTGTCCAACTTCTCTTTACTTTGCTTAGATTAAGCTGTGTATGTGTATGAATCTGTCATTTTTCCAGATTCTTGGCCTGTAAGAGAAAGTTTTTGCGCATTGCTTCTTCATTCCTTCTTTTCTGCTAGGATTTTTCCACGGCCTGAATGCCATCTCACACAAGCAATCTTAGAAGCCCTGCTGTTTTCCTGTACTGCATCTTGCCCACTGTTCTATAGTGCTTGCTCCTGAAATATAGATTATCCAGGTTAAGACTCTCAATTTTCTGTGTCAATCTTTCCAACTTAATCTGGAGACAGTGACCTGTTAGGAAACTGATTCTATGTTCACTGAGCCTGCATGTTTTAGCTCACTGGGTTTTTTCAGTCAAGAGCACTGAGACCCATGGTTCCCAGCTAATGCTGGTGTGCAAAAAGAAAAAAATTTTGTCTGCAGACTAGATGTCATAGAAAAACTCTACTCACATTTTTATTTCAGTTTTGGGGGCAACTCTACTGGTGGCCACACCATGAATGCTTTGTTATTATATTAATAGTGTAATACAGATAATGTACTCTTGAGTATATACCTGGCTTATGGTATTTATAGATACGAAATCTTCGTAAACTCACCAGAACTCAGTTTTAACAGACAGATTTTCCAAAGTTCCCCACTGGACATTCAGGGCATGTGTATGGTCTTGTGGTGTCATTTTGCTCAACTAGTACAAATATTCTCCTTGCCAAATAGTACCCTAACGAGCAAAGAGAAGCTTAATGGCTATACTGCAGTGGAACACCACAAATTCATGCATTTTAACTGCCTTTTATTTAGGAAATGGCACAACATAATGAAGTGTTTGGATTCTGGCCATGACTCCAGTCTCCTATGTGATTCTGTCCTTAAAACTCGACATCGGATCTCAGAAACCCATTTTTGCTTTCTGTCTTTTACGAAGACTGGTAACTGCTGTTTTAGGACACAGCGCTTTCAGAAGCAAATTTTCTGATGTTTGCGGGTGCATAGGGCACAGAGAATTGCACAAGCACCACCTACACATTTCATAAAATTGCTGGTTATTTACCCATAACTGAAAAGATACACTTTACCTTTCTCCTTTATCTTTCCCACGTCTCACTCTATGATACATTTTGCATATTTATGTCCTTTCACTGTGGATATTTTGTAATATGTCTTGCTGAAGTTTCACAAAATGAAAAGCATCTGTCCCCACACAGCAGACAGGTTCCTGCTCTTACAGGATGCTCAGCTACAGAGACAGCTGACAGGCAATGCTCATTCCTTTTCTGGCTTTCTGTATAGGAGACCTCTTGTCTGCAAGTCAGGCTCTTCTCTTGCCCTCTCCAAGCCTGCAGGGACTGGGGAGATTTCCTTTCTGATGCTGAAATCTCCCTTCCCAGACATTGTATGATGAGGGTTGTGCACTTGAGTCTACAACACAAAAAAAAGTACATGCAAACCTGAGACAAATCTGAGTTATTAATCAAGCCTCATGGCAGCCACGGGAAGCAAGACGTTATTAGCTTAACTGAGGGATGGGGAAATTGAGGCAGCCTCCCAAGGTCACACTGTGGAAGAGATTGATGAATAAGCTAGTAGCCCAGACCTGAGCTCTCATTTCCAGACCACTTCTGCCTCTTAAGATATGAAATAGAGCAGCATCGGAATTTTGGTGTAGAATTCTATTAATAATCAGTAGTCAAAAATATGGCATATCTAGAAATAATGGCTGGAGGAAAATTTAATAATTTTCGTTTTAATGTATTTCCTTCTGTTCCACAGTGTTTGATATTAATTAAAAGAGACCCCTGAGCAGTACAGAACAGCAAAAGCCTCAATCAGTCATAGCTGAGAATATGCTAAAACTTGGTGTGTTAAACTTTCAGGCATGGCTTTTGGTTAGGTTGAAGGTGTATTCTGCTTTTTGTTGGCCCAGTTTTAAAATTAACATTTTCTGGCAAATCAACTGAATCACCTGAGGGCTCTCAAATCCAATAAGAGTAAGTGATTTGTTCCAGATTTTCTGTCTTGTTATTTTTTAATTCTGTATCAAATAATTTATATGGAGCTTTACCTATGTTAGAGTTCACTGATGCAATTAATTTAAAAGGTTTTTGGCAAAATAAACCTCCAGTGGAAAATATTCTTATTTAATAGCTAACTTAAGAAAGACAATAGTATTTTACCTTTGGTATGAATTGTGAGTTAATTTTAGAGCTCTGCTGAAGTGAAAATAGTATTATTTCAGGTTCCAGGCCCACGGGCAGATTGTCTGCTGTGGGTCTATACAAAGACTATATAAAGACAATTGGTCAGGAAAGTGCAGCATCTCCTTTATCATAGTCAACTTTGGACTCGCAACTGATTCAGAGCTATATCCTACCCTGAGGACCTCTTAATGAGCAAACTTTCAGGTGGATCATCAGCTTGTAAGCAGGCTGACCTTCCTCTTGTAATTTGTGATCCAAGCTGAACAAAGGCTTCTCTAAAACGAACTTTCCGTTCCCTCCATCCCACCCCTCTCGCTGCTCAGCATGGCCCTGTTTCACATATTCAGTGTGCCCAGAAAAGTTTACAGATGTGTGGTGCTTACAGTGCACTTGCTTTGGGAGATCTGTGGCTTGGCCTGTGCCTCAGAAGGCAGCACCAACACAGTCTCTCATGGCACTCTTGGAGATGGACACCTGTGTCCTCTCTTCCTCACTGGCTCCTGATAACCTTTAGCCTCCAGGCAATGTTCACAGAGTTATGATGCTGTGGTTCACAGAGCTGTCGACTAAGGACCTGCATCAGAAGGCTGTACATGCAGATGACACTAGCAGCTCATATCTGCTGCTCTATGCTGATCCTTCACAATTAGGGAAGATATGGCAGCTTTCTTGGAGTGGTAATTTTCAGAGACAGGAATGTAGGAGGAGAGTTCAAAACTGTATCACTATGCCAAACATACAGAGATACGGAGAAAACAGCTGAAGTGATGACTGAATTCCAAATTCCTCCTGATTTCAAGTGAGATCCCGGCACACATTTAACACAAATGTAGATCTGTGACAGAATGAAGCAGTACTTCCAGAACTTATGAGGATTATCTGTTCTGAATGCTAAGACTACACAAAGTAATTCTTTGTACTCGTTAATTCATCTGTACTCATTACTCTCAGAGACTTAGAGGAAGTATATGACTCTGATCCAACAAATAAATTTCTATGATGCTGCTGAAACGATACCTCTAGAGGTGAAAATGCGTTATTTGGACAAGTGTTGGTGAGACAGCTAAGGGAGCTTCCTGCCAGCATCCAAGACCCAAAAGAGGAGCACAGTGATAGGATGGCAGCAAACTCACAGGGTACCACAGTCAGTACCCTTTCCAGCTCTGTGTACCTGCCCTAATCACCTCTTACCAGGAACAGTCTTTCACAGATTGCCCCTTTGGAAGACTGCCTACAGAAGCAGTTCAGTGCCATGAGACATATATTCATCTCTCTATATACACCTACATACATAACAAACAGCACATCAGTTATAGCTTTGTACATCTCAAATCAGTAATCTCATTCCATTGCATTGTGTTCTCACTCCAAGCCATAATGCTGCCAGAAGTCTAATAGTCACAGGTTTTAGTTTTTTCATATTTTTGACATATAATGCCCGACAGATACTTCACACAAGCACACCTAAAATAAGAGATACAAGAGCACAAATATTTTAAATAGGCAACTAATACAGCAGAGCATTTACTCTGGAGATCAATACAGATTTCGATAGGAAAGTGATGTCCACCCCAGAAGAGACATGATAGAAGCTGAAAAACTGAAGTACCTCAACATAGACAAGCAGTAAGTATTCAGAATTAATGGTATTTGTATTTTTTGCTGGATGATACTTGGTTTTCCTGGCAAAAGGCACTTCACTGTGGATTGAACCCGACATTTGTAAGCTTTCCTTACATTAAAACTTCTAAGTTAATTAAAGAAGACTAGGATGACATGATTCTATAATTAAGTAGGCATTATACTCCCATCAGCAGAAGTGAGCAGCTCTGCATTCCACAGATCAAAGAGGAAGATGGCGACCTACATTTTTTCTTTCCTGGCAGGAAGAGCTGGTGGAGCAATTTTTGGTAACAGACCCCAGCATGGTGGAATGGTGCTGAGCTGCATTTAGGGAAGATTCCAGACAAACAAAAACAAGCTCTGCTGGTCTCCAGCACAGCATGGGGCAAGGCTATCCTCTGAGAGAGACATATCCTGTGGCTCTTGAGGTGCAGAAATTACATTTTTAATAACATAAACTCAACACAGTAAAGATCATGATCCAAATTCAGATGAAATTACACATTGCCACTGACTTCTGAAAATTCTGAAGTTTTAAAAATCTTGCCATAGTCTCCAAAATTAATTTTTTAAAATATTATTTATTTAATAACAGTATCTACAGCCTGTCAGAGGATTCAAAAATGTCTGTCCACAATTTTGGTGACAGTTTCCCTTAAATTATATGGAGAAAATCACTTCTCTGTGGCTAAGGTGTTCTCCTGACAATGTGACTGAGAAGCCCTTCTCAGCTGTCGGTCTCCCAACAGTCCCATTAACACTGTAGTGGGGATTTTGGCCTCTGGAGGGTCAGAGGAAGAGCCCTCATTATGAGCTATGAGTCACTCAATTGCTGAAATTGAACTGTTTCCCATTTATGAGTAATTCTCCAGGCATAATTTAAATTTGATAGAAAAGGAGAAGATGTCCCGTTTCTATCTCAGTTCCTCCAGTTAGACAGTTCCCCAAACATATTAGGCCTCTGAGAAAGAGATTAGCTTAAAACAGAGATTAATAGTTTCTGGAGAAAGAAAGCCTCTTTCCTCCAGATATCATCAGTAACTCAGTCTAGTAGTTAAATCTTTCCTTCTTTCTCAATCAGACCAGCTGCACCAATCCATTTCCAAGATCAGCATGACCCACAAACATGACAGATGAACTGAAAGAAAGGAAGTGTTTTTTCTAGCCATTTGAATTTTGCACACACTATTGTTCATGAAAGTTCAAGTGAACTCAAGTGATCACTTAAATCCCAAAGCACAGAAGGTGTAGACATAACTAATAATGAGAACTAACTACACTGCAATACCAAACCCGACTGGTTTATAGATCTGAAACAGCCTGCACTGTAACAGAGCACCATTTCTTGAGTGCAGCTTTATTTTCATTTACATACATTTCTGAGATGACAAACTAGGCCAGAAGAGAAGAGAGGGGACCCATGGGAGTTGCGCTTCACTCTGGGTGAGACACCCAAGTAAGCCAAGATGTCTGTGTTTGGGCAACACATTGACATCCTTCTTGTTTCAGTGGATGATCAGGAGTTATTTTTCTGCAGGCCTTCCCAGTGCATGTCCTACTGCTGAAGACAAAATCCCATTTCTGTTTTTTTTTTCAGCTCTACATAACTTCTCACCATCTTCCATTAAAATAATTGAGAGAAGAAATCATAGAGGTGGGAAGATGCATAGCCAAAATTACTCATCTTTGAAGTGTGCTTTGAATTACTTTTTCTTGTATCTCATTTAAGCCCTATGACTCGTTCAGCAGCCAAATGTGCCCAGCAGTTAAAAAATCAATAGACTCCTACTGAGGAGTAAGTGTCTTCCCATCTCCTATGTTGATTTGTTCTGTAACCTCTGACAGGACCACTTTCCTCCTTGGCTCCCACTGGGATTGTGAAACTGTATGCAATAACAGCCCAGAGAGTGCAGTGGCAATTCTCAGTGTTGGGGAGCAGAGTCTCCTCTCCACCGAGCAACAGCAGCAGCAGGTTAGAGACATTTTCCTCCTTTGGCCATCCTGCCCTTGCCCACCTTGGCCAATGCTTTTTCTGGAGAACCCCATGAGACCCTCAGGGCAGAATCATGCAGCCGAGGAGTGAGCTCTGGTGCATGTCGTGCAGTGGGATCCCTTTACCCTGCCAAGCAGAGGAAACTATGAGCTGAACAGGCATTTGCCAGCACAAAACTTGCTACAGAGCTAACCAGGACCTATGCTTATATTATCACTGCAAGTTAGAGCCAAATCTGTAAGTACATGGGCAACTGCAAGCCTTGCTGGCTTTATCATCACAGTATTTCTGAGAACTGTGACAGCTGCGTTAAAAAACAGGATCATTTACATGGATTCCTATGCAAGATCATAAACCAGATTTCTTCCAGACTTAATAGTGCTTCATAATCTCTAGCAGTTAGCACCCATACTGTTTGGGTTGCAAGTGAGCTAATTTGTCACCCTTATGGCTTCTACCAGCAGTAGGGTAAGAGTAGCAGTTTTAATTAAAAGTTGATACGCAAACATATCTCACAATTTCTGTGTGACAAATGGTTCTCCTCACCTTGTGGTTTCCCTGCTGCTGGTCAGGACAAAATTCTTGCCTTTGCAAAACTGCACATTTTTGTCAAAAAACAGGAAGACTGCAGTGATTCTCACACATTTATCTTGGACTTTTGTATGAGAGGTAAATTTCTTTCTGTCATCCCTAATATTTTATTTTTTTAGGGCTTCATTCCACAGATTATACTGTCTGGAATTAAGGCATCTGTATCTTCGCATCACCAGTCTGTAAATGCTTTAAAACAAAGACTTCTGCATCTATGCCTAGTACAACAGATATCCCAACACTAATATACTGGAAAAATAATAAATAATAATAAATCTTCGAAGTATTTTCTTTTTAAGTAATTTTACAATATTATCACATACAGGGAAATAAAATGCCCAAAGCTATATTTGTACAAGTTATGCTAATGGTCAAAAAATACGAGAAATTATACAAATAAATACATGTCTAATATAAATGGTCTGAGTGTGTAATCTGAGTGGCTTTTTATTTCTTCTTTTTTTTTTTCCCTCATATTAGCTCCATTTCTGATTCTTCCCTTTCCATGAAGCCCGCTACAATGGACTATTCTCTTTTCTTACTTTGCTGCCACCTAAACCAGGCAGTTGCTATGATTGCTGATGTAAATTCTTTCCATGAAGTGAAAGAAAGGTTTGGAGTGATTTTTTTCAAAATCAGCATATTGCAGTAGATTAGTCCAGTATTGTCTATGCTTTGTGCCTTTCTGTTCAATGCAAATTCATTACCACGTAGTCTTGGATCAGCACAGATGAAGTCTACTTAGTACAGTCTTCTGCCTTCAGGTGCAGTGCTTCACACATATGCAGACACTGGTGTAGTTATTTCAGTGCACAATTATTTAACTGCAGGCAGCTGTGACATCCAAAACCTGCATGCACAACTCTCTGCAGTGCTGCATCTGCATTGATTAAAAGATTCCACATCAATATACACAAGTTAGTGTTTGCATACTTTTTGAGCTGTGCACCTGCACCTGTATGTATACCAAGATACCCCAAAAAGGAGTTACAGATTAGTTGCATTTCTCACTCTAGTGATTGAAAGTTAAGCCCATACGGGCAGTTCTTTTCTGTTCCTCTTAGAAGGAGAAAGAAATATCATATTTACCCTTCTTGGCACATCAAAATCAGCAAAAAGGAACAAGATATGTTTTCAAGAAAATGTTTGCCTATGCTTAACTCTCAGCACACATTCAAAGTTCAGAACTTCAACAGTTGTTGAACATTGGCAAAGAACTACCAATGTGAATCTCTCCTGATAGTTGTTGAGCCCCCCCTCCCCCTTACTCTTCCAAACTATATCAAATTTTCTATTGTCTTATTTTCCAATTTGCTTGTTGTTCACCTCTTAACAGTCTTGTTGCATAAGTTGTTTTTGCCCAAGTAACAATGATGAATGAGATTGTAATTGTTAGGAGATGTTTCCTAAATGGTTTCTTTTCTCATCTCTCCCAGTACTTTTTTTCTAAGTTTTTCCATTGCCTTTGACTTAATTTGTACATGTGATCAAATGACTTCAGTATTTAGCAAGCTCTTCACTCTCTTAATTGCTGTATGCTATGTTTGAAAATACGAACATTCTGAACAACCTTCATGCCTTCCACAAGTGTTACTCCATTTGCAGAGTATAAACACATGCAGTTACTGAATGAGTAGCAGTTTCATTAATCCTGGCAATGCAGCTTTTTCCCTCTGCATCCACATCCTTCTTCTCAAAAGTCCATTAAACAATTATGTTGGCCCAATTGTCAGTGGTGACCTTAAAATTTGCTTAGACTGAAGAAAATAATAATTTTCCTGATCTGTTCACTGCTGATTTATCAGCAAGGTTTAAAACAAAAATCTTAAAATTTAAAAAAAAAGCACATTATTTTAATGGCTTAAATACACATTTAAAGTTCATGAAACATGTGGAATGCACTAATCACCTTAGGTAGCTGGATGGACCTGGGAAAACAGCAATTACAGATGAACCAGTTATCAGATTAATAATACTCCTCTGTATATGAGGAATGTTGACACCATTTAACACAGAAGCAAAAGTGAAAAGACAGAGAATTAGACACTGCCCTTGACTGTCAAATGCACACAGGTCATTAATCCTAAAATACCCATGTAGTATTTACAAAATATTTAGCCAAAAGTCCAGCTATTGTGTTCCCTGCCTGCTTTTGTTATTCTTGGAAGGGTGCACCATTATGTCAGCAATAAGGAAAAAGACACATAGTTTGGGGATTTGTCCATGGAAAGAGAGGAAAGCAGAAAAAAATGTTACAAAAGGGCCACCACAGGCTGCAGCTATTTGCGCTTCCAGATTTAAGGACCCAGCTCCAGAAGCACCCGCCAGGAATAAAAGCCACGAACAAGTAGTTTTGCCAGCAAGAAAGTCAACAGGCTTCAACTTACACTTGCAGAATGCTCCCAAAAGATTCTTTCCCCTGTGGTTGATAGAACCATGATGCTTTATGCAATGATATAATGCAATAATGTTACAGTTGTCGCCTGTTTTGATGCAAGTGCTTTGTTTAGGAGTGGCACATGAGCAGAAGTTGGCATACAGATGTTGCAGTGTGCCATGGCCGGTGCCACGGCCAGCAAGCTGTGCAGGGTATGCCGACCCAGAATTGGCCACTGCCGTCTCCTCCCCTTCCCCCGTACATTTGGTTCTCCTCCTAGAAAGCTCTATGTTCCTCGATCCCTCGTTGGCCCATGTTATTTCCCCCCTCCCACGTTACTCCCCATTGGTTCTGTATCCCTTTTCCCGCCTTAGTACAACCCCCATGTCCCTGCATCATTGGTTGTTTCATATTTTCCCCTCCCATCCTGCAAGGGCATAAAAACGCCCTGTTAACGGCTTTTCTTGGCTTCTTTGTGCTCTTCCCTAGTTGAGTAAACCCTGTCCTGTTTTTCCACAAAGAAGTCCCTCCGCCTCATTCCTACCTCCTCCGCTTGCCCTTGTCACTGGTGGGTTAGGCGAACCCGTGCTGGAGCTTCGCCAACTCTCCTGCACCCTGTGAGCAGCCTCCATCATCCCTTCCCGTGCGGGTGGGTGTCCGGCCCTTGTGGTCACCCGCTAGCTGGACAGATAGCGCCGCGGCATACAGAGAACTAAGAGACACAAATTTACTGTGTGGGGAGACCAAAGGACCTCAGCCAGGAAGAGCACACAGCCCTCCAGCTCCACAGCTGGTTGAGAGCCACACGGTGCAGAGCTCAGTCCTGGCAAAGGCTGTGTGTGCCCTTGAATAACCTGTCTTAGAAAGTCTGGACAAACAGCTAGATCATTCCAAGGCACTTGCTGAAATCAGTTCTAGTAACTGAGACCCTCAAGGTGTCATTGTCCCCTGCTTCTTATTTATTCTTATTTGCAACTTCTCTTCACTCTTGTTTTAATTTCAGAGCAATTTTCTGCTGAAATGTATGGATGGGCAGAATGCTGCAAAATAGATAAATGTGAGATGAGAAGTACCAAACACTTCCTGCTGGTCTTTGTCATAATGCAGATGGGTGCTTAGCTTCAAAATTGTTGCTGAATTCTTAATAGTTCCTTTTTGCTGTGCCGAACTGTCCTTCATATCAACTGGCTGACAAAGAGATGTTCCCCCCAAAACTAACAGAAGACAGTAGATGTGAAGCATTTTGGAGTTCCCATATCTCAAGAGGCTGTCACAGCCTTCCTTCTAGCAATAGAGATACTATTATACCGGAGTCAGTTAGTTTTTCCATTTTTAAAGCTAAATGGAAGAGGAGTAGTACAAAACTGGTAGAGCTGAAAGATGGCGTTGTACCTTGGTGTGCCGCTTTGGGCCAAATTCAGGGAAAGCATCCAAAAGGAACGTCTCCTCCTCCCCTACCAGGTTCAGGGAAAAAAAAATTTTCCTCGGAGGAAAGTGAAGGGAAAAAACTATTTATTTAACAAACACACAGGAAAAATAATAAAATAAAATAAATAATAAAACCTCTCGCTCTGGAGAGAAACCTGGGAAGATTTTAGAGTCCTTGTGTAGGTGTGGTCTCTCTCCTCTTTGGAGCTGGGTCGAGGTGGAAATTCTCCCAGCAAGTCCTGGTGTTCTGATGTTGAAACAGTCCAGAAGAGAAGGAGGGAAAAGCTGAAGTCCCAGAAAGAATCTTAACTCTCAGTCTCTCTCTGGAGAAACAGAGCCGAAAAGCCGAGAGAAGCAGAAAAGGGTGCTTCCTTCCCTCCTCAGAAGCAGCAGCTAATCTCTGTGTCCTTGAAGCACAAACTGTTTTGAAAAGTTCGCTCAGTTTTTTTCTCTCTCTCTTGCACCCAGTTTTAAAGACACAGAAAGGCTCAGAATCATATCTGGGCATAGAGCGGTGATAGGGGATACAGTAGCATAAAATCACCCCAAGACACTTGGGTATCATGTAAATGTGGGTTTGTGTCAGGAATTACTTTTTCTCAAATAAAAAGGACAGAAGGCAAAAAGCCATTATTCACTCTATGTAATCAAACAGTAAGAAGTCATCTCTAGCAGACTGAAGATGGAGCTGGAATTCGATTGTGTGTGCATATATAAGTAGTTGCTGGAAGAAGTGCGGAGATCCAGTCCTGCCAGGAGCAAGTCATGGAAGTAAATCCTGCCAGAGGCAGCTTTGGTGCTGGTGGGGTCCATCTTGAACAGGCCCAGTGCTCCATTGTGGAGTCCTTACCCTGCTGGAGCAGTCCATGCTTTCATTGCATGCAGCTCCACCCACTCACAGATTGTCAGCTTGAAAGAGATCAGTGCTAATGAGCATCAAGGATAACAGCTATCTGCTATTAAAATGTATATATAATGAATAATTTTTATATGAAAATCTGACATATGTCCACTCTAATGGGGAAATTTAGATTTACATGTCGTTCAAAACTCTGTCAATAACATACTTCTTGAAGATTATTAGCACATCTTGGAAGTATTTTTCTAAAGCTGTTTCTTGCACATGCCTCTAAGCCTAATAAAGTTCTGTGTTGTTGTTAAGGGTGCATTGCTGTCTGCTTAACTGTGAAAAACAGAAACGAAAAGCAGAGAAGATGCTGTGTCTTTGCCAAAAGGTTTCACTCAAGTATTAAAAAATCAGCAAGTAATCAACACAAGTCCTCATGTTCCCAGTCAGAAAACAGAGAGTTTTGCATATAAGTGGTTATTTAACATAGTGAATAAGTCAATCCTCTCAATATATTTCATCTAATTAACAAGGTTCAATATACCTTATGTGAACTACCTGTTTCCTCACATCAGGTGTTTCAAGAATTGAGCAAAACGAGCACTGAAAACACTGTAAAATATCAGTGAGAAAAAGCCCATCTTCACTGCCCATGAACAACACGTTTTAGCATCTGTTCCTTAAATCAGAGCTGAGATGTGAGCCCCACTTCTGCCTTCCTTCACCCAGAGCCGGGGTTGCTCTCACGGCTATCTTCCACCCACGTAAGTCAGTTTGCACTGTTTGGTGCTTACTTTGTGTTAAAGTGAAGCTGTGTAGTGTCAGGGCATTCCAGCAAACTGCATTGAGGCACGTCATCTATATACTTTTGAAATTTGCATTCAAACAAACTTGAGAAGCTGACCACCTTGTTTCTTAGGTGGCTCCAAAATCTGCAAGTGCTGAAAGTGGCAGTGCATTGTTTCTAAAGGGTGAGTTTGATATCCTAATCTGTAGGAAGATGTCCTGTCCAAACAAATGAAGGACTATTAAGAGCAGTACCACCAGGAGGAGGCCCTGGGATACTAGATGTGCTTGAGGCAAAGTTGCCTTCAGTCATTTCTATCTAATTTCTTTATGGAGAAGTTCTGGAGCTATTGCTGTACATCTCCTCTCTGCAGAGGGACATGATCTCAGTCGCATCACACTAGTACTGTTCCAGAAATGCTAACAGGAAGCATGAAAATAGGGTATCAACCACAATATCCATTGTCTTTCATAACTCTCTCTGCTTTTTCTCTGCCACCAACCCAACATCCCTGCATATCTCTGCAATGCTCTGGTGCTCTTTCAGCCACTCTTTCTCTCTAAAAAATATCTACACATCATGAAGACACCATGTGGTGTTAGGAAAATGTCCTCTAGTGTATTCAAGTACTTTATCACCTTTATACATGGACAAAATTGAGCATCATCCTGAGCAAATAAAGTTTTATGGTAACATAACATGTTACTATATGTAACATGTCAGGGCAGGACTGCAGCACTGTTTCTGGGCAGAGGGCTCAGAACTGTGAGGTGCACTGCCAGCAAGCCCAGTGCCACACACACACACACACAAGCAAGTCCTGTGGACACAGGCAGCTAAAGTTTTCAACATTCTGGGAGACGTCTGTGCACAGAATTTGATTTGCTTTCTCAAAAACACAGGACGGATGTTGGAACCCAGTAGCATAGACAGGATGGTGACTTGGTGCATGTAGCAGTCACATCTCTCAAAGGCAGAGCTTTCAGGACTGAAAAAAAATCCCATGGGCTGAGGGAACCCTCTGAGGAGAGAGAGACAGGAAGAGCAAGAGGAGATGCCTTCACTGGGACAGGTATTGAATGTGGTATTGAAGATGTAGAAGTATTAAATGTATTTAAACACTACAGCATTTGGCAAAAGATGTACAGAGAAGTTCTAAAGATGTATGATCAAAGTAGTAGGGTTTTTTCCTATACAGAAAATGGAAAACACCTTCCAGTTTATTTTAAGGTGAAATCTTTTGCAAAGACATAAGCTGCACTCCACTGTTAAGCATTTACAGAGATACTTTAATTGCAGCATACAGAAGACGCAATATTACTGTCACTGAGCAATACTCATCTAGTTTTCATTGAAGCCAGGGTAAACTACTACTGCCATCAGTCAGAAACAAATTGGGCCTTGAATATGTACCCATTTAAGTAAATTGCTTGTTAGCGTCTCCCATCAAATCTGCAGCTGAGCCTACCATTGCCAGGCAGAGATAAAACCCATGTTTATTTAGAGAGGCAATGGTTGCAGAATATGAATTGCTTTATCTTCTCTGCTTCCTTCAGCCATGCCATAGAGGGAAAGGCAGGCAAGGCAAGGCAAAACCAGCCAGCACACAGCTCTGGTTGGCATGAAGTCATGGTCTCTGGCAGCCCAGTGTTGCCATTGCTGGACATGAACCAAGATTACAGTGTCTCAGAACAGAGGCTTGCATGACTTACTCTGCCTAAATTTGTCTTGCCCTGCCTGGAGCTTTGTTTTTATTTGGTTTTCATGTTTTCACTTGGGATTTTTTTCTGACACACAATCCAATTACTGGATCATAAGCTGCAGCTTTTTTGGACCGCTGCAAAAGTCCAGAGACCTGCCAGAGACCTCTGAACTGTGGGATTATGTATGACCACCAAGTGCAAGACTGCCTGCCTGCCCTTGTTGTCCTCTCTGAGAAATAACTGAGAAGACAATAAACAGTTTCTAATAGATTTTGTTGCTGGACAATACAATATGGTCTTTCCTCAGCATGTTTACCAAAATGAATATAAAATTTGTCCATTCCACAAACCTCTTAAAAAGCCCTGCATGCAGTAAAAGGGTTAATAACTCAGCTTCTCCTGTGCTTGTAGACATTAGTTTTTATGACTAAATGTTAAATTTTACAGTTACATACATTTTATATGCACTGATTTTTATTGCTTAGCCAGTTCTGCATTTATGAATCATCCTCAGATCCTTTAGCTACTTGAATCTAGGAATGGAAGTTAAAATGCTGCTTGGTGCTAACATTGTTGGTATTGGTTCTTTTAATCAACTTACAAGGCACAGTTAAAATACTCATTTTCAGGAAAGAAAGTTTAAACTAATCAACAGCTGAAGTGACATGTATCTCGAAGAAATCAGCATAGACGTTTAAAGAACTAAAGACTGTAAAACATTAAATGTATGAAGAATTACTCAAGAATGAAATAAAGGCCTTTTCCTATACATACATACTTCTTACACACTTTTTTTAAAAGACAAACTCTTCTCCCCAAAAGAAAAGTAAACCTGCAAACTCTAATATCACTTTCCCCTACATGCTTGCTGAAATAGTTCTGTAATTTCCAAACAATGCCATGTGTTCTGCTACCAAAATTGGATCAAGAAGCTCATGGAGCTCATCCATAATATTGTTCTCAGAACCATTTATGGAACATATATTTCATCCACAGGGTCTACATCTTGAAACATGGTTTATTATTCTGGGCTCACGGCAACATTCAGTGCTTTGGATTCAAAAGCTGCTGACAGTTCATTTCCATTGCTCAGTCTTTGCATTTCTGGGTTCAAATCCAGTCGAGTCCTGGCAAGCTGACCACTCAGGGAGTGCACCTTCAGCTAAAGACATGAGGAAAAGATTTTTATTAGCAGAAGATAACCATCAAACTAAATTATTCCATGACTCTTTTAGGACAGACAGATACATTTGGGTGGAAACATAAAAGTAATTGCCATAAAACTCATTAGAAAAATAGACACTTCTCATACCATTTTCAAGTGATATAGCATTCCTGCTAGGTACAGGGCAGCCAAAGTAATCTCTCATTGGAGAAGCAACTACTGGATGTATATTTATCAGGTACCTAAATAATCTGAAAAGGAAGCAAAAATAATTAGGATCAAAAAGTTAACAATCTGAAAGCAGAAATAGAGAATCAAATGCAAGTGTGTGAATTAATACAGACTTAATGCTGTAAAGTGTTGGTCTCTGAAACAAGCCCAGCAAATCCCTTCAGCACATTTCCTAACTAAACACATCACGTAAGACCCACCGGGGTGTGACTGCAGAGAGCCATTTTAGTGTGGCAATGAATAGAGACAGTACCAGCAGGACTGTGCCCTTTATGCCCATTTTATATGTCCTGGAGTGTAAGATCTAACTGCATATACCTTCCAAATACACAATAACTACAGGCAGAGAGATACAAGCATGGAGATCCAGAAGTCTGCTTCTCTACTTATATGATGGCTATTGTAATTGAAATGTTTGTATAACCCCAACTTACAGAGTTGAATTTTAAATTATATAATTTTTGTTAAAAGCACCTCCAGCTCTCACATCAAATCATAAAGCCTTTGAAAATTAATTCTTCAGCCTCTATGTAAGTGTTTTTTCCCTAAACAAATACTTCTCCCATAATTCTCTATTTTCTTTAATGTTTTCTTCTTACCAATAACTACCACACGTTGCTTATCATGCAAAGTCTTTAAAGTAGATTTAAATGCCACAGAAAATGCTGCACATTTTCTAATGCTTATGGCATGCCTTTAATTTCTTAGTAAATTTATGTTGACTTAGGTGTGGGCAAGAGTTCTGTTGCAAAGATGAAAGTTGCCAACTACTATGAGTGTCCCAGAAACTTCAGGGATGAGGTACAAGATTTAGGAGACCTAAAGTAGGAATAAGTTCCAGCATTACCAGATGTTTCCTATAAATGCAAAATGAAACCATAATGTGATTTCAATACAGTCAACACCAATTTCCACTTTAACTCTGCTAAATCATCAGTGGATGATGGTAGGTGATCCTGATAATTCTAGCTGTCTGATGTTTTGCCATGAAGTTCTTGCTTTCAGTGGCTTATATTTTGCCAAACACAACCAATTGGAGTACATTTTCTTTCTTTACTCTAGGTGGTTTTGTTTTTGTTTTGGTTCTTAGATTTTGAACAGTCAGTTCAGCTGTTTCTGAAAACTGGGGAAAAGAGTCAGTAACTGCAAGAGCTTGAACTAACATTTTACACATTCTTTATGTTTATACATAGCAATAGGGAAATGCAAAATTTGTGCTGTGCCCATGAAAAACCTCTGCTTTGGGCAAATGACAAGTTTCTAAAATATACATATTTTTAAATCTCTATACTGTATATTTTCTATACACATTTTCTATATATTCATTATATATAAAAATATAACGTATGCATATATATCAGATTTGTAGAAATGGTGATTGGCAGAATTTAAAGGATGTTTTCTGAAAATATCACTGGGCATTCCATCTGCACTGAGCATGCTTCATCCCCCCGAAAAGACTTATAAATACCAGTTATAGCAAGCCTACCATTGGGAAAAGATTCATAACTCTGGGTGAATTTTCACTTTAGAAATCACTCTTGACCAGGAAAAACAAACAATTATACTGAGGGAAGAAGGAAAACCTTCTTAGCTCTAAGGAATCTGCTTCCCTGAGTCTCTGCTGCTCCAGTGCACAGTGCACATCCTTGAGCATTCTTACCCGGATCCCGCTCCTGTTGTCCTGACCTGCTGGATTTTGCCAGCCCACAGCATTCCTGAGAGGTCCACAGAGGGCCAGTGCATAACTGCAACAGCCAACTTTATTGTTCCTCTGTTGGAAAGAGGGGACTCAGCACCATATGATTCCAACAGAAATCAGTCTACGTTGCTAAACTGATTTAACACCCCAAATGCACTACATGCCTATCTGTGAAAATCAGAGTAGGATTTGCCCCAAGAACCACGAACTGAACCCACAGTTGATGATCTGTGTTACTGCCTATGACTGACACACCGACCTCAGCAATCCCCAGGGTGTCCTTCAAACCTCTGCTGGGCAGCTGGTCTGTATAAGCATTACCAGCTGCTTCTTGCATTCATCTAGTGGAAGCCTAGGCTGTGTAACTAAATGTCTGTTGACTGTCCTTTGTGGACCTACCAAATGAAATTAGATGCAGTTAAATAATTAACTTTTTCTAAGAAATTTTGAAAATGTTAGAAGACTACATTGTCTGTAAGACTGAGTATTCCAAGACAGGAAATAATAAAATTAAGGTTGTTCCTTATAAACTTTCACTTGGAAAAGATGTTCTGGACTGGTGAACTCCGTATTATCCCTGTTATCTTGAAGTGTCTCCCTACAAATGGGTTTGATGTGGATGACATGGGCACTAACAATTATCACCTGAAAGCCTGTAACTGCATGAACACGTGATAGATGTCTGAACCAACCACCACTCTCATGAATAAGAATCACTGGAGATTAGGACATGGCTGCAAGGAGAACAGAGGAAACTCATTTAATTTAGGTCTTTGGGAACACAGGAGTGAGTGATTCAGCTCCAGTCCCTTTCAAGGAGTCATAGGATGGTTGAGGTTGGAAGTGACAGGTCAGAAGGAGGTCATCTGGTCCAAGCCCTCTGCCCAAGCAAGGCCACCCAAAGGTAGCTGCCTGCAACTATGTTGAGATGTTTTTTTAATGTCTCCAAGTTAAAAACTCCACGCTCCCTAGGCAACGTATGTCAGTGACTGGTTACCCTCACAGTGCAGAAGTGTTTCTCCATGTTCAGAGGGAACCTCTAACCTTTCAGTTTGTGTCCAGGGCCTCCAGTCCTGTCACTGGGCACCACTGAAATGAACCTGGCTCTGTTCTCTCTGTACCCCCTGTTCAGGGACTTGTATACACATTGATAAGATCCCCCTGATCTCTTCTCCAGGCCTCTCTCCTCCAGGCTAAATAGTCCCAGCTCTCTCAAGCTTTCCCCACAGGAAAGATGGTCCAGACCATCCACCATCTTCATGGCCAGTCATTGGACTCTCTCCAGTATGTCCATGCTTCTTGTACTGAGGAATCCAGCACACTCCATGTGTGGCCTCACCAGGGTGGAGCAGAAGAGATGGATCACATCCTCAACCTGCTGGCAACACTAAGAAGATTAATTTTGAGATTGTATCATATGTGTCATTATCAGGGTGTGCAAATGACATCTCTGACTTCTAGGGACTATATATTCACGATTTTGCTTTTTCCTATAGTCTCCATTCTTATTTTTCCCATCATAACTTTGAAAGTATCTTTCTGAAAGTACATTGTATTTGTAGGCACAATTAATAAAATATATGTACTGGAAATACAATCCCAGTTTTGGATTTAACTCTTAAAAATTCAATAACCCAAAGTCATAAAGTACATGTAAATATTTCATTACACACATTTAATTGGACTAGGAATGTGCTTTTCTCTGATGTAGATTTATGAAACTGGCTGCAAAAAGGGATAGGGATGCTACTTGACTATTCTTTCTATTTTATGACAGAGTATAAATCATTGTCAGTATTTTAATATATTGAATATTATTAAGGTTTAACGAGTGTCTATAATTTTTTTATTAGAACTTTTCTTTGAATAATTGCTTCAAATTAAATTGAAATTCTTTTTTTTTAATACGACAATGCTACAGGCATTTACATTTCTCAGAATGTTCTTGAAAGGGAAATTAAGAGCAGAGAGATATACTGGAGATTTAGTATTCGCTGACATAGTGAAAGCATTACCAAAGAAACTTGGGTTTCAAAGGGTCAGTGTTAGTTCCTTTCTATATTTTACATGGAGCAGATTCCTGAAAAAACCCAAAAAACCAAACCACTACCAAGCATATACAGAATAAATGACATAAGCACACACCATATTGAGCATATTACCTGGTGGAGAATTCCAGTTGTGAACACCATCACTGTAGAGGAAACCTTACACCACAAGTCTCCAAAGGCGAGCGGCCTCAGGCAGATGGAAAGGAAACATTGCTGGAAGAGGAGCCTTGGCAAGTGGCTTGTTCAGAGCTGCTCACAGGACCCTCCCCACACACTGCACCAGACTCTGCAGCCTGAAAAGCCCCTGCTGTGGCATGTGCCCTGTGCCGAGCTCCTTAGCATTTCATCTCGAGGTGTCTGTGCTGGGGAGGGCTGGGATTCTTGCTCTGTCTGACGGGCTGAAACCTGGGGAGCAGGGCTAGCACAGGAGCTCCTTCATTAACTGCTTCCACTTTAATAAACGTTTCTTATGCACCTGGACAGTAGCTTTTTAGCCTAGCTGGCCTCTGCTGAGCTCACAAGTACTAAAATAAACCCATCAATTAGCTTAAATGAGTGAAGTAACCAGAATTCTTGGATTTAGCATTGGTGACTTCTTGTAATCTCAACATTTTCTCACTGCAGCTGCTGGCTAGGATTGATCTTTTCTCAACAGCGCAGCTTCCTTGAAGTCAAAACATCACCTGATAATGATTTTTGCTAGCAGGAGATGGACAAATTTAAAGTTACAGGTTAAACTAACAACACAATTAGCGGGATGCCACAGTTCAAGTCACAGTTTACCTGCTGCTGAGTCCAGCCCCTCCCGTATATTAACTGGGGCAGCTGCATGGACCTTGAGTGGTTTCCCAGTGCACGTCAGCACTGCCCACTGCAGGGGCACGCAGGTACCTGAACTACTTTTAAATAAAAATATAGGTTGGAGAAACCGTACTGCTGCCTTATAAAAGAGTTCCACGTTAATTTTACTCAAGACTACTGATGTAAAGCACAGTGCTACTGCAACCAATTTGCTTCCAGGACTTGGCCTCTCTCATTTACAGCTCACCTTCGACGGCTTTTTTACCACACGAGGATATGGCCCTGGGGACCCACACTTACGGAGCACCATCTCTCCTTCTCATCTCCTACATGTGAAGGATGTATTAATGGGTTGGAGCTGTGGCCCTGAGGGACAGGGGTCAGGACTTGCTGCTTGGTGACTGCGGAGGGGCCCTACCCTGAAACCAGCCCCAAGGGAGCCCAGGTCATCATGGGGATGAAACAAGGCTCCAAAAACGTGTGCTCCTGAAATGTTGTGTGCTCCTTGGGTTTTTCTGTGGTTTTTTTGTGTTTTAAATCACAGAAAGCTGTCGGGGTTGCAGTGTGTCCCATCAATCAGCATACCACGCAGTGTCTATATTAAACATCCTACTGAGTCTCACAGGAAGCGTGAAATTTCCAGTGACACAAGATAAGAAAATATTCAGCAGGCTTTCTTAAACAATTTATACGTTATGGGACTGAAAGGTCAGTTAATAAAAATTGTATTTTATCTTCCCTGTGTATATATTGCTTGATGATAAGGTCAAAAATGTTACAAATATAGATGCAAGTGAAAAATATGACTATTCATAGGCAGAGATGGGAAAACAAGAGGGTTATACTGCTCATTTTAGTCCCTGAACAACAGATTCAGAGAATGATTGTGCATTGCTAGGAAGAGCTACTTTTCTGCCTCTTACAGCTATTTTCAATCTTTTGCCTTGACATACCTGCAAAGCTTGTGTAAAATTACTAGCAAAATACATATTTTATCAATTCTTGGCCACCTCCCGTGCAAAAATGCATGAAGAGCTAGCTCATCCTTCAACTGGCAATATTAGACAAATGCAAATCGGTCACATTTCCATCCTATTGACTGCTAAGGGGTTTGATCTTGACTTCAAATACTTGCAGGGATGGGGGGCCCTCAGTAGACCTGGTAACTCTGGTTGGGTAATTAGTGCTGAAAAATCTGAAGTTCATGTTTCCTGTTTAATGGGGTAGATGTATGCTGGACTTTCTGGAAAAAAAATTCGTCAAAGGAAAGGGGAAAGACCAAATTCAGACCTTCTGTATAGGGACTGTGTGTTGTCTCCACTGAATCAAGGCAGAAGTTTTTAGCAATGAAGATTCTTTTATGTTGAATTTAAGAATAGTTTTCATTTCAGCAAAAAGAAATGAAAAACAATAACGAATTTTTAATGCACAGGACAGGCAATTGGGCACAAGGCATTTCTGGGCTTTTTGCCCAGATCTGTCACTGACTCCTTGATTGTATCTTGTGGGTCTGTTTTATGCTTTTAAGGTAAAAAAGAAAATTCAGTAATGCAAATGTTAAGAAAATGGAGAGGTTTGATTCACTGCAGTATGATCTGTAGGGTCATGTTGCAGGCTGGGTTAAGAGACCTTCAGTGTATTTCAGTCCTTCTCTATATCCATTTTGCCATTTTTCTTTACTATGTACTGGCCCAAAGTCTGTTTTCTTCAGGGCAAATGCTCTATCTGGCTGTATCGGTACAGCAAAGTAGCCATGCAGGACAGAGACATCCGTGCTAGCTTTAATTACAGAGGACATTCCTACAGGCAAAGTCACCAGGCTTCTCTGAGATGCATGAAGGACCACGCTGAACTGGTGGAGACCCTTTTAATGTTTTGAGTTAGCTCAGAGCCATGATGCAATACGCAGCATAGACCTATCCCCATGTGGGAATTTTCTACAGGATGGTATTAACAGAGCACTCACTTCATTCTGCAGGGGGACACAGGAAGAGCTGCTTACTTTATGGATCTTGTCGCAACCCACTCTTCTTGGAGAACTGGGGAAATGGGCTCTGTAGATACACACGTGTGTGCACACAGGAGATGTTACCAGAAAACAACAAGAGAAAAAGTGTGTTTGGAGAGAGAGTGCGTGTGGAAGTCTCACAAAAGGTGATAAGCTCTGAAGACTTGTGTTTCTCCTGAATCTGAGATAGCTGATGAACTCAGAACAGCCACAGCCTGCAGATTGTCCAAGGCCATTGCCATGCAAGAGCATCAGCACCGGGCTTTGTAACTCACACCACAGTCAAGGAGGTGGTGGCTGCTATATGTAGACACTGAGCATGGTCTACAGGGTTGATATAAGGAAAGAAGGGAGTGCTGAACACCTTCCTAAAAGCTACTGGTGCATTACTATGAAGCTCTGCTTCTCCCAGAGCTGGCCTCCCCACTGCTGCTCTAGCTGGGTAAAATGAATGACTGAGAGGGGTAACTGAGTGGACTGTACCAGCAATTACCTGCTGTTAACAGGTGTGATACTTTATTCTCTTATTAATAATCATGTAACTCATAAAATGTGTTCCAATAAATGTTGGTGGTAATCTGTATCTCCCCCTGACTGGTTCCCCTGTCTGGAAAATGTACCTCCTTGTCCCCCATATCTGGAGACAAGGAGACAGTGCAAAGAAGATTCCATACTGTCCTCATAAGGAATTGGGAAGGCAGGGGTGATGCTCTGGAGAGGGAGGCAGGAGAGAGGAAAGCTTTTACAGGGGTGGAGAAGGAGAGGCCAGCAACACACCCCAGGTATAAGTCCACTGACCTGACCTAGAGGTCACTCATGACATCTAGATACTGATAGAAACATAAGACACCTATTAACAATAATGGTGGCATTAAGTTACCAAGCTCCTTAGACAGACGGTGCTACAGGCTGTTCTGCCTCTTTCATTTGGTGCATAAAGCAGACATAAATAGATAGTCATGTAAAGATTGCTAAGAATTCCTGTTCACGCTGACTTTCTGCAGAGACTGGTTTTTAGATGCTGTTTAATTTTTGGAAACAGAACACCTCAGTCCACAGAATTTTTATCTCATTAATAGAGCTAATAGGCTCATGAATGGACAATAAAATCTTTGCCTTTATATTCTTCAGCCCTGTTGCTAAGAGCTATATAGAGTAACAAATTGTTCACATAAAATTTCACATTTTTCTTCACTAAAACCCCAACAGGAAAGAAGAAACAGAAAAAAAAAAAATCTGCTGACTTTGATTAAGATTTTGAAAAAGCTCCTATGGTTTTTGCCACGACAGGCTGCCAGTTTATAGTCTGGGAACATTATCACAGTTTTATTTCCACAACAAAAAGGCTCCATTCTTTTCTTCAAGGTTTGACCGTTCACCCTGTCCTTGGTGTTTTGCATCAGAAATGCACTTGTGTTGTGAGCCCCTTTATTAGCACTCACTTATCGAGGGTGCCAAAGAAAAGTAAAATAAAAGGACAAGTGTCTAGCATGTTACTATAGTTTCTTTTGTGCTCTCAAAATTTGTAGGCTTCAGGCGTTTAAAAATGTAATTAACATTTGTGCATATGAGAAATTTAAAAAATGAGTGAACTTTTCACACTTGAATGTTAACAATTTCCATTGTCTGTTACCAGTAAATTTCAGTGGCTGGTAATTTTTACTCAAGAGATTTTTGTCAGGCTTTAATCCTGATAGGTCATACTAAGCAGGCCATACCAAGCTGGGTGGGAGTGTTGGTCTGCTGGAAGGTAGGAAGGCATTGCAGAGGGATCTGAACAGGCTGGATTCATGGGCCAAGACCAACTGTATGACGTTCAACAAGGCCAGGTGCTGGGTCCTGCACTTGAGTCACAACAGCCCCATGCAGTGCTGCAGGCTGGGGAACAGTGGCTGGAAAGCTGCCCTTGGAAAAGGACCTGGGGGTGCTGGTTGACAGTGACTGAACATGAGCCAGTGTGTGCCCGGGTGGCCAAGAAGGCCAATGGTGTCCTGGCCTGTATCAGAAATTGTGGCCAGCAGGGCCAGGGCAGGGATTGTTCCCCTGTACTTGGCACTGGTGAGGCCACACCTCAAATCTTGTGTCCAGTTCTGGGCCACTTCAAGAAAGACATTGAAGTGCTGGAGTGTGTCCAGAGAAGGGCAATGGAGCTGGGGAAGCATCTGGAGCACAAGTCGGATGAGGAGCAGCTGAGGGAGCTGGGGGTGTTTAGCCTGGAGAAAAGGAGGCTCAGGGGAGACCTCATCCCTCTCCACAACTCCCTGAAAGGAGGCTGTAGCCAGGTGGGGTTGGTCTCTTCTCTGAGGCAACATGTGACAGGATGAGAGGTCATAGTGTCAAACTGTGCCAGGGGAGATACAGGTTGGATATCAGGATGAATTTCTTCATGAAAAGGGTTGCTTAAACATTGGAATAGGCTGCCCAGGGAGGTGGTGGACTCACCATCCTTGGCAGTGCTCAAGAAATGACTGGGTGTGACATTTAGTGCCATGGTGTAGTTGACAAGGTGGTGATTCCTCGAAGTTTGGACTCAATGATCTCAGAGGTCTTTTCCAACCTAAATCATTCTCTGATTTTACAGACACAGAACAGGAAATGACCATTTAAATGTTCAGTGTAAAATAGAAGGTATTTTCCCTCCAAAAGTGAGAGAAAAGAATTCCAATTATTGCAGGCTGGTAGGTGGGAGGCATCTTGCTAATATTACATATTGCTAATTCTTTTTTCTTTCACTGCCATTTTATACAGCCATTTAGTCACAAGCTATGAAAATGTGTGAATAATCCAGTTCTGCTACGCCAACTTAACACCACTCCATAAGCAAATCAAATACAATCTTGGCAACATCTGAAGGTACAGCAAAATTAATGCAGTGGAGAATGGAGAGATCATGCAGCCAGAGATCTCACATGACAGTGTTCTTCTTCCGAAGTACCCCTGTTAAATTCCAGAAGAGACTAATTGTTAATAGAAATTATCATTTTACAGTTGTCCTACAAGGAATCCAAAGATTTTAGAGTAGTCTACTTTAAAGCGTTGTGGTATCTATATCACAAAACCATGTATCACAGCTGAGATACAGGTGACAGCCTGGTTGGCAAACTCAGCAGCAAATCCAACAACTATTGTATTGTCCCCTGGTGACAGCATTTGTGGGTCAGAGTTAAGGTAACACAGCACCAGGAAATCTGCACTGTGCATGTTCTGTGGTAATAACCTGAACTTCTTTCTGTGAGACTGACAGGAAGATGCCTAAGAAAGGTGCTAGTTCACAGAGTCCTTAAAAATGCAGCTGAGGCTTAGTCTCTAGGAGGATATTATACCAACTTGAGCAATTAGGATTAGAAAGAGACAGAATTAAGTCAGTACTGCTGAATTTTGTTTATGTCTCTCTTTAAAGATTGGTGCCCAAGAGAAAAAAAAAATGCTGTAACAGAATTTTAAAGTAAACACCTCAGCATTTTAATAACTGCAAAAACCATTTTTGCTGGAATGCCATGAACATTATTGCTGTAAGATAAAGTGAAGGACAGTCCTGTAAACAAGACATAAAAAGACAAAGACACTACTTGTCACACTGCTTATTTCAGGGCTAAAATGCTGGCTACAAGTTCCCGTTGCCCTATTTTATTGTTCCCAGCTGGCTTCTGCAGGGAAGCGCTTACTTTTTCTCATGACGGAATGAGACTATACCTTAATCTAATACAATTCATATAGGGAACACAGAAAAACTGTCTCCCTGTTACATTTTTGCTCCCCATCTCCCTGAGCTGGTAAGACAAAAGTATACTAATTGCAGATCACTAGCACTGATATGAGACTTTCTGGAAAGCAGTGTAAATAAATCAATGTTTAATCAAAAGGACACAATAAATTCAGTTGAGAAGCCTCACCCCATTGCATCTCTCCATGGTCCCTCTAGTCTATAGTATGTCTAGTATGTCTGCTGGAGGCAGGTGTGAGCATCACAACAGCATTAAAGGCATTCATCTGCCTGCTCATGTCAGAGATAGGATAAAGACACATGACCTAAAATATTTATTGCTCCCTAAATGAAGTCTGGAAAGAAAGGACAATTAAATGAAGAGCCTGGAAGTCAAAAAAAAAAGGG
>VZTD01003479.1:189680-202042 GCA_013397725.1 Rhagologus leucostigma
CAGGCAGTGGTTTGTAGGTAAATTCTAAGAGGTTCTTGGAGGGACGGATTATCCAAGGCATTCAAAAAGGTTACAGATTAAGACTCATGAAGCAGGTGGAATGATTCAGATTGGATGAAGACATGGTTAGACAGAGAAGGTGAAGATGAGTTTAGCAAATCTGTTTCAGAATCAGCAAAAGGGTGATTAGAAATGAGAGCAGAAAAGGATAAGTATTTTGGCAATAAAGATAAATTGTCATGAATAGGCTTGGTAATGCTACATAGAATAAAATAATTAGATTTAATAAGTGAGCAGATGGAGAGACAGAGAGAATGAGAAATCAAAGGTAACAGTAAGACTACAAGACAAGGAGGACAGTAAAATTCTGAACAAACAGAAAAGAGAGAAAAGAACATCCTGGGGACAGCTAAAAAAAGTCTCATCTGGAGAGAGTTTGATATGGCAAGGTAACACCAAAGAAGCTATGTCAGAGACAAAAATTCACAACAGGAGGAAAAAAATACCTGTAAGCAACAGAAATGGTTGGGGAGGATGAAGTAGTCAAAATAGAGACTATAAAGATAAAAGGAGGAGGACTGAGGGTGAAAACTTGAAGGTTGCCAACAGATAGTGAAGAGGGAGTGGGAGGATCTGCCAGAGGAGGTGCTGAAGAGAACAGTGTTCGATGTTAAAGTAGAAAGCAGAGAGCACAGGCTCACCAAAGGATAAGATGGAAAGGAAGATTTGGGTAAGTGCCAGTGGTCCTGAAGGGACGTTAAGGGACATCTGAACTGAAAGAAGCCCTCTGGCTTAGCTAGGAAGAACATAGGTGAAGGGGGTCTCCGTGGATACTGAAACCAGGTAAAACAGAAAGTCTGACAAATACAAGACAGGAATGAATATTTGGAAGTCTGATTGGGTGTGGGAAAAGCTCAGTGGAGAAATGAGCTTTGAGAATGAGAAATGTGAGTGACCATGATACGGACCCAGACCAGCAGGGAATCTGAATCCTCTATTCAAAGAAATGAGCTGGTTTTATACACTTCTTCAAGACACAGTATTTCCTTATATGGTATTTTTCACCAAGCACCCTATCACACATTGTTATGTCAGCAACACGCTTTCTAAATGTCTTTCTATGGGGTGATCACGCGCTGCCCACCCCTCCGGCAGCTTCCAGCAGGCTCCTCTCCGCAGGGCTCTGCGCTGTGGCATCTCTTCCTCCCAAGGTCAGGCAGAGACAAGCTTCTCTGTGCTGCCATGGCTTTCTGCAGGCACGTCCCACAGCCTGTAACCCAATTCTATCTTATTTCTCCCCACAGGGAAAGTGCAACTATGGTTCCAAGCTGACTGAAAAAGCTGGAGAAGGGAGGCAGGGCAGCAGAGAAACAGCTGAGGAATAAAAGAACAAAGGGCATTAGGACTGTGTCAAACAGGGAGTAGAGAGGAAACACCGAAGAAATCTTACCCCCCAAGGCAGAGAAAGCAAGATGAGTTTGGATTTAATTGAGAGTAAACAGAGGAGGTAGGAAAATCAAAGTAGTTTTAATTGTCTTAAAGCAGATTTTGCTCTTTAATGCTAGCAAAGGATTGCACACTTTGAAATTGTCACTTGCAACTGCAAGATCCAGAAGTCTCGATAGATGAGATATAGAGCCATATATTAAACTAATGCTGTAGTTGACCTTGTTTTCTGAAGGAGAAACAAGAGATTAATTTATATGGAAGACTTCCAGCCACTAAAAGCACAATTGAACTAGACAAAATATCATAAAATCTGCCTCAGTTATGGGGTAATCTAGCCATTAGTGCTGGGGTGAAAACATTTTGGAGAATGATTAGGGTTGAATAACAGATTTATAGCCCCGGGAATTGCAGAATAAAACTCTATAGGAACCCCCATTTTCAGGCTTTCTTTTTCTGAGGAGACTACAGGACTACTGGGGCCATACCAGCCAAGTATCAATGCAGGCTGGTTTTGCTCAGTAACTAGAAGATTGACTTACCTGGCGTGGGTTGGATGGAGAACTTGTGCCTAGATTATTAGTTTAGGAAGTCAGCAGATCTTTCATGGTTTTTCAGTTATTAAATAATTGTGACAAAGGAGCCCAACTCCCAGTTTCCAAGCTACTTGTGGCTTACCAAGCAGCTGATGTTGCTCAGAAGGGCTGCTGATGAGACAAGCTGTACTTGCACATTGGCACTGACTATTTATGCCCTGGTTCCATGGCAAGGTGTGATAATGATGTGATGTGCTGTGCTGGTACTTGAGCGCTATAGCTGTACTGCCATAGAGGCCACAGGCCCCTGACAGATGGAGTAAGTTTGCCTCAGACACTAAAATACCCATCACTGCAGTGCCAGCAGCTGCTGTTGGTCACACCCTCACATGGTATGCAGTGGAGTGTTAGCAGGGCTAACAGCATTGCTTTAGTTGAGTATAGAAGCTGTTGATCCACGGTAAGCAACTGACTAAGGCTGTTAAGTCTTAATCTGAAATATAAAAGTGAATTTACTTATCCAGCATAGAAAATGTGAGCGCACTCTCCCTATAACCAACAAGAAATATATCCCTGCAAATTACACCTAACTCCCCTGCAACAGGACAAGATAAAGAAATTGTAAAACAAGCTTTCTAAATATATTGTTCTCTTTTGTTTGGGTAGAAGAGTACCAAATAATAAATTACCTGAGAATAAATAATGCTTTTCAAAAAAGTCCACCTGCTTAAGTATGCCTTAGCATAATTAAGTTCATTTAAAAGGGCAATAACTTGCCTCTTCTACCTAGCCTCTTGCAGGCTGATCTTGGTAAAGATGTTAAACAATACATTTTTAAGAAGCAATCACTCTTCAAATCACTCGAACAAAAGAATTCAATTTTATCTGCTTTGAAAATGACTATTTTTTTGCAACACAAAATCAGCGAAACAGTACTCAGCTTTCTATTTTAAACCAGCATGATAGGAGGAGGCTTTCAGGTTGGTTTTGTTTTGTTCTGTTTTCCAAAGATTACATATTCTTTATGGTTTAAGTACAGAAACAGCCTAGCCATGTGAGGAAGCTGTGTTGACAAAAACTTCAGAGAACCTGTACAAATCTATACATTAATACATCTGATGATTAATAGTGTGTGAATTTCTCACAACTCAGATCAACGTATATCTATTACGAGGCAAGAACTTTTGTAAAACTTCTAGTCAGAAGAAGACCCAGAATCTCTTTCCAGAAAAAGTCCAGTTTCTCTCAACTGCACCAGTCTGTCCTAGAGGAAAATACAGAAAGATATAATTTCCCTACTCTTGTTTCTCATCTAGATGTTGAGAACTTCTAATTTCCATTTGAAATTTTCACTCCGAGAAGTAACAGAAGTATAAGGGGATGATAAAATCTGGCAGATAAGATTTGCCACAAAATGCTTGAAAGCCAAAAGCATCCATGATTGATGAAAAGGCAGGGCATCCTGAGATCCATCAGAAATTTAGAGAGAAGATGCATTGCATACTGCTCACAAACCTGTAGTTTTTCCCATGACTCAGAAACCAGTCGTCTCAGCTAGAAAATATCCTGGGCACCACAAACCCAGGACAAATCCAGGCTGGATTTTAATGACCGAAATGCATTAATAATGGCTGGCTGGTAAAAAAACAGCTGAGGTCCAATTGCAAGTCCCTGTTAGTTTATTCCTGCATGGAAGAGCCAACACAACATTTGACCATGTACTCAAGAGTGATTGATGATGGCTCTCCAGGAGCTAAGAACCACATGGCTACAAAGCTGCAAGATTTTCTCACACATAATATTACTATGGCACCCATACTTATGGCACAGGGTAACTTGTAGTTTTGAAACTTGCATTGTATTTGTTCTACAAATCATCGTAGGATTTCGCTCTTCAACTTCCTTATGCTGGCACCTTGAGCTAGCAGCTAAGTGACAAAACTCTGTACATGATAATTTTAAAAATGAGTAGAATTAAACCCAGGGAGAACAAATGGAACTCAAGATTCTGGGATTTACATTTCATTTATTTTAAAACTGCTAAAATTCTACTTAGTCTAATTATACACCTTAAAAAAACAGGATATACTTATTTTTAACATCATAATCTTTGTGGAACCTACAGATTTTTACTTTGTGCTTATAAGTTTCTTTCCTATTACTAACCCTTTCTTCAAACTGACCTGGCCTGGCTGGGGTTAAGAGCTGTCCCAGGGAGGTTACAACCTGTAAGGTGGCATTGGAGCTCCCCTCCACATGCCCACCTGAGTACTGGAGATGTGGCCCCAGTGCAGTTCTCCCCAGAGCCTCTCTGAGGAGAGAGGAGAAAGAGAAGGTAGCTTGAAAGCCGCAGACAGACAGGAGCTACAACACTCCTAGCATGTCTTGAGGGCAGGAGGGAGGACCAAGTAGAAAAATGCAGAGCTGTGCAAAGAACCAGGAGTGTGGCTATCACATGGCTACTGCCATCTAATGATCCTGATCCTGCTGCTTAGTGGATAAACTCAGTATCACTTGTCCCACTGACCAAAGAAGTTTTAAAACCAACTTTGTCCTGCTATGCAAGGATTTAAATCATAAACTCTGACATTAATCCCTAACATTATCGTAATCTTCAGTATTAAATAGCTGCCATTTTATTTCAGCTCTACAGTGATTCTCTGAACTTCTTTCATGAGGAATGGCTAAAACAGTTCAGATACCCCTGGCATCAGTCTGGCATATGTAGTGTATACTGGGACTTCTTCTTTACTCACTCAGATTTATTCCAGTGTAAAACTGATATAATTGAGAACTAAGTCTCCAGCCTCTGTGTTTGAGTCACCAGACCTTAGCTTGAGTATAGAAAACAATAAATCAGTGTATCTGTTATGTATTTCTTCTCTTTCTTATCTCCAGAGGCAAAATCATTCTGGATAGTTGCTGTAGGGAGCAGAAAGACCATGTGTTTTCAGCTTTTGTGATATTTGTTGCTTATTGGATCAGAAGATTACAGAGTAATCTCAAAAAAAAATTCCAAACAATAGTAATATCCAAATGTTATAGCTATATGAAGAAAAACATCCTCCGTGAAGACTTTGCAATGAATTAGGAGGTGATGGAGAGGTTAATTTGGATGTAATTCTTAAGGTTATTTGATTTGTGACTGGGAGCAACACTACTGAAGAAAGCACATTGAACCTCTCTGATAGGACTTTATCTCAATCACTAGCAAAGGTCCTGTCAACAAGGCTATAGCAGTGGTCCACAGTTCCCAGGAAGCAGGGCCAGTGAGCAGCTCATGTAGGCATTGCACACATGCAGTCTTCAGCAGCACAGCCCAGAAAGGTGCTAAATTGTTGCTCTGCTCTCTGCTCTCCCATTATCATTTCTCTTTGCCCAAAAAAAGGCCCATGAAGCTGACTTCATGCCTCCCTCCAGCCCCAAACGCCACAGTTTTCTCCTGGTTCCTAAAAGGATATGCAAGTATAACCTTGGATAAAAACTTGTTTCCCAAATCTAAGCTCTATGAAAAACAGTTAGATGCTTAGTGAAAACATTATTTCTCTTCCTTCTTATTCATGCTGCAAAATAACAGCACACACAAGTACAAGGGTCACCCTCCTTCCTCTGAACAAACATACACTGACACTTGAGTGGTTGTGGTTAAACTGATGGGTGAGCTGAAAGTACAAGCTGCTGGCACAAAGGGCTTCAGAGCCAGGTATGTGTTTCTCACAGCTGTTACATTTTCCCTAGCAGGCATGAAATTTACTGTTTGAAAAGACACTTCCTTTTTTGAAATTGTTGCTAGCTTTGAGAAAAAATAACACATTTCAAGCTTTCTTTGCACATTGTAAGGGAACACAAACAACAATAAGATTAAACAATAACATTCAAAACCAAACAACATTCAAGAGATTCTCTGCCAGTCACCTTTAAAAACCTGCAATTTTCTGTAAAAGGACTCTGCTGCATTTCTTTCCCATTAAATCCTTTATATCTCAGTTCTCTGTTTCTGCTAGATGTGGAGAGGTGTGTTAGCAATGTAATACCATATCAGGGACATGATGTGGCATACTACTTCAGCACAGTTTTAGGAATCATCTGGACTGAAGTCAGGTATTAGTTTATATTCAACAATCATCTTAAAAGTTATGTTACACTCTTTCAGGAAAATGAGGGAAAAAAAACAAGATTAAAAAATGCCACGGGAAGCAAACTGTAGAGATATACACTTTTTCATAAAGGTACACTAAAAAAATATGCTAAAGGGCCCAAAAATATGGAAGTTCTCTTCTGTACTCATATGTCTTTTCTGGTAGATGTCCAAATCAAGATCTACTTGAGGAAAACACGGCTGCTTTGAGAACAGACCTTTTCTACATTGAACTCCTCAGCAACATTTTCATTGCCTGTCATAGAGATCTCTTCCTAAAATGTAAATCTCCACCCAGCACTATCAGTGATAATGTCTCTCTAAACTTTCCAAATGGACCTTTATGTGGTCATCCATGGTGCATTTATCTTCACATTTTTTTAATCTAAAAGTTGGCCATCTAGTCCAAACCAGTTGTCCAGGAAACTTCTCCAGTCAGTGGAGGGAGACAAACGTCTTCACAAGGCAAAGATGCACACCTCAAGAAGTGTGTTTTGCACCAATAAGAGGAACTGCCTTCTGTTTGAACCTGTGTGAGCCCACTAAATGTGGAGACAGCTAGCTGAGACAAGCTAAGCCTCTACATGCCTGAACATGCGTGAGATAAAGCTCACCACAAATGTACTGTTGCACTGGGGCTGCTGTAAGGCTCAGATTCACTCCATCATTGTTTAGGTACACTTCCAAGGTACCTATGGGAGAAGTCATTTGCCTGAGGGACTTTCTATAAAGACTGGAGAATGACAGGCACATCCTGAGAGTAAGCCATACCACAGAGCTGCACAAAAGAATGTGAGAAAAACACTCAAATTCTATTCAGGCCACCGAAGACCTGCTGAGAGACTACAGCTGAACCAAGTGTGACTCTGTTCCATTTCAGGCACTGTGGACAAGGGGTTAGCATAATGTGTGATGAATCCCAGCCTAAACCCCACTAAACTGGATTTTCATGTGTAATATACAGCACTGTATGTATGTATGTATATTGTCATACCTTGGTGTAAGATAAACAATATCTAACTAAGTATAAGGCAAATTCATAATTGCCTGAAATGGTAGCTCTTAGAGAGGTTTTTTTTATAGCAGAGGAAACCAGATGTTGACTTTATGGAGGTGATAAACTGTTTTAAAAACCATAGTACAATAAGATTTCAGCTATTCCAACAGATTCTGCTAAGTCATCTGTATATGTCCAGGGAGAGAATCTGCCCTTAATGACTGTGCTTCTGATTATTTTTAACTGGCAACTTAAAAACATCAATCAGCATGAAGTATTGGAGCCAAGTGCTCACCTGCTATATTTATTAATTTCAGTACAGAGCCATTTCAGTTTTGTTTTTTGACGTTCAGATGTCTGTGCACCATATTCCCTGATACATCTGCTCATAGTAGTGTGGTGCATGAAGATATGCACAGAGTTTGTGTGTCACACCAAAGCTACTGAAATGTTTCTGTCCCAAAGCATCAAAGTCAAGAGTCCAAACAATTATTCAAACTAGCCGAGCAAGAGTCTGGCTAAGCTGTAAAGTCAAGTTGCTATGGTTTAGCATTCGTGTCCACCCCACAAACTCTGCTCACCTGTAACACCACTCTCGGGGTAGGCAGACTCAGCTGAATGCAGAAATACCCTTCTTTCACTAGTCTTCCCTAGTCCAAGCCCTACTCTGAAGTGCAGCTCCTTGGTTATTTCTGCTATTCCTGGTTTAACTGCTGTTACCTCCGTCCTGTTGGATCATAAAACTGAAGTCAATGCTGCTGCTAACCTAGACTGGACTCCAGTGTGCAAAGATGCAAGGCCAATTTAGTCCAATCCCTCATCTTAACTCTGCAAACCTAATTAGTTAAAACCAGATACCCACCTCCTCCTTAACAAACTGTCCATACAGTCATGGTACTTCATACAGAAGATGCTTAATGCCATATACCTGCTTATTAATTTTCTTTCATTACTAAGAAGACAACAGGATTCCACTGATATCTGAGGAAAACATGAGCAAATAATACATATGGATAAATTATGAATATGAAGTAGTGCAATTCATGCAAGTGAATAGGACTAATAGCTACTTTTCTCCCTCCCCACACATGGTGGAGATTTCTGTGCTTCTAAATAATATAACTGTAATTACTGTTAATATTACTATAATTAGGTTTCATAGAAATTGACTTTTGGGCTCTCCCTGGGACATTGTGGACATTTTCCCATCACCACTGATTTGCAAGTGCTTTCCTACAGTCTGATTTTTTTCCGTGCTAAAGTAAACTTTCCTTACTTCGAAAGAACATTAAAATCAAATTTGTAACAGCATGTGGTGTATAACTGCTGGAAGCTGAGGATATTATATACAGAAAGTTTACTAGAGAGCTCAGAGCTCAGGGATTTCTACATATTAGTTATGACATCTCTAGGAATATTTAGACTTTGAATCAGAACTCAGGTGGGTTTTAGTAACATAAATTTTATCCCCAAAGGAATATTATCACACTAAAGGCAAATGATACTGGTTTGTTCCTATATAAGAAAAAGTTCATTTTTATAAAAATAATGTGCTGACTAGGGGAACTTCTCTGCTGTGCTGGAAGATAGTATAAGGTTTATGCAAAACCTTATTCTGAGTATACATAAAGACCTCAGAATAGGATATGAGGGGATGTGTACATAAATGGCTTTCATTCTCAAAACATTACAGTGATAATGGCAAGAAAAAAACTGAGATTGTTGTGCCCTAGTTAGCTTGTTGAATGTTCACACTAATAGATATAGCTACCAACTGGAAAAACAGCTCCTGATGTTGAGACTGTTATATATCAGCTGCAGATAAGCAGGAGTTTTTAGACTGAAGCTAGAACACAGATAGGTAAGCAGGCAGGTGATTTCAAGCAAAGTCAATTTGTCTCTTTCTTGCAATAGAGGGAGTCACAAGATAGGTGAAATAGTCATTTATTACATGTTAAGCAATTCAGATGTGTTTAGCAGCTTTAGTATTCCAATGGCTTGAAGCAGGAATTTGGAGACTGGCATAATATAGCATGAGCCTACTGATCTGTGTTTAGCTTTCTCTGTGAAATGCTGCCTACAGCACAGCAAGCTGATAGCCTGAATTTGAAAGGAAATGAGGCTTATTTAATTAAGTTCTCTGTCAATCCTTCCCTAAGAAGTTTTGAACCAGATGGCCAGTTGAAAAAAAGAAAGGTAAATGGGACTGAAGTCTCTGCAGCTGGAAGTTCCTGGAAGATTTTGGAAAAGCAGTGAATGCAAAAAGAAGGAAGAATTAAATATTGCATAGCCAGTGGAGAAGACAAGTGAGCTCAAGTTACCTGTTGTGTTTGGCAGCCCCTCAGCAGCAATAGATTTGAAATTACTGCACGCAGCTTTTTTTGATATAACTATTACGAGGAGCGTGAAAGCTCTCCCAGCAAATGAAAACGGATTCTAAAATACCTACAGGGTGATCCATGGAATTAGTATCCCAGTACATCCAAGGAACCAGCATCCTGGCAGCCCAGAATCAGCCACAGTATGTTTCCTCTTGCCCTGCCCAAGGGAGAAAACTGAGGACGAAGTGGGTTGAAAAAAAGGCTTTAGGAAATGAGGGAGGAACATTTTGAGAAAGGGGAAGTGCTAGGGGCTGTGAGAGAGGCTAGTGCTCGCCCAGGTGAGGATAGAGGGACTATGTAGTAACAGAGACACAAATTGTTAGGAAATGAGATTTAAGTATTTCTGCATGTGCATTTTTAATGTGGCTTCCTGCTTATTAAACATAATCATCATAGTACCATACGTAAGCATTTTCACTGAACTGAGCTTTTGCAAATATACATATACATCTATATAAAAATACATCTATATGTTGGAGTGAGAGCTCCTCTGGACCCAGGCCCAGAGGAAAGCCAAAGCACAGGGGTTGAATAAAAACCTTTGGATAAGCTGAGATACACGAAGTCACACCAAAGTGAAATAGAAATAGAGATTTTTAACTTTTAGTAAAAATATATGCTAAGTGCTTTAAACATTGAAAAGCTGCAGCAAAGAGACCTTCAACACAGTTCGTATTGCAGCAGTGTTACCTTTTCACAGAATTTCTTTACTTTAGACAAAACATAGATGGAACTGTACTGTTCACATTTTTTAGATAGAGTGTTCACATAAACAGTAAGAGTTGATAGAAACTATATACGCAAATCTGTGTAATACCTATGTAATACTTGTGTAAGATTTATGAGCATTAGAATTAGACCAGGATAGGTTAAGAAAAGAAAAACTAGAATTGTGTGTTAATTTTATTGGTCAATTAACAAATATAACTCACACTTCTGTAAGTTTAGGGAGGAAGGAGAAGCTGTTTTTTACTCGCTGTTTGCCTGCTGCTGCTGCTGTTGCTGCTTGGCCTTATCATGTAACCCCTTCAAACTCTACCTTCAGAAAACTATGAGACTATGACATAAAGAACTTTAGCAGGACAGCAGCCTCCTCTGCTCTTTCACTCTCGTCTGAAAAGGGAGGGCATCCCATTAAAAGCTCAACATCTATACATGTACATCTTTAGATCAGATTAACCCCACTTTATCTCAACATGAGGCACATAAAGCTATTTCTAGTGGTAACATGAAGGCCACTTTAGGGAAAAGGAAAAACAAGAGGTAAAAACTGAAAATTCTCTTTTTCTCTTCTAACTGTAAGATGAAATTTGGGGTTGCAGTATTTGGATTTGAAATTACTGCTTGTAGTTTTTTTTACATAACTATTACAGTGAGTATGAAAGCTCTTCCATCAAATTACAGCTGATTGTAAAATACCTACAGGATCACCAGAGTCAGGAATTCCTTTACCTTTTGCATCACCTCAAAAGAAAGCAAGCTTGAAAAATGTTTTGCAATGTAACAGACAAGTTTGCAGACCTACAAGGAAGGGAGACCAGTACAGCAATGCCAATTTATTTTACTGCATTCTTTATTGCTGTGCATCATATTTTACTTTCTCCTATTGCTTTCACGTTGCTGCTATTTCTATTGGACAGTGTATATTCTATATTAAAATTTGTTTTCTGTATTAAAATTTGTTATCATAATATCACAGAATAAAACACTGACTAGTAATAGTTGTCAACAGAAAATACTGGCAGCTCTGTAGTAAAGAATTGTGGGGCAGACAATTTGGAGACAAACCTGTATATAGGAGAAAATATTCCCTTGTTTTCGTAACACAGGAGTAGTGCCTTTATGCGATGATATACAGGGTTTATAATACTGCAGAAAAATCTGTCTAAATGTGTGGATATTATATACATAAATAACAAGTTTTTTACATACCCTACTCAGCCTTTGACCTAAGTCTGATCATGAGTGCCCTGGGTCAGTCCTTGCATTACATGCTTCATGTTCTCTTTTATTAGTTTTATAAATATTGCCTTCTAATTGTATGGAAGGTTCAGCTGCAAGCTTTTGCTAGTGGCTAAATTTGGCAGCCTATTACAGACTAGAGGCAGGCTACATTCTCATCTCTTTATCAATCCTGCCCCTTTACTGAGCTTATTTAAGGCAAGATAGCCAAGATTACAAACTTAGTCTAGGACAACTTAAGGTAGATATATTCTACCAGACACTTCAAATCCTGAAGATATAAATAAGACTTTTTCCATTGATCTTTTGGCATGGTAACTGGAGACTTAAAAAACCCTTTCTGTTTCCTGGCACCCTGGGTCTGCACTTGGCTAATGGTGTGTATTTTCCTCTTATATCACTTATCTTACAGTACCCCTTACTTAACCACCACTGGTGTTACCAGCCATAGCATGAGGCACAGGGTAGGTCTCCAACCATCCCGTGGTGGCTTCTACCATTGTGAGCACATAGCGCTTGCCTTGGCGTGTTTGAGGCAGTGTGATGTAATCAATCTGCCAGGCCTCCCCATACTGGTATTTGGACCACCGCCCACCATACCATAGGGGTTTCACTCGCTTGGCCTGCTTGATCTCAGCGCACATCTCACAGTCATGGATAACCTGGGAGATACTGTCCAGGGTTAGATCCACCCCTCGGTCTCATGCCCACTTATAGGTGGCATCTCTGCCCTGATGACCTGAGGCATCACGGGCCCATCGAGCTAAGAACAACTCTCCCTTGTGTTTCCAGTCTAAGTCTATCTGTGACATCTCTATCTTTGCAGCCTGATCTACCTGCTCGTTGTTTCGGTGTTCCTCGTTAGCCCAACTCTTGGGGACATGAGCATCTACATGGCGGAC
>VZTD01003479.1:203554-220225 GCA_013397725.1 Rhagologus leucostigma
CACCGATTATCTTGTGGATGGGAATCACAGCATCTTGAGTTGTTTGGTACTGCCGGTGATGCACTGTTGAGGTGGCAATTGGTACTGGTTGTTCTTCCCCCTTCAGAAGGCCTACTGCAGATGGGTTCTCTGATAGTCCAGGCAAGGTGTTCAACTGCTTAGTGTCCTCTGTCTCTACAGCAGCTATCCCAAACACCCACCTGAGTCCCTTTGGTTCTTTGAAATACCTGCTCCAGAGGAAGTCTACGCCCAAAATGCACGGGGCCTCTGGGCCAGTCACAATGGGATGTTTCTTCCACACTTTTCCACCCAGGCTCACCTCAGCTTCCAACAGGGTCAAGTCCTGCGATCCTCCTGTCACCCCAGCAATAGAAACAGGTTCTGCTCCCACATGTCGCGATGGGATTATTGTGCACTGTGCACCAGTGTCGACCAAGGCCTCATATTTCTGTGGTTCTGATGTGCCAGGCCAAGGAATCCACACAGTCCAAAAGACGCGGTTTACCCTGGCCCCTACTTGGCTAGAGGCAGAGCCCCTTTTAGTCCTGGTTATCATTCCCTCCCTGGGCATACTTTCTAGAGGTTCCATCAAGGGGATTGGACATGTCATCTTGCCTTCCATTATGCTTGGCAGCTTGGCTACAGGCAACTGGAGCTGCTTCCCTTCTGGTGGAACTTCCTCTCTGAGTCTTGCCCTCCTTCAATTCATGCACCCATGCTGCCAGGACAGACATGGGTTTTCCATCCCACCTCCTCCTGTTTTCTCCACGGTCACATAGGAAGAACCACAGCTCAGCTTGTGGGGTGTGCCCTCTTTCCCTAGCTGGGGGACGTCTGCTTCTGGTAACAGGGCCTCTGGTCTGTACCAACGAGATTTGGAGAAGGTCCTCTTTAAACTCCTTCCTGAGTTTCTGGTCAGTCTCCTCAATCCTATCTTCCATTTTCTGTATGCGCTCTGAGAGATGTGTTTCCACAGCTATGATTCTTGCATGTGTTGGGCTATGCACGTTATCTGCATGTGCCCGGAGCTTCCTCGCCGTATCACACACGGTCTCATCCCCTTCATCCTGCTTCATCATTGATAAAGCATTGATAAAGTTTTAGCCACGTCACTGGTGTACATTTTACCAGGTCTGGACTCTTAATTGTTTGGTCATCTGAGAAAACGATCTCTACCACTGCCAGTTCTCTCAAGCATTGAATCCCTTGTTCTATGGTCTTCCACAGGGTTTGCTGCACCTGGAGATCTTCTGGGCACAGGTATCTTTCCTTTACACTTCTTAAAAGCCATGTCCAGAGTCTGAGAGCTTTGGGCCCCCTTGCCATCCCTTGGTCGATACCTGCATCACGTGACAGGGATCCCAAATGCCTCGCTTCAGTACCATCCAGAATTGTATTATCACCTGCGGCGTCCCAGATGCAGAACAACCAACTTAATATAGATTCATCAGACTGTGGGGTGTAATCCTTTCTTAGACCATGAAGGTTTTCTATGGACAGAGACTCAGTAATGATTTCTGGTTCTGATTCCTCTGCTGGCTGTGAGGATCCTGGCTCCCCATCACCATCCACTGGGCGAATGGATTTGGTTTTGTGTTTCCTTCTCTGGACAGGAGCAATTACTATTGGCTTAGGCTCTCTGTCTGGTTTAGCTACAGCCTGAGTGACTGGAGTGTCTGCTGATTCATCCTCTGGCCCCTCTGGCTGTATCTGCTGCCTCACAGTGTCTAGCACTGTGCAATAAGCATTAGCCAGGGCCCAGCACATTGCAATGAGTTTCTTCTCACTAGAGTTGTCATTGCACTTCTCTTTCAGATATTTCCCCACCTCAGCTGGGTTCTGAATTTGTTCCAGGGGAAAGTTCCAAGCTATGGGGGCAGAGAATTCCTTCGGGGTTTGGCCTATGTCCTCCCATACTCCACACCACTCAAAATTTTCCACACCTGGGGCATGTGTCTGGACAGCCCCAGTGGAAATCTCAGCCCTGATTCTAGACAAGCTGCAGACCATATAGAGAAAACCATGAGATCAAACACCAGGAAGGTGGTATCTTTAACATCCAGGGGTAATTGAACATTCTCAAAAGGTGACATGCCAGATTTGAAGGGGAAGAAAGAGATGAAGGGCTGGGAAATATCATCCCCTACTTTTCCCCTAACAGACTGTCCTAGTTTGAAAGCAAACTAGTGAGAGACTCCAAGTCAGAAATACAATTTAATAGGAAAAATAAAATAAATGCAATAGTACAAAAGACAACCCACTGACAGAGTCAGAATACAACCTGACCCCCTGACAGTCAGGGGGGTTGGTAGCAGTCCGATTAAATGGTGGCTGCAGTCCTCCTGGAGTCATGGTCCTGTTGAAGCAGTGATTCTGTAGAAGGGTCAGGTCTTCCTCTGGGAATCCAGTGGAAAAGGCTGCTTGTGCTGTTCCAACCCCCAGATTATATCCACATGGGAATGCTTGGTTCTTCCCCCTGGGTGGAGCATCTCACAATGGGCTGATGTAATTCTATGAGTCATGTGGTGGGTCCTTGATTGCCCATTAAGCAGAGATAGCTCCCGGAGGGAGTTATCAAGGATGAGTCATGGTAGGAGATAACGAGCACAGCCCCACCAGTTTTAACAGCTTTTGGAGATGATGATAGAATACATACTTTTGGTTACATCTTATATTGTAACCTAGGACATGACTGGGTGTAATTACTAACAAACCCCCAAAGCAGGCCACTGAGACTAGGCTGGAGAAGCAACAGCGCATATACATTTTCAACAGCTCCCAGTACCTCTGTTAACCTTCTATAAATCATTACTACCAAGCACATCAATATAGCAATCCTGATTCGTATCACTGCTCTGTAAAAGTTGTATACCAGGGACAAAATTGCCCCATTTGTGGAAAGGCAAACATGCCTAGGGACCAGAGAGACATTATTACATCAAGCAGCATGGTGACTACTGACCACTATACCCCAATACAAAGTGCTTAAAACCAGAACATAATTATTGCTGTTTTTTTCACTTTCTCGAGCCCCATGTTAATAGGGTGCCAAATTTTGTCTCGGTTTGAGTCAAGTTTAGGGGGAAAATGCTCTGGAATGAACGTTTCCCCCAAAGACAGGTTTTGGCACTCCCTCCCCCACCGACGCGAAAGGAATTTCTTGGATGAAAGCGAAAAAACCTATTTATTTAACAAACAAAGTGCCAGCAGGGCACAGGAAAAATATGAGTAATGTCAGATAATAAACCTCCTCTCTGCAGAGAAAGCTGGGGGATTTAGAGTTCCTTCTGTAGCTGGCTCGGCCCCTCCCGAGGTCCAAGCCCAGGATGCGGCATCCCTGCAGCCTCCCTGCCAGTCCACGGGGTCCGATGATCTGATTCTCGGATCACAGCTAGGCCAAACAGTTCCAGAAGAAGATGCAGAAATTACTAGAGGATTTCGGTATGCAGTCCTAGGAAAACTTTTTGCCTTAGCTCACAAGCTGGCTAGAAGCAGGGATCCACTCCCTCCCGCTGCAAGCAGAGCCGAGCAATACAGGGGAGTGTTTGAGTCCTTGAACACAAACTGCGCTGAAGAATTTGCCCGGCTTTGCCCCGCCTTTTTTCGGACCCAGCTTAAAGCTGTGGGACCCATTTCTGGGCATACAGCAGACGACAGGGAAATAGAGTATTATGATAAAATCACCCCAAGACAACCACTCAGACCCAAACTCTCTGTCCTTTGATCCCAGTTTGATTGCTTTGCTCCTTTGCTGACTAGATTCTCACAGCTTACAGGAAGCTGTGATTAAGAAAGCGGTTCAGAACTAGGCCTATCAGAATACAATTTAGGAACAAATATAATAATCTCCATCACAGTATGAGTATAGAAAAAGTTACAATTCAGAAAAATTATTAATGCTTTTTTGTACTGAAATGATACCAATACAGCTTATGCACTTTATAGCTATCTGTATTTGAAATTTGAATGCTCTTCCTGAATTGAGATTATCTGTAAAGATTTAGGAAATAAAATCACAGTTTTAGGTTTGTCAAATAGGAAACAATCTGCCAATCATGGTATATACTTCCTTTGCAAACTAACCAATCTTTATATGAAAAACAGTTCCAGAGTTCTTTTGACTCTTGAGTTTCCTATCCTAGAGTCATAGTTTTCCCCGTTTGGAAACTTTCATTTCTAACCTCAGTTTTCCTGTGAAAAAGTGATCCATGTTTGTCCTTGAGTCATTGCTGCCAGTTGGCTGAAGTGAATTTTCACCTTCACTGGCATTTATCTCTCTTGCAAAAAGAAAACTGCATTGTATCCTTCTCTGCTTTTGTTTCATTAACTTAAATACAACAATCCTTTTTATTCTCTTGACATTAACACGTTCCCTGTTCTCCTGACTCTCTCAGTACTCCTACCTCCCAGGCTGAACTGCCAACCTGTTCCTGGCACAACTTTAGCTCACAGCATCCAGTTTTCCTCTGGGCAATGCATGGTTCAAGGGACAGAGCAAGTCATGGGCATTTCCAGGAGATGCTTTGAGATAGATCCTGGACTTCTCTTTTAGATGTGCACTTAGGAAGAGGCAATGCAGTTTAACATTATGAGCCTTTTATTTTCATATAAAGGCATAGCCATAACATTTCAGACATTAATGACATTTCATTTAGATGCTGGAGATACTCTGATTCAGTTGATGATTGCATTTTGTTTTCATGAACATACCACACGTATGATACCACATCAGCTGACCTTTTGCAGTTGTGGCCTTTAGAAGCTGCTTTGGTTTACACTTCAACTTAACTACAGCTGAACTAATTTCTGATCACTCATTTCAAAGTATTTTTCAATGACCCATCTTTTCAATAACATCACAACATAAAGTTAGTCTTATATAGTACCATTTCTGATGGATTCTGTAAATGTCTGGTGCATGTTCTTTATAATACCAGGCTCAGAAACACCTAGATTTTAACATTTGTTCTCCAGTCTATGCCAGAATGACAGACACTATAGTGAATTGCATCTATGTCTAAATTGAAACCTGAGGGGAAATCTCTGGCAAATTTCATCCACTCCCTTCAGGAAACTTCCTTGCTCGTTTTAAGAAACAGTCATCAAAAGGGACAGTAAATTAGTAAAACTAATTTTTTTCTTTTTGAAGTCCCTCTTATAGGGAATACCCACTAATGGGCTTTAGCATTTAGCTATCTGTTCCACTCCAAACTGCCTTTAACCTTTCTTCTGAAAATGTGATTTCAAATTATTTATTTCTGAACACGTAATGCTTTACAAAGATGATTGCTATTCACTATGTTCCTGTGGTTCCTATAAAATCTCGTTTCATATTCTGCATTGGTTGTTCTTCTTGCTTTAGTGCAAACCCCTTATAATTACTGTATAGATACTTCAGTTGCTTTTTACTCTTTATAGAAAAATTCTCAGAGAGAAAAGACACTGTCCTTGTCATATCTTCTTTTAATTAATATAAATACATCCTTCTAGCTATGAATGTTTTCCTACTCTTTAACCTCTACTTTTTTGTTTGTGTACTTTTCAATCAAATTTTGTTTTCTTTCTTGTAAAACCAGATGTCTTTTCCACTCCTTGCTATTCTTCTCACTTCATCACTCACATAACAGACTCCCAAGAGGCCACTATCCCTAGTGCTCAGTACTGAGCATAAATATTTTCTAGGAGATGGATATCCCCAAATCTTTTCTTTCAGAGACAATCCCTGTGACTGTGTCACATAATTATAGGAAAGGCGAGTTGCAGAAGTTGCTGCAGATCATCAGATCCAACCAGATCACCAAATCTAACCACACTGTTCAAGGCAAAGACAGATGATGGGCTGTGGAAGCAACAGCATGAAGTATCAAAGGCGGGAGAAGAGCAGTAGGAATGACCTAGGAACAGGAATGTAGCACTTGATTCTGGAGGCCATCTCTATCCACAGGGATGACAAGAAGGTAGTCAGGTTGGTCAAGCATGATTTACCTTCAGTGAAATGATTTACGTTCTACAATGAAACAACTACCTGGATGGATGAGGGAAGAGCAGTGGCTGTTGTCTGCCTTGACTTCAGCAAGGCTTTCTACACTGTCACTCACAATGTCCTCATAGGCAAACTCAGGAAGTATAGACTGGATGAGTGGATAGTGAGGAGGATTGAGAACTGTCTGAACAGCAGATCCCTATATATACGTACATACATATATATATATATATATATATGTGAACATATGTAACCTGTTGAACTCTGTTGCGTGGTCCCCCACCCCCAACAGATCAAGACTGTGTAGTGGGTTTGTTCGCATTTCTTACCTTCTGTGAGATAAGAACCAGGAGGAATACAAAGCAGGCTCTAAACTTAAAGAATATAAAGATGTTTGTTAATAGAACTAAAAGAAAAAAAGAATATTAAGGGTCAGAATAAACCTTCAGAACACTGCTTCTGCCCCCATCCTCTCACTTACAACATNTATATATACGTACATACATACATATATATATATATGTGAACATATGTAACCTGTTGAACTCTGTTGCATGGTCCCCCACCCCCAACAGATCAAGACTGTGTAGTGGGTTTGTTCGCATTTCTTACCTTCTGTGAGATAAGAACCAGGAGGAATACAAAGCAGGCTCTAAACTTAAAGAATATAAAGATGTTTGTTAATAGAACTAAAAGAAAAAAAGAATATTAAGGGTCAGAATAAACCTTCAGAACACTGCTTCTGCCCCCATCCTCTCACTTACAACATAAAGACACAAACTTAGGATTATTTCAGTCAGTTTATCACCTCTGTAATAGCCTTTCATCAGTTCACTTAGGGAGAGGAGTCTCTTTTGCCCATGCTATGGGGCTTTTCCACAGTCACAGCACAACAACCGCCCGGGGTGGTTTTCTGTTGGCATGTGTGAGTCCCTTCCCTCGACTTACAGCTTTCCCCACAACCGTTTTCGAGGGTTCAGTCTTAGCTAATGGGGTACAATTGTAAGGATGAGCTGTTCAAGAGCAAAGGTTCTCTTCATCCACCTCTGGGATCATCTTCATCTCTAGGAACAGAAGTCTTCTTCTTCCCTGGGAGCAGGGGTCTTCACTTCCTCACTACCTCTCTCTGTTCAGGCTTCTCATTGGATCACAGCTACTTCAACATTTGCTTATTTCAGCACAAACATCTGTGCTCGTGGCAGTTTGAACGCTCCACCCCCCATGCTTTCATGAAATTACAAAAGGGTTCTCTGATGTATCATAGTCCATCAACATAGCTTTACAAAAGATTTTCAGCTTTCAGGTTTTAAAAGCATCTCCTCTATCCCCTCTCTCTCTCTGGGTTTCAGTTCTCTCTTCTTCACTGACTTTGGTGTCACTATCATGGTGCTTATTCACGTGCCTTTGCCTTTCCCTTTCCTCTGACCTGGGAGAGGATCGATGTTGCAGGATTCATTTCTTCTGAGGAGCTTACAGCACTGAAGGAGTTGCTCTTATCTGGGTCTGGGCATTGCAGCTGGTTGGTCACATGATCTCTGCTGGGCAGCAGCCGGAGTTGGTTTCTGGTGTAAAGTTTCAGTTTGTTTTGCCGCACCAAGGAAAAGTTCATGCGGCCCCGCACGGAGCCGCGGGCTGTGGCCCGGCCCCTGCCGAGCCGAGCCGGAGCAGGGCTGGGCCCCGGCCCTGCCAGGCCTCCACAGTCAGGCCCAGCTCAGCCCCCTCCAGACCGAGCGGGCAGCCCTGCTACCTGTCCAAAGGGCCAGAAGTACGAGAGAGTTCCCGCATCTCCACGGGATTTATATATGTAAATTCTGAGAAGCGCTATTGGTCTAAATGACTGTCCATCAAGTTCAGGTTCAAACCACCACAGACTGCAAGCATCACTCTGACCACAGACACTGAAATTGCAACTGTTAAGTCTTGTCACTGGATCCACAGGTGGTGATATCTTCCCTCTCTACTATCTGCTCTTGTCCCTCTCTTCTCTTTCGTTCTTTCCTTTTTTTCTTTCATGAGTCTTCTTTTAGAATTTTTTCTTCATGATATTTTTATATATATATAGAAAATCAAAATGACTACATACCTCCTTTTTCTTGCAACCAAATTGTTTTAAAATAAACCTGCCTCATATATACACTGGTCATTCAGTGTTGTTTCACTCTAATTCACCCAAAGGCTCTATTAACAACCTCAGTTACTCTGCCTCAGAGGTGGGACATAACAGCCCCCTCAGTAAGTCTGCTGAGCTGGGAGGAGTGGCCCATACCCCAGAGGGCTGTGCACTGAATGTATTGAAGGCATGTAGAGATTAGCAGTTCATTATGATCCTAACACACAGATAGCAGCTTCTCAGGACATTCACATCAGAGACAAAAAAGAGTAAATGCTGACAGCTCATAGAGGTGAGATGTGGGATAGGATTGAGAAACTCATTATTTAGATGCCCTAACGGGTAGAGAAAGGCATGCGTAAAAATCGGCTTTAGCTCTCAGCCTAAGAAGAGACCGGGAGACAAGATGAGCTCTCAATAGCCAGTGTCATTGTCCTTCAACAGGACACCTGTATTCAAGCATCCTGATGCCTCCGTGCTGGATAGACTACCGAGTATATATGTCCTGGTGCCTGTCTGTGGAAGTGTGAGACCATGTGTGAAATCAGAAATGTTTTAAAGTAAATCACCTTCCAATCCTGTTTTCCTGCAACTGCTGCTTCTTGTTCTTTCACTACCCTGTCTCTTCTAAAGCCCCTTTCAACACTGCAAGACTGCTCTTGGAGCCGACTGGAACTTGCTATTCCCTTGGCTGAAGTCCACTTTGCTCTGCTCATATGCCACATACTCCAGCTCATATGCCACATACTCCAGCTCCCTCACCAAAGGGTTTAGAAGTCCTCTGCAGTCTGCTGACAACTCCCTGGTATGGGCCAGGGCCCAGTCTTTATAAAGTGCTTGGGATGTGACCTCACCAGTGTTAAGCAGAGGGAAAGTGGACAAGGTAAATGGAGGCCAAATGAGTAGAGGACAAATGAAAAGAGATGCTCCATTTCCCAAGCATCTCTGCCTTGACTGCCATTACCATTGCTGATCTGTTCCAGGTCATGTCATTTGTCCACAGAAGCGTGACAACCACAGGAGACTTTTCTGGTTCATCAGTCTACAAATGTATGTCAAAGTACAGCTTGGTCACCCTTCAAGACTGCCATAACAGCCAATTTGTCTATAGCTTCCTTATGACTTTGGTATATAAAAATCTCTAACATCTTCCACTTACACGCTTCCAGGCAACTTCAGCTTATTCTATATGTAATTCACTTATAAAATTTATTGATCATCTATTAATTTTACATGAAGTATTTATAAATGCACCCTTCATATAAAGTATGATTCATTCATCTACAAAAAATTATTGTTTATGGGGTTAGATGATATAAAACAGATCGTTATTATTAACAGAATGAAATTACAACATCCTGTAGAAATCATTCATGATTATGAAGATGGAGAAACTACACTGACACGTTTAATAGTACTAGAAATTAAGTAGTATGGCTATTATACTGTATATATAATATATAGGTTTTTATGGCTGAACAGCTTTTGGCTTCATTCTTTATTTAATATCTATTTTCATCCACCACATCGCACTAACTTCCATCATAAGTCTCTATAAATCATGTCACCCACTTAAATGCTGTAATTAATTGTCCCACATGACCAAAGAAACAAATATAGCCATATGTATATACAACAGTAAAATGTGCAGGAGAAAATTTCAACAGATAGATAGTCTCAGACAATTTGTACCGAAAAATATTTAAATTACAACTTTGAAGTGTAAAGCAACTGCAAATAGGAATTGTGAAATGTAAGAACACACAAAGAAAAAGTACATAGCTAAAAAAAAGGATAAATTCAGTGAGGAAACTGCTTTTTCACTCCTAAAAGATTTTAAGACCTGATACTCATTTGATATGAAATACTGTATTTCTACTAACTTCCAGTACTTGATTTAATGGCAGGCTGATTTATGCCACTGGACAACCTTGCTCAACATCCATTAATGTTACATAGTTTGACTCAGAATCTCTATTCTACATTTTTTCTCAAGACTTCAGCCTTGCCTACAAGGTTACCTTGCAATAGGAATATTCGTTTTATTCATGTCACACTAATGGAGATATTTCATCGGTGTTCAATGTGATGATTTTTACTTCACCATGATGCATCTGCATACAGAGCATGGAACTTATTTTGAATGACATGATCAGCTTGGGGAAGAGAATTGCTTTTCTCTTCACTCCCCTTTCAAACGCCACTTTTTGCAGGACAGCTTCTATGAAGATTGGAGGACACTTAACAAGCTAAGTTGGAAGTGAATGTAATTCTGAGTATTAAATCAGGATTTGTTTCCAGACATCACTTACAATTGTATCAATTGTATCAAAGTATAATCCTGATATAATTTTCCATACTCTTTCAAAAGAGTCTTCTGTGCTGCAACAACAGTGTCTGAGAGCAGGATACAACTTGTACCTTCTGTCTTCGATATGTCACTAGGGGATGACTGCACCTTTGGGGGCCAGACACAGCTGCTGCTGGTGGTTTCCAAAACAACACCTACATATTAACCCTGGAATTAACTCAGTTGGATAGAGCACGGTGCTAATAATGCCAGTGTTGTGGGTTCAATCCCTGTATGGGCCTGACTTAAGAGCTGGACTTGATGGTCCTTGTGGGTCCTTTCCAGCTCAGAATATTCTGTAACTCCTGTATTGTCCCTGTGGTGTCAGAGATGGACAACAGAGGGAGCAGCTGTAGGAGCAGATTCTTTCTGTGCAAAGCTGCTTCCAGCACTGTGAAGCACTGATAGGTACATTCAGTACAGGAGCTGCAATGTAACCAGAAGGGAGATCACTCTACAGTTATTGCCTGCACCATGGTTATCACTTTGAGCAAATGCTGGAATGCAGAAAAGCATAATTTTGAAAGCTGACAAGTATAACTTGCCAAAGAACCAGACTTGTCTTCTTTGACAAATTTAACTCAAAAGACATGCCTACCAACACAGTACAACTATGCTATAAGTACAGTAGATTAGTAAAACTGTAGTTTCGATCTAAATACGGCTGCATGTCAATACACAAAAAATAATTATATTAATTGACATCACAGGAGCCTGAGAAGTCAGATGAAAGGGAGGTCAAATCAAATTGCGTAACAACTGGACCAACAATATATACTTAACTCTCTCATGAATTCCAAAATTTTCTGATCCATCTAACTGATAGTGTGCCAAAATCTAGTTAATTTGTATTTTATCTTCCAGAGATGTCCTAGCCTCAGAGCCACAGTTAAAGAAGCTTTCATGATTACTTAATGAATTTAATTATGTACTCTTTTTTTAAAAAGTTCTCTATTTAGTGAAATATATGGTGGATTATAATTGGTAAGAAATTATGAAATTCCTTGTGCATTATATTTTGGGAGTGTTTTCAGACATTATCAATAACAGATAATTTTCACATACATCAGCAATACATGCCTTTCTGGTTCTGCGTGTCAGGAAAAACTATCCTAACTGCATTTCAGTATCAAACTGCTCCCAGGGAAAGTACTACGTGAATACCTTCGTGCTGATGGAGATCTAAGGTATACTTTCATTTGTGCAAAATTTACATTATTGTAAGACTGCTCTCAATTAAACTGCCATAGAGCATCAGCACTCAAAGTATGGAAAAAGTTGGCATATTTGACTGAAAAGCCATTTAAAAATCAATGTGTCTTCTGTATTTCTGATGCCTGCCTTCAGTCTCTCCCTTCCCTGCAGAGCTGTCCTTGTGGTCTTTTCTCTGGACCATTTGCCACCTGCCAGTTTCCTCATCAGTTCCACCCGTTGATCAACTCTGAAGTTAAAAGTTACCACAAATAGTGGCTAGCAGGTTGGGAGGAGAAGGCCAGGAATGCATGGGAAGAGTGTAACAGAAGACAGGGGAGAAGAAAGACTTCAATTGAGCAGCAAGTTGAAACCTTTAGGCCCAAGAAAGCATTACAGGTGTCTACTGGTTAAATCTGAAACATATTAAGCTCCAGTCCACAAGAAAAACTCCACCTGATCAGCTGCAATTATTATAAAAAAAAAACCTTTCCAGAAAATTAATATTAGAAATGGTTAAACACATAGTTCAGTTTACTGGAAACAAAATGTGCTAGGAAGAAAACGGAAGGATGTTTTCAAAGTTTTCTTCTTGAATAACCATAAACTTAAATACTTTTAAAATTGTTAAGCAGAAGTGGGCTGATGCATATCAGAATCAAAAAGGCCAGTACAAGAATGCTGAGTCTATAGATAGTTGAAATTCTTATACCATTTCTCCTCAGCTGGGAAAAAATATTTCTCATTTTAAGAAACAAAATTACAGAAACCTTGAAAACCCCAATACAAACAAGTTTACTTGTACTGATTACATGATGCATGATTTACTGTCAGATCGTAACAACATTCCATCTATCCAGGATTAGCAAATACTGAGAGCTGAATTTCCATCGCAATTTCAGAAATCCAAACTTTCTTTGCCTCATTTATATCTCTTCGTGTTCCTCTGTCACGGTCTAATTAGAGCTGGCAACAAAGTACCACACAGCCACTTACTCATTCCCCATCCCAGTGGGGAGAAGAACTGGAAAAAGTAAAAGCTATGGTTTGAGATAAGAACAGTGTAATCATGGAAACAAAAGAAAATAATAATTATTTTAATATTAATATAGTAATAATAATAAATAATGTACTGAAAAAGAGAGAGAGGAATAAAACCCATGAAAAACAAGTGATGCACAGTACAGTTGCTCACTACCCACCGACTGATGCCCAGCCTGTCCCTGTGATCATTGGCTCTCGGGCAACTCTCCCTGTTTATATACTGGGCATGATGTTCTATGGTGTAGAATATGCCAGTCAGACATCCTGGCCATGCTTCCTCCAAGTTTTTTGTGAAACTCCTCACTGGCAGAGCATAGGAAACTGAAAATCCTTGATTTAAAGTAAGCACTATCTAGCAACAACCAAAACATCAGTGTGTTATCAACATCATTCTCATAATAATTTCAAAACACCACACTGTATCAGCTACTGGAGAAAAATTAACTCTAGGCCCCCAGTCAGAACCAGGACATCCTCAAATTAAATAACACTGGTAGGAAACATCTTTGACTTGCCATGTAAAGAATTCCCAGCAAGTATAAAACCTTTCTGCTTGGAGCTTTAAAGCATCCTTTTTTTAAGAGGATGTATTGTGAACTAAAGGCCAAGTGGCATGAAATCAGTGTTTCCAGTTATTCTCATTTTTCACGTACTTCACATGGGGTCTGTGCCAGGTGGCCCACACTGAAATCAGGAGTCTAAACTATCAGCTAGAGTGCAAATATTTGTATTCTAATGTCTATCTAATGTTCAGAATAGAGCACCACAGTGATTTCGTCATGTTAGCTGAATGCTGCTTGCAGAAAGCATTTCGCGTACTGATCACCTAAGGGCAGTCATGGCTTACAGTTGAAAACTTCTGTCCATGTGCACTTGCATAGCAGGTCCCTTTCCAGCACCTCCTGCTCTTCTGTACAGCTGCAGCAAAGCTGTAAACAGAGACTGCAATTCTTCCTCAGAGAAGGTCCAACATACTGGACAAACTTTGGATTATCTACCTTGGAATGCTGAAGTTTTTAGAGTAAACAGGTTCTGATCAAATCACAAGTTATGGTATTTTTCCTTCTACTTCACATGGTAGAAGTGCGACTGTGACTGCCCTGAATTTCTTGTTTGATGGATCAAAAAAGCAATTTATTGTTGCCAATAACTGGAAGTGAATGGGCAAAGCAGCTTAGATTGGAAGGAACTGGAGGATGGGTGTGTGACTCAAGAGCAGATTTGGATCTCAAATTTCAAGGGATAATGTTTGTCAGGGAAGAATGATTACTTCAGTTAACTAAAAGTAATTAAAACATGTCATCTTTTCTCCTAAGAGAAAGTTTTTTATATATGAACTAAATTGTTCTGCACTTGCAAATTATGATTTTGTTGCCTGACAGATACACTTGACCAAAGCTGAAAACAAAAATAGGCTTTTTGCCTCAGTTTCTTCCTAAATGTCACTGCATAATGTGATCTGCTATATGCTAGCAAGAGTGTACATCGTAGTCACAAACTTGCTTTTTTCAGTACCATCTGGAATGCATGTGTCTGAGCAGAGCCTGAGGAGAAATTCAGCAAAGTATGGAGTGCCACATACAAATCAGTGCTTGTGGCAGCTCTGGAGAAAAAAAAATGGGGACAGGAAGATCAGTTACATTGTCTGTCTCAGGCCAGGGCATTCAGGGAACTTTCTAAGCGGAGTTAAAAAAAACACCAAACCTGCAAAAAAAATTAGTAATGGAGAATATATAATTTTTTTTTTTAAAGAATTGACCTTCATGAGAACCGAAATGCAGAAGGTTGAAAAATACTCTACTTGATCACAAACTTTTGAAAGAGCCATGCAGTAATTTAATATATTATTAATAATGAAGAAAACTTACTTATGGTGCTTTAAAATTGATAGGTTAGTGGATGGAATTCAGTGGACATGAGTTCCAACACACACTGTATTTTGAGCTTCCTTATTTACTGTACTGTAACTGCTTTAATTCTTAGCAGAATATCTGAAAATTTTGCTGAACTTTAAATACCAACTTGTTCATGAAGTGCATTCATTTCCACAGTATAAATGAAACATTTTTATATCAGGCAATTAACCTTAATTTTAGACCATGCAAATGACTTGTCTTGATTTTTAATTTTGATGGAAGGAAGCGTTCTCTTTAGATGAAACAGAAAAATATCAAACTGAATAGACACTGGAAAAAATAAATAAATTAGACTGGCATAATTTTAGAATACATTCAAGAATAAATTAGAGGACAAGATTACCGACTGATCTTCGCAGTAGTCACATACTGCCATGAGAAACAGATGTGATAGCAATTCAAATCCTTTAGATTTAAACTGAGCCAAATTTAGACTATAAACTCTCTGGGATTTGCATATATTTGCTTCTTTGAAGTATATACATTTAAAGCCCTATAATAACAAAGAATGGAAAGACTGGAAACTAAACTTTGGAAAAATTGAAAACTGACTACAGAGAGTCATCTGGAAAAGAGTGGACCCATGTATTAGCTTAATGCTTTTAACTACGTGGTAGGTATTACCAAAAATTTAAGTATAAGTCCTAGTTTTGTTTTCAGAAAGGATGTCTTTTATAGAAAAAATTGCTTGCTCAAACAGTAGAGAGCATGAGAAAAACAATGAGAAACATTTTAATTATTTTATTTTTTAAAATAGGCAGCTATTAAGGAATTGGTAGTGACAACTAAAGAAAAAATAATTGTAATTCCTTCCCGTCATTAATTTCTGTTCAGTCAATGGCAATATGATGTAGGGCTTCTAAGCAGGCAACTGGCACACACTCGCCCATACTAGCTAGAAAGGCAATTTTGACCAAAAGCCACTAATCCTCAGTGTCTGCTGAGCCAGAGAAAGAAGGATTTCAAACTAAAATGGATGCAACTGAGGTAAGCGCTGAGCAGGGCAAGAGCCAGAGCCAGGCTGTGCTGTGGACGTTTCATCAGTAACATGGGTCAGAGCCTGAAGCGCGGAGGTTTCTGACTCACACCACTGTGCTGTCACTTTACTGGTGTGGCTTTTTTATTCCCCTACTGTGAGTGGCTATTTCCTATAGCAGCAAATGATGCAGCTTTGCTGGTCCACACTTTCGGTGGACTTTGATGCAATCCAATGTACCAGCACTGTTAAACTAATGCAAGCATCTGATCAGCCAGTGGGCAATGGCCTGGACACGCCCTGGTTCAATGCCTGGACCTCTAACTCCATATGGAGATACAGGAGAGTAGTGACACAGCATTTTCTTGCAGAAGAAAATCCTTGAAATATTACTATACCTGGCAGAAAACCATGTGGGACATACAAAGAATCAATGTTTATTCCGAATAAAGGTTCTAGTGAGACATTATGAGTGAAAATAAATGCTGAAATCTTCAAAATTGAATCTAAAGGATTCAGGAGACTGAGCCTGCATGTTTTTACATATTATTTGCTGATGTTATCATCCCCTAAGATAAATTATCTGAGTATCATAAATAGCAGTAATACTCCTTAAACCCTCAGTAGGAAGATTTTATTGGTATTCTGATATTACCTTTGTAAACTGATGATCCATTGCACTAGGAGTATTGTTTCAGAGGTTATTTTAATGAGGTTTTTCTATTTTGTGTCTCTTTGGGCCAAAGACTGTTGTTCATCCAGAATGGCATGTATTCATGGATTGATTCCTTAGTGCCTGAGAAAGACCAGAAAAATCCCTGTTCCCCAAACCTGTCCTTGTTTTCCCTTTCCATTGCTTTTACCTAGTGACTGACTCCTGTTTAGACTCCAGTTGTAGCCATACTTCCCTCGCCATTACATCCTACGTGGCCATCATAAATTAGTCAATTAGGACCAAGAAAACCTTTCTAAATACTGTCGAAACCAAATTAGTCCAAACAAAGAAAGTGAGTGGTGTCCGCAGTTGTTCCTCATGTCAACGAACTACCCCACAGCACAAACACTTGCAGCGCCCCGGCAGCAGGGGGAACTGCAGGGATC
>VZTD01003479.1:221462-274716 GCA_013397725.1 Rhagologus leucostigma
TCTGCTCGGGCTCGGCCCGGCCCGGCTCGGCTCGGCAGGAGCAGCGAGCGGCCCCCGGGCCCGGAGCAGGGTAAGGAGTGGCTCCGACCGCCGCGGTCGCTGCCGCCACCCCAAGGGGCCCGGCGGGGCCCGGCCGCAGCCCGGCTCTCGGGGCGCTGCCGTCATGCTCGGGCTCGGAGCCGGCTCTTCGGTCGAGCCCTCCCGGCGGGGAGGGCCCACCTGGTGCGCCGCGACACCTAGGGTTCCCCAGGAAGGGCAGGGCGGCGGGGCCGCCTCGGGACCCTGCCCGGGGCCGGGTATCCGAGGCGATCTGAGGCGAGGCCGGGCGCAGCGGGGCCCTGAGCGCGGCCTGGCGGCGGCACGGGCCCAGCCCAAGGGGAGCGCGGCCGGGGTGGAGCGGGGAGCAGCAGGGGGGGCGCGGTCTGTGCACCTGGAGCGGGCACACGCGCGGATCCGCAGGGACCTTCCCCGGGGAGCCGGGTCACGAGGGAGGCGTGGGGAGGCCCGGGGGCTGCGGCGCTCAGGGCCCCGCTCCACATATCCTTGGCTGTGGCCTCGCTAAACGGACAGCGGGGCTGCTGCGGTCTGGGGAGGGGGACAGGAGCAAAGTTTCGTTTGCCAGTCTTCAGTTTTTAAGTGTAATTTTCCTTCTGTCATGGATGGAGCACGGTACTGTATGCTCTCACAGCCTCGGTAGTGGCATACGATCTGCCTTCTGGACACTGTGGCTGTTCAGCTGCAAATAAAAGGGCCCTTTAAAAATGCCGGCTTTTTGAAGAACCAAGATCGTGCTCTTATGGACACTGTTAGAAGTCTTGCTATAGTTTTTAAGATTTGTCTGATCCTGGATACAAGTGCTTTGTTAAATATAAAACAGGGCGTTGGGTTTTTATCAATAACAAGGGAAACTTGGGGTCGCTGTGACTTGCTGGCATCTTTCACTGAAAATGGCTTTTCTTTAAATTTAGACACATAAAGAAAATACTGTAAATTTGGAGAAGTTACTCTTTAGGCCCACATTGTGTGAATATGGGCGATAAGTAGGCTTTTCTTAATCTCTTACTCAGTAAAACTCGTATCATCAAAAACGAGGGACAGCAAAACATTATTAGGGCCAGGCTTGTGTTTTATTTTATGAAGGTGCATTTGACATTCTACAAATGGGGAAAGCAAAGCCCACTCATATAAAGTTTTAGCTAGAGAGGAAGTAAGCATGATGGGGGTAATAAAAGGAGGAGCAAAAAGTTAGAGACCTACAATAAACTTAAATTACCACACAAACTAATCATGTCTTGCTTATAACATGAGATTTCTCACAAAAATGAGAGTATTTGCTTTAGTTACTACATCGGTTTTACTTCTTAGAGGTAAAATGTTTAAAAGTCTGGCAGCTTTAGGCTCTTTGGATGAACAGTGCAGAGAAGTAACAACTGCAAAAGATGGAGTAACATAAGGAATTCTGTTCAACTTACATACTTTTAAAGAGTGTGTTAGTACGTAGTTTCTTCAACATGATTTGGATCTGGAACTGCACAAAAGAGGTTGGGATAATGGAGACAATGCCTTAAATTAAAAAGATATCTTTCCTACTGGTTGAGCATTCTGAATGTAGGGGCAAGGGCAGGATACCCGCTGACAGTTAGGTATGAATGTAGAAGTGAGGGAGGAGGACAACAGCATTCATAGGGTTCAGTAATCTCCAGCTTTGTACAGTACTTGTGAGTGATCTGCCTTTTGAATTAGTAACCTTAGTGGGGCGCTGGTTCTATCTGATTATGTAGGTGTGTAGTGTATTGTAATCGGAGAACAGCGAATGCAGTTCCTGTAACGGAGTGCTGCGGTTTGAGTAATTAATAGACCTGGTAGTGCAACTTCAGCCACAGAATTTCTGAAAAATTGTTGGTGGAAAAAACAAGACCTGGAGACAAATGGAAAATGCTGTATGTATTTATCAAAGATATATCAAGTTGAAGTAGTTCAATTTCATCTTTTTCAATAATTGGCTTTGTGGACATAAGAAATTAAGGTGACTTGTCACTTAGCTTTAGTAAAGCTGCAGGTGCCACAAAGAAATATATTAAAATTCAGATAAAGGTGGATTAACCAGACAATTATAAAAGTGGGTGAAGGAAGGAGATCAGATAAAGTAATGGTGAAAAGAGGCATGGAGCTGTAAGGTGATGTTAGTGGAGTTTGTGATGAATTTTTTTTCAGTGGCACCAGGTGTTCAGTGTGGTACCAAAAGCTGCCAGGGAGGCAGCGTCAGTGAGTGCCCGCACATGGGAAGTTTAGTCATGTAAGAAGGATGGGAGAGTGAAGGGTTATGAGTTAAAGTTGAAGAATTCAAAGTACAGTTGCGGGGTCAGGGTAGTTCTTCTGAACTTCTGAAGTCTGGTAGGGCCAGCTCAGACTGATGCAGGTGTACAGGGTGATCTCACCCTTCCCCAGATCACCCAGGGCTGCCTGAGCTTAGCAAAACAGAAACAGCATAGGAGGAAATTATGCATATGGGGGGAGACCAACAGAGAAGAGAAATTGAAGGGTAGCATAAGGACAGATGAATTAAAATGACTGGCTGATTTCTTAAACTGTAGTATGGAATTTGCCTACTCATCTGTGTATGACTGTGGTTTTGGACTAGCTTTACAACAAGGAACAAGAGTAGGTGACAGTAAAAAAATAGAAGACTGAACTTTAGTTGTGGACTGGTGGCGTGTGTGTGTACATAACCTAACCTAGGGAGAGCAGCTGACAAGTGGGTTTAATGAGCTATAGTGAACCACAGTCAAATCAAAATATGGTGAATGTTCTGTCTATTGTCCCCTCTTAGTTCATTAGGCACCTTTCTGCATGCCTTGAAGGATGGGACTAACTGTGCCAGTGTGCTCTTCAGAAGTTAGATAGTTAGCCATTCTAATATGAAGAAGGATTTTAAGACGGAATAGATGTGAGCTGAGGATTAAGATGAAGCTCACAGTTAGCATCTACCAAATTTTTTTACTGCTATTTTGGAAGGAGCAATTACCAGAGTCTCAGATGAGAGAATGAGACAGGCAGATTCTGGATCAGACCCTGTGTATGACCAGTATTATATTAGTTCTGCTTTACATGTTCACTTACTTTGTGTATAGAATTAGAGCAATTTTTACACTTCTGTAGGAAGAAGAATATTTTTTAAAGTGTACAGTTGTTGAACAATTTAGGCAGAGAAAACCTTGAGGACAATTGTGGCACATTGAAGGAAATTCAAAGTTAATGACAATAAAGTTTCAGGTATTTTAAAAGGTCAATTTGACAAGATCAGGATTTGGCCCCACCTGGCCTTATGTGAGTACATATTCTTTTTGCCTTAGAGGACTGCAAACAAGACAGAAAAATGCCTGAGTTCTTAGTACAAGTTTTATATGTTTCATATCCAGTCACTTTCAAAAATTGACAGTTATATTTTGCCTTACAAGCTTTTTAAGAGCCATCAGCTACCCTTTTTACTTTGTTGATTCTTATGAGTTGCTTTTTCAGCCAGTGACATATTATAGGTGTCTGCCTGAGCACTCTGCCACTTGCAGAAACTCTTGGTTCATTTAACATTCATCCCAGTCTCAAATTATGCCAGAAAATCTATTTCTTCTTTTACGCCACTGCATCAACATACTGTCCTATGAATTAGAGATCAGACTAAAAGCCTGAAATACAGAAAAGGAGTATCTGAAAAGAAAGAAAAAAGTCTGGAGAAAGTGGGAGCAGCCTTTGGGGCCTGCTTTGAACAGTTGTGCTGAGGCGCTAAACAGCTGAACTGTAAAAGGTGGGCTTTGTACAGTTGCTGTAACCCAGTTATTGCCATGCAGAACAGAGCATCTGCTGGAATTTGGTAGTGGCAGAGACTCATAATGTGACAAGAAATTACTGTTTTAGGGAATGAAATCATTATTTGTTAATAACAGTTCAGATTGAAACACACTTCAAAACTGTAGTTTTTACTAGTCTGATTGTCACTGTTTCCCTTAATGTATTTCAGTGAGCAAGGCTTCAGTGATGGATGAAGAGAAACAGATTTAAAATTATAGATAAATTGGTTTTGTCCCAGTTGTCCAAATAGTGGGTTTCACATTTAACAGGAAACTTAAGTATGTTTTCAGTTAACCGTATGTTTGAAGTTTTGTGAAACCATGCTATCTATTTTAATAATTGTGCCAAACTCCACTAATCAAAGTACATTCTTTTGCAACAGTTGTTGAATGCTTTTAATGGACTAATACAAGTGGGTTTGTTTACTCTATGTTTGTGTTCCCCCCTATTCCTCACGTTCAGGGATAACTTAGAGGCGTACTGGTGCCAGAGTACTGCATGGTTCTGGTAGCAACTCAAGATACCAAAATGCTATGCTGCAAAGTTATGTCTCTGCATACATGAAAATACTGAGGCCTTCAGAAATATGCAAGGATTGAGTTGGCTGCTGGCCTTAAGACAGTGTGATGTCTTTCAAAAATTACTGGAGGGAAAGAAAGTAGAATACCTTCCTTTAGATAATGTTTATCCAAAATGTATTTAATTGTGCTTCCTGGAAAACCTTGCTCATGTCCATCTTTGTGCAGTGCTGCCCTTAGCCCTCATGCAATGTCAACAAATAATGGCATTCTAGCTTTTTGTCAATTTGCAGCTTCGTTATGACTAAAAGCTATTAACCACCCTCGTAGGAGTAGTTTTAATTTTGTATACTGAGTTAATTAGAGTTTAAGCTGAACATGGCCTTTATTTCCTTTAAATCCTCTCCACTGTTTTGGTTATGGATGGAATCGGTGGCCAGTCATTAAGAGAGTAGCTTGGTAGTCAGTTCTGTTATGCAACTCTTAAAATGGAAAAAAAAATTCTTGGACTTGACTTTGAGATCTGCATTTTTTCATTTGTTATCCAGATGTTTAGAGATGGGCTTTATTTCCACTGAATCAGTAAGGTCAGTGCTTCTCTTGCCGCTATACTTAAATTCCTAGCAGTAACAGTTTACTTGCTGTGCTTCCTCTGTCAGTTTTTCTTTAGGCATGGAGGAGGTAAAAACTGAAATGCACTTGTTGTATCTTTCCTGTTCTTCTCTTTTGAGTAATTTTCCTGGATTATAGAAACTACTGGAAAGATTCTTTGTGGAGATTCTTCTACTTTTTTAAAGCAAACTTATATTTTTTTTTCTAGTTGTAGTTAACTGAATAATATGCTTACCTCATGCGTGGAACTGGCATGTTTGGATCATAAGACATCATGCTGTTCTGATTCCCCATGGTTTGATGTGTTGGCATCTTATCAGCCACAACAAAGTAGTTACTAGATAAATAGATAAGAGTGTCTCTCTTTTCTGGTTAAGGAGAAATAAAATGGAATCTTAAGGAAGTTTGGAATAATGCGGTAATTTCTCTCTACGAAATGGAAAACAGTTTGTTCAGAAATGAAGACATAATTGTGCTTCCTGTTTAGGAAATTTTAGTGAAGTCTGTAAAGATTTAGGGCTCTATATTTTATAATGATGAACCTTTTTCTGGATCAGTGTACAATATATACTGGTATAGTAGAGTAGTAGCTACTGAATTAAGAGTAGAAAGAAATGGAAGTTGTAGAAAGCTACGGTGGAATGAAAACTGAGACGTGCTTCTTTGCATTAGGAGAGTTTGGTATCATTACTCTAAAGGTTAAAAGATTCAAGATTATTTTTTCTTGAGGGATTATAAACATTTTTAAGTTGTGTATGTGGCTGTTAGTGGGTGTTATTTCTGCTTTATAATTATTCTGTAATAAATACATATATATGCTATTACATGGACACCATTTGTAAGTGTTGGCTTCTTAAACATATTAAACAAGTAGTCTGACCTCAGTGGTTGAAAAGCAAACATGTGCACTTCTTCTGAGGATAAGAGGGTATTTACAAGGATGTTCCTCGTAAAATAAAAAATGCAGAAAAATATTTGCCTTTCTTTTTACAGGTTTACACTTTGTTTTAGACATCTGGGACCATGTTCTATGCCCATTTTGTCCTGAGCAAGCGTGGGCCGCTGGCCAAAATCTGGCTGGCGGCCCACTGGGATAAGAAGCTGACCAAAGCCCATGTTTTTGAATGTAATCTGGAGAGCAGCGTGGAGAGTATCATTTCCCCGAAGGTACCTATTTTACACTGATGTCATGTTACCTTGCAGTGAAAAGAACTTCTGTGTACAGGTGGTACTTACTATTTGGGTCACTGAAGCAAATAAAGTTCTTAATGTTGCTATTTTAAAGGGTGGAAAAGTCTGCTTAGATATTAAATACTCTGTTGTGAAAGTGGAGGAAATTTTACATAGCTTGATGTTTTTACATGATTTTGTTTTTCTTCCCCTCTTCTACTCATGACAATGAAATTGTTCATTTTAGAACTAGTGGTACGGTTGTGGCTTTTGTAAGTTAGCAGATGTCTGAATGTCTTATGCAAAAAGCAACTATTTGAAAACAAAAGAAAATTTATATCTTTTATTTTGGCCGATACAAATGTTAACAGTTTTTCTAATGCTACTGTAGATTTTAGAAGAACTGCTAAGTGTAAACAAAAAATGTATTGTACAGTCACAGAGATGCTTACTCTTCCAGAATAGTGATTTGCTTCATTATCAGCTCTGGAAGGATTTAGGAAGAAGAAGATAATGTTTGTAGATTCACTAGTGAGCTGGAACATTCTTTTAGAGAAAGGAGAAACTAATAGGCACTCTTTCGTATATTTAACTTTGAGTAACAGTTCATCAGTTAAAATATTACAAAGACATTGGAGGCAATGAAAATTTTGGATTCTTACATGTTGATGTTAAATGCTGTATGGCTGACTCTTGTGAGACAGTTCTTCCGTGTACCATTCAACACAAATTTCATGCTCTTTCAGCCTGAAGTACGTAAAGAAGAGTCCTTCCCTGAATTTTTTTTTTCCAGTTTGGTGTTCCCACAGCGGATACTTCATTATGTAGTAAAGCAGTGAGATTGAAGAGGAAAGGAACTTAAAATAGTTTAAGTGTGGCAGTGCTTATTTATGGGCACTCCACATCTTCCACTTTTTTCTCCGATTTTCATTTTAACTCCAGGACAGAAGATGGAGAGGTAGCTAACAGTTTTTAACCAGATTTTACGTAACCAAATCACTATTTATGGCTGTCCAACTTCATTTTTCTCTTCTTCCACAGTTCACAATTTTCCACAAGTAGCAAAGTTGGTAGAAAAAAAGATGTGGTAAAAACAGGCTTTGTCACTTATTTTTTGACTAAGACAGAGCAGTGTTTGGGAATTCCTGGAGTGAGTTGTTACCAATTCACTGATACTTGCCGGGTCATCCATAAATAATGAAATAGAGTATCATCTTGATCTGGACTTTGCATTCTTGGTTTCTTCAGATTTCTGCTGATTTTTATGCTTGTTTTGGATATTTGATTTGACTGAGAAAATTCATGCAAAGCTGACTGAAGGGAAGAGTGAGGCTACATCTAATTCACTGATTGTGCAATGTGTTTTTAGGTGAAGATGGCACTCCGAACCTCAGGACATCTCTTACTAGGTGTTGTTAGAATCTACCACAGGAAAGCAAAATATCTTCTTGCAGACTGTAATGAGGCTTTCATTAAGATTAAGATGGCTTTTCGTCCAGGTATCTGTCTTTATCTAAGCACTCTCTGAAAAGTTACATTGATAAATGTATTTATTAAGAAGGCATATAATTCTGCCTTCTTAGATCTGTATAATTACATAAAGGTATAGGTTATAGGAGAAGTAATTATTGCAGCTGGCTGGCTAACTGAGTTGTCTGCTGAAAAACGTCTTTTAACTGAATTCTAACCAAAAACTTCTTTTAATGCTGATTCAGTAAAATCCCACTTACGATTTTGGCTGTTGCTGGTGTATAATGTTAAATGAAAATACGCTGCATGGTTTTTACCTTCTGTCTGAAAAAGGCCAGTGCCCTGCTGGATAGAAGCACAGAAGGGGATTGGTTTCTGTCAAGGGTGGGGATTCTTTTGCTATGGGTTACAAAAGAAACATGAAAATAAGCTGCTTTTTTTACCACTTTCACATTTTACTTTCTGAAAATAATGTGAACTGTAATGTGTGCATCAAAGATAGTTTCTCTTTTGTATGTGTGCAACATAATTTCCCACTCTGTAGTTGCTTACTTAAATATTTTCCATGAAGATGGGGCACCATATTAATACCTGAAATTACTTTTCCATCCAGCAGTCAATTAATTATTTGGCTTTCACGGCTTTAAAGATAGTTTTCTTTAATTCTGGCCTGGGGAGCTTTTTTCCAGCTAAAATGTAGCTGTGGCAGTGATGCTGCTGGATGCTCACAGCTGCTAAATCATATTCTACCTTTTTAAGTTAGTGAATGCAATAGATTTAAAAGCTGAACTTGGGGGAGACTTTGTTTTTTAAAAAGGCAACTCTTGAAAGCCAGTGCAGCAGTAACTTGACAAAAGTTAGGGGTATGTTCCCTTTATCTTCATTTCCTGATCTAGAGATTGTGATTCAAGTATTGAATTCAGGTACTGAATTTTATGTAGCTTTCAGTGGCAATTTGTTGACTGTTGCTAATTTTTTGATTACTACTGTGTTTAACTTCCCTGGGTGATAAGAACATAAGTTTATTTTAATTTCACAAGGCAGTCTATTTTCCCAATTTTCTTGCTCCTAGCAGAGTGCATGTCGAAGGTGAAACGCCTTAAAATTAAGATTTACAGAAAGTGACTTGCTGGCCTGACATAAGCTGAGGCACTGGTCTTTATTCTCAGTTTATCAGCTTTGTGCCTTAGGCATTGTCTTGAGAATTGGCATTGTCTGTCTGTTCTGAGAATCATTTACATGTTTCATCTTAAGCTGCAGACAGCTAAAAATATTGAACAGCTCTGAAAGGATGGACTAGATTTCTTCATTCCTAGTCGAGTACCATGATGAGTAAACTACAGACTCCTGCTTGTTCCTGGTGTCTATGGACAGTGGTTCTTTGATTATTCATTACAGAGGGGAGCACAGTGGGCAGAATGTTTCTGAAGTATCTGTAACTCAGAATTGCCTGTGCTGTGTGTGTGGGTCAGAAGGCAGAGCACAGAGCTCAAATCTTCTGCAAGTTACAGAAGGAATTGAACCTGCATTTCCCATGCACTTTCAAGTGCCCTGACCTTTAAGACTTTGAATAAAAGAGAGGGACCAACTACTGGCACTGGTTTTGTGATGCCCAATATGATAGTCATGCCCTGAGAATGCCTGCTGAATAAGATTACGCATCTCCAGAGGATAAGAAAAGGTATGTGTGTGGTTTTGGTAATACAGCTCTTTTATGTGCAGAAGCCTATGAGTTAGTGTGCCCCAAGTGCAATCAGTGCTGTTCCAGGACTTCTAGAGCTGATGGAACTGAATAAAGGACCAGTAGCAAAGTAGTCACACTGTGCTGTCACTGTAAAGTAGAACCCTGCAGCTCATACTGTGTATCACAGTAAAATTATTTTGGAGCAGGTTCCTGCAGTGTTGTGAAACATACGATGCTTGTGTTGGCTGCACAGCTCTACATAGTGCCACACAAACATTACTAATTGATTTGAGGCTTCCAAGTTTATATAGAGAATGCAAGGGCTTGAGGGTATATGTTTTGAATTTAGTTGGAATCTCACTTACTAGCATCATCTAAGGTTTCTTTGTAGGTGTCTCAGCATCAGTTCAGTTCAACAAATTTAAAGACAGTAAGCTCATGCAAGGAGAAAATGCTAATGGCTCAGGGAAAAGTGCTGTCCTTGTAAGGAATGGGAACTCATGTCTGGGTGTCCTTATTTGCAGGAGTTGTTGATTTGCCTGAGGAAAACAGAGAGGCTGCTTACAATGCTATTACCTTACCTGAGGAGTTTCATGATTTTGACCAACCACTTCCTGATCTAGAGTAAGCTTGGGGCTTTTTTTTTCATTTCCGTGAAAATGATAATTTGTTTTAGTTGAGGAGAACCTGGTTTTAAACAGCTAACTCATTGCTGAATGTAAAAAAAAATGTTTGTAGGTAACTTCTATTCTTAGGTCTTCTAATACGCTAATAAGGAAGTGTGCAGTCATCTTTGCGTTGATTTTCAGTTCATAGTAGCACTGCCTTTAACTGAAGTTAAAGCTGCCTGTACAGGAGCTTTTGAAAAACTCAGATATCTATTATAACTTTGTTTTTTCTTCTATGCAAGGCATCCTACATCACATACATCCTTACGTTAGACAAGATTAGTTTTATGGAAATGTTGACCTTTTGAAGTGGCACTTTTAATTCTTAAAACTTAATACTTATGGGTTACTTGTACATATAACAAGTATACAACCTGAATAGTTCTTAATCTAAAAACCGTGATGCTTTTTATTATTATATTTTTGTTATCTGAATGTGATTCATAAGGGAGTTTTTAGAATACAGCTTACTCAGTGTTCTATTTAGTTTATATTCAAGTTAGAGTGTATACTAATTTGGAACTGCTTAAAATTTCTGTGTCTTTTTAAGAAATGCATCCTTAATACACCACAAAGAGTGTTAACTTGGTACTGGTGCAAAATACAATGTTTGATAAACTATATTAATAACTTTTGAGTTGAAGGGGAGGAAGTCTTTTCTTGATTGTTAGTTTGGCCTTTGAAATTAGTAACCCCAACACAGCAAGGAGTAAGAGAGGTTACTGATGCATTTCCCAGAATCTAATGCAATTTGGATGATAGGTTTGAACCATTAATGGTCTCACTATTTTAAGTAGTAGTTTCTATTCAGTGTTCACTGTTATTTTTTTCAATAATTGACTTGAATGTAAAATTGCTTTTTACTAAATAATGTAATGTTTATTTTAGCAGGCTTCATCTGTTGTTAATTTTTTAATGAGATTTTTAATAATTGCCTTCTGTTTGTTTAAGTGATATTGATGTGGCTCAGCAGTTCAGTTTGAACCAGAGCAGAGTGGAAGAAATTACAATGAGAGAAGAAGTAGGCAACATCAGTATCCTGCAGGATAATGACTTTGGTAAAGATCTTGTGTGCTATTGTGTGCTACTAGCTAATTTCAGTTACTGTAAGATATGGTTTTGCAATTACTATGGAATGCCCACTAAGCACAAAACAAATTAGATCAAACATGCTGTGGTTTTCTACATTTAATTTTTAGGTTTTTTGTGACAGTTTTTCCAGAAAGTCTGTCCTCTAATGCTCAGCAAACTTCTAGCTGCCTAGAATAGGCACAAAGAAAAGCTGAGGAATATTCAGTCAAGTTAATCAGTGAAGTACTGTGATAATTATAATTTTCAAAACGTGATGTGAATATGAAGTGAGCTGTTGTTTTAATCATAAGCATGCTCTCAGTCAGAAACCATTGGGAGATTTCTAAAGCTGAATCAGTCAGTGGTGACAAGTTTGCTACTTTGGGTATATGTCAAGGACAGTGTTCTAACATCTGAACCAAAGACTAAAGACAGTTTTATTTGAATGTCTGGTTCCCAACGTACAGTATTGTAATCCGTAATTCAGTAATTGTTTTGAAAGAATAATCTAGGAATAGTGTTGACTTGGTATTGGTTTGTTCCCTGTACTTGAAGCTCAGCCTCAAGGCATAAGGCACAACTTTTTGAAATTCCATTGAATTCTTTGGTTTCTGTGGAGTTAAAATTTAGTAGGATCTTGCTAATATGAATGCAAATAAGTACAATAAAATGCTTTGAAGAGGAGATAGTTCTTTTCATAATTGTTTGAACAGTATTTTGTTGCTGTGGTATTGCTGGGCACAATTCCTTACATCTTGTCATTAACTCTGCGAATAGGATAAATGGAATTAAAGTTTGGTCTTACATCATATGGGCCTTTGTTGATCAGTTAGGTAAGTCTCTTGCATCTTGGTTCTTTAGCACTTAGAGCAGTGAAATTGTATTCTTGCAGGTGACTTTGGGATGGATGATCGTGAGATGATGAGAGAAGGCAGTGCGTTTGAGGATGACATGCTAGTGAGCACTAGTGCTTCCAATCTCCTACTGGAACCTGAACAGAGCACAAGTCACCTCAATGAGAAATCTAATCACCTGGAATACGAAGACCAATACAAAGATGATAATTTTGGAGAAGGAAATGATGGTGGAATATTGGGTAAGTTTGAGAAATTTGTTCTTCCTCTATCCTACCTCCTGCGTTAATTAATTAGTTCTTGTGTGGATGAGGGGAAGTTGTTTCCTTTGTTGCCAAGATCCCCGTCAAAGTTATGCCTTGCCCAGTGGAATTCCGGTTTGTGAGTGCTACGGTAGTATAGGTGACTCACAGCACGTTAAGTGCTGGCATATTTCAAACAAAGTTCTGAAAAACTTAGATGTAAGATGCAAATATGTGGCAAGTATACTGTAATAAAGGTTAAGCTCAGAGTTAGAGCTGAAATGCACCTTGAAAGAGCTCTGCTACTTTCTTCTATGTCAGCATTGAAAGTACTGGTTTCTAACTTTTGCACTTTGTATTGTAATAAACTTGCCTGTATTTCTTTGTAAATGTGTCTATACACATGAATGTGTGGATGCAAAACTGATTCTTTCATATGGTTGCTTCAGATGACAAACTTCTCAGTAATAATGATGGTGGTATTTTTGATGACCCACCTGCACTCTCAGAAAGTGGAGTAATGATGCCAGAGCAGCCTCCCCATGATGATATGGACGATGATGATAATGTATCAAGTGAGTATGATCTAGGACTAGATCTAGAATTACTTTCAACTCATTTAATTTAGATTCTAATTCCTTAGAAGCATATTAAACTTGAAAGTATGAAATGTGGTAAACCACCTGGAGGTGTGGAGGAGGGGATGGGAAGGGTAGCACAGCCTGTTGATGTTTTGACTTAGTGCAAGGTGCTTGTTGTACTTGCAGTGGGAGGCCCGGACAGCCCGGACTCAGTAGATCCCGTGGAACCGTTACCAACCATGACTGACCAGACAACGCTTGTTCCCAATGAAGAGGAAGCTTTTGCTCTGGAGCCTATTGACATAACGGGTGAGCGAGCTGTTGGGGAATATTTTACACAGTTTGTCAGAGAGCACCTTAGCTTGATGGAGTGGAAATGAATGTCTGGCGCTGCTGCTGATTCTGCTTCTCACTTGGGAGAGAAACCAGGGATCAAGTGCTGAATTCCTTTTATTCTAATAGTAGCTTTCTAGTACTTTCCAGAGAGGTAGCATGGATGGTCTTGGAGAATACTAGTTTGTAGTTTCTGTAGTCAGGACATATAACAGCATGATACTGTAGCTTTAGATAAACATGCTAGTTAAAATGCATGGAGTTTAACTCAGCATGTCTTTAATTCTAATACAGTATCTGTAGTGCAGCACAGTTCTTGATGTGCTGTGTTTGAAGGGCAGGGGTGACTGTTTACACTGAGAACGAGTGCTCTTCTAGTGATTTGTAGCTTTATTGAATTGCTGAGTTCGGGAGATGCACCTTTGTATTCGAATTTCTACTAAGTAGGGATTTTCCTTGTCTTTTTCTTTATTGCAAGAAACTTGCTTATTTTAAGTAATACTATATTTGGCTTATATACAGACCCTTGCTTTATTAAAAAATCCATCTCTGAAAAGATAGTAGCTTGTCTTGTGCTTTTAGACTGAGCTCCAAGCCCCGATTCCCTTCTTGGCCAGTGAGAGAGCCCTGGCACTGCCCTCTTGTGGCAGGCTGGCAGTAGGGGTCCAGCTCGTCTGCTGGGACCAGCAGAGACAGCATTTGCCAGAGCTTCAGGATCTGCTGCAGAGTACCAGGCTTTGAGCACAGTAAAGTCACCCTGGAGCAGGGTCAGAAGTTTGCTGTTGAAATAACCACCCACATTAACTCCGCTAAAGCTCAGGTAGGGCTTAGGGGAAAAAGTGGATGTGGTATTTTGAATCTGTGATTAGAGTCATAGAATGGCTGGGATTGGAAGCGATTGTGAAGATCTAGTTCCACCCTCTTGCCATGAGCAGGGACACCTTCCAGTACCCCAAGTATCTCAGACCTCCATCCAACCTGGCTTTGCACACTGACAGGGATGGGGCATCCACAACTTCTCTGGGCAACCTGTTCCAGTGCCTCACCACACTCACAGTAAAGAATTTCTTTGTAATATCTAGTCTGAACCTGCTCTCTGTCAGTTTGCAGCCATCCCCCCCTACCATGTCACTACATGTCTTTGTAAGACGTCTCCTCCATCTTCCTTGTAGGCTCCCTTCAGGTACTGGAAGGCCACTGTTAGGTCACCCCAAATCTGCCCTTCTCCGGGCTGAACAAAACCAAATCTCTCAGCCTTTCCTCATAAGAGAGGTACTCCATCCTCTGTTCAATTCAATGGCCAGTGTTTACACCAGCCTAACAGGCAGAGAGGCATGTGCAACTGAGGACATTGAGGCTTAAGTAGATTCAAATTCACAGAAGAATGTGTAGGTTATGGGACAGCATTCATAGTATTTGATGTTTTATACTGCACATAGCTTTTAATCCTTCTCCCAAAGCTAGCATTGCTTTAGATTCTTGAGGCAGCTTTATACATGGGCAAGTGAAACCTATAGAGAACTTGAAGAATTCTTCTACAGCGTGGTACCTGTTGGAGCTAACCTTCATTGCTTGCTAAAAATCTCAACAGTCAAGGAAACCAAAGCAAAGAGGAAGAGAAAGCTGATTGTGGACAGTGTGAAAGAACTGGACAGCAAGACTATTCGAGCCCAATTAAGTGACTACTCTGATATTGTCACTACTTTGGATTTGGCACCTCCTACTAAGAAATTGATGATGTGGAAAGAAACTGGTGGAGTTGAAAAGCTTTTCTCTCTGCCTGCACAGCCTTTGTGGAATAACAGGCTACTGAAGGTAATGTTTTTGTGCAAGTTTATTTTTAAATGGACTGTATTCAGGATTATGCCTCATGTATAGCAAACATCAGCATATAAATAGTGATACAGTGATGGCAGTATTTATAATTGTAAGAAAAAACATATTAGAAGAACTAAGGTAAATACTTTAAGCATTGCTGTTATCAGTTACAGAAATAAATGATTTTTTTAGGTGTGCGTACTGTTGGAGAGGAGTTTAAAAACTGAGAATGATAGCCCATGATTACTTGATCCGAAAAGAAATTAAAAGACACTGAGAACTTCAATAGTGAATAATGTAACCTTTCCTCTGTAGCTCTTTACTCGCTGTCTTACACCTCTGGTACCAGAAGACCTGAGAAAGAGGAGGAAAGGTGGAGAAGCTGACAATCTTGATGAGTTCCTTAAAGACTTTGAAAACCCAGAGGTTCCCAGAGAGGAGCAGCAACAGCAACAGCAGCAACGAGATGTCATTGGTTTGTGTCTTGTCAAAGGAGAAGGGCTTTCCCTCAGAGTGTATTTTTCTCTTTTCTTTGTGCTTTGTATTAAGTCATCAAAGATTATGCATGAAGCAACGAGCTTTGTAATGGTTGTTTAGCTTGATGTACAATCTGTGACAAAAAATAACTTTCTTTCCCTAGAAATAGGGGATGCTTAGGATTTGTTTGAACCAGTGGATTAAAAGTGCAGGCTGTTAAGAGTGCTCAATTCTAAAATAATAGCAGATTGGATTTTGGTACAGTTTCTAATTACATTCTTAAGTATCTAAAAGAAGGTTTCTTGTGGAATATAGATGAACCTATTCTGGAAGAACCAAGCCGTTTACAAGAGTCGATGATGGAAGGCAGCAGAACCAACCTGGATGAATCGGTTATGCCACCCCCACCAGCTCAGACAGGTGTTAAACGCAAACTGCAGCAAGTAGAACCAGAGCCAGTGTTACCCGTGAGTAAGCTTTTATTATTTTTTTTATAGGGAATGAGAAGTGGGCAGTGTCTTTGAGTAGGAAATGACACAGATTTGAGGCCCTAGCTTTCTATGGTCCTTTGAGATTCACTGTAGTAGTGTCAGAACATTTGTCCCTGGGTTGTCATTCTGGTGCCTTTGTTAGGTGAAAAGCGTACTGAAATATTTAAAATGCTGGTAGGGATAAAGAAATTATACTGTTTCCTCCAGTAACAGTCTTCAAGGAGTCTCTTACCAAGTTGTGCTTGGCAAGTGTAAATGAACAGCTTCCATGAAGCAAGGATATTGTTAGCTGCATAAATGTCTTTTAAGACAGTCCTAGTGTTCCAGGCTTAAGGTTTCAAAGAAAATTGTCTGGAGGGATTTCCTACTTGAGTTGTGAGTAGACTTGGACACTAGCTGTGATGCAGTGTGAAAGGAAACTGTGAAGAGGAGAGGAAGGAAATGAGCAAAACGAAAGGTGTATTTTTCTGAATGCTTGCCTGGTGAGAACAGTCCTGGTTTATGCTGTGTCTCATATTTGTGCATTTTTTAACCTCACTTTTCACATTCCTTGGCTGACAGGTTGTTCACTGTAGAATGGGACTGTTAGATGTTACATTATCTTACTAAACAGGGTGGTGGCTGCTGCTCCTTTTGGCCAAGTCATGGGGTGAAATCGGCATCAACTGTGCTAAATCAGTGTAATTGAGGGTATTGGTGTGTTGGGAATTCTGTGATCATCTTAGAGGCCAGGTCAGGCCTCTGGCAGCATGTACAACCTGTAGTGATACTTGCTGTGTGACTACATCAGAAGTTGCTTAGCCATTTTAGGGTATGTGTAGAAACAGTTTCAGGTGTTAGGGTAACTTTACTGGCAAGCACTTAATTGTTTATAGATTCAGAGGGGAGAGTACCATATATTAATTTTATTTAAACTGTCTACATAAATCCTATTAAGTTGCTTTTCTGGATTTTCCTCTTGACATAAATACTTTCTGAGAATATCCTTGAGCACCAAAGTCATTCATACGTTTTCAGAAACTTTGCAGGTACCAATGTTTTAATTACTTCATGTTTGTATTGATGAGAACAGCCTTTTGATATTTTGAAGATGTCTTGTTCCAGTGAGTTTAAGTGTGTTCATGTAGCACTCCATCTGGTTATGTGGGATTGTAAATTTGCATGTGCTGATCCAAGGAATGAGATCAGTAGTTTGGATGGTGGAACAAGTGAAGTTACTGGAAAGCCTTTTTACTTCATAGTGGTATCATAATTTCTGGTTTGAGTAGAATCTGAAGGATTGAAAATACACATATGGACAGTAAAACAAAATTGCTTTTTGGTTTTCAAAAATGAAAAATTCTATTAAATGGCTAAGATTTCGATACTTGGATTTTATTAAATGGTCTGTAGCACCATCATTCTATTGTAAAAGCACTGACAAAATTACATTGTTTGTTTGACTGTGCTTGTGGTCTTAAAGCATCCACCATCACAACAGCTGGAAATACCACCTGTAGAAATGCCTCCAGAGGAGCCCCAAAACATCTGCCAGCTAATACCAGAGCTAGAACTTCTGCCAGAAAAAGAGAAGGAGAAGGAAAAGGAGAAAGAGGAGGAGGAGGAGGAAGAAGTAAGAACTCTGTGTAGAATCAGTTTGTGTGTTTCCCAGAAGCGTTTGACTGTGGATTCAGTAAAAGCTATAAGAAATAACTCTTTTGTCTGTCCTTATTAATAACCCTTGGAAATGTAATTCTTAAATTATTTCATGACCATTTTATAATATTTATATTATTTAATTTTATAATTTGCATATGCATTCTGTTTTGAATTAGTGTTCTCCTGTTCTCACACAAGGCTGGATTAAACCACTCTATATGTTTACGATGCCTTAGATAACTTTTGAACTTAATGGTGTGGTTCATTTTAAATAGCTTGTGCTACTTAATGAGAGTAGCTTTTTGCAAGAAAACCAGCCATGTCCTAAAATGGGATAACTTAAGGTGTCTCTAAGCTACAGTATTTAGTATTCTATGGATATCAGAACGAACTTCATTCATGTCTTTTATTTTACACCTGTTTGCAGGAAGAAGATGGCACAGGGGGTGATCAGGATCAAGAAGAAAGGAGATGGAACAAGAGGACTCAACAAATGCTCCATGGACTTCAGGTACAGATGATTATTTGCTTTCTCTTAAAGTAGCTTACGAGTGTGCCCAGTGGTGCTTTTGACCTGAGTTAAAAGGTCAAGAAGGAGCTTTATTTGCAGTCAGTGTTACAGCCTAAAATACCAGTTATCTTAGAGGGGGAAGTATGCATGCAGTTGATTAAATCTGTATCAAATAATGATATTAAAATTAAATCTATACTTTTATAATTGTCACTTTTTTCAGAGAACATTTGAATTAAAATTTTTCATGTAAATATTTTTCAACCTTTATGTCTACACTTGGTGTGCAACTAAGATTCCCAGAAATTTAAATTTTAAAATAATTGAGTTTGATTATGTTTTTAATTAAACCATAGCACCTCTGACTTTGTGCTATGTGTCCTTAGGCAAAGCCCCATAAGGGTCCAGGGATATAACACTGTTTTACAGGATGTTTACTTCCTGGCTATGCTAGTTTGAAAACTTGCATGCCATGAGAAGCTGAATCTCTTAACAACTATGGAAATGTGACTTTGGCTGATTTCTAGCATGTGGCTTCAGTCTGCACACGCATATATCTGTCTGTAGGATGGATTCTTGCGTGCTGGAGCTAAAGAGCTTTTTTCTGCACACCCCAGCGTGCACCTGAACTGAAGTGCAAACTGTTCCTTTGCTTATCAGTCTTTGTGTGTGTCCTCCACATATTCTTGGACTGCATCTGCCTTTCAGCCTAGTTTGTAGCTCCTTTAGTCTCTTAAACATTTTATTTTAGCAACTCCTGAGATTTGGCTCTTACTGAATGCCACAATCCCAAATGGTCACACACCCCCCTCTTCTTTGCCCCATCTTAAATGCTGAGCATGATGGCATATGGCAGGGATTATCCTTTTGGCCAGTTGGGGTCAGCTGTTCTGGCTGTGTCCCCTCCCAACTCCTTGTGCACCTCCAGCCTACTTGATGCAAAACATAGCACCATATGAGCTGCTGTGAAGAAAATTAACTCTGTCCCAGACCAAATCAGTACAACTGTATCTTAAAAATAATTTCTAAAGTATACAGATGTTGAGTTGGTAGTGTTGTGTAATGTTTTCCTCTCTTGAGTGTTTCATCAGTTTCTGAAGAGAGCTTTAGAATTCTCTTTGGCCATAGCTAGCTTTTTTCAATTCTTTCTTCTGTGTACCCAAAAGAGCATCACATTGCATGGCTGAAATATTAAATCTGCAGTGAGATTTGGAGTTAAGATCTGATTAATATAAAGTAATTTGGTTTGGCCAGCCAAATATCTTTTCATCTAGTTGAAGTTCATTCCAGGGCAGACAGTTCTATTTTAAATCAAAGACCTCAGTTGTTGTTCTGACCAGCAAAAAGACGTATTGTCATGATTTTTTTTTTGTTAATATTTTCTTGCCAAGACTTTGAGAAAATGTAAGTGACTTTGGGTACTTAGTTTAAGCCAGAGGAGTTTTAGAAATAAACAGGCTTTCACCTTGGGAAAACTATGCATCTTTTAAAGAACGTTAGCGCTTGAAATTTTACTTTATTATTTTTGGAATTACCTTTATTTTGAGAAATACAGCTAGATTTTTTTTATTTTATTCCTATTAAGAAAAAATCATCCTGTAGTCAAAAAAGACTGGTTAGCTATTGCTGCAGAAATAAAATCTTGTGCTATACAACAGTGTTTCTGGAATACATTCAGCAGATTCAAGAATGATTTTTTTCACACATCTCTGGGAAGTCTACTAGGTTTCATTTGACTAAGATCCATAAAGAAATTTTCATGTACGTGTGGTAATGTTCCCATCCTTCTGAATCCCTCAGTGTCCTGGGGTTGACAACAAACAGAACCTTGCCAAGAGGCATTATTGTTTCTGTGTAGTTCTCTATTTGATTTGTGGTATCAATGTTGTGTTTTTCAGAGAGCTCTTGCTAAGACTGGAGCAGAATCTATCAGTTTGCTTGAGCTGTGCAGAAATACGAATAGAAAACAAGCAGCTGCAAAGTTCTACAGTTTCCTGGTACTGAAAAAGCAGCAGGCTATAGAGCTCACCCAAGAGGAGCCCTACAGTGACATCATTGCCACCCCTGGTCCCAGGTTCCACATTATCTGAATGGTTCCGTAGAGCAGAGCTAGTGCTCGTCTCACCAGTGCGCGCGTGTATTGCCCCGTCCGTAGGGCCCACAAGACCGTTGCAGAAAATTTAGATTTTATTGTCTGTATAAAGTCCTTGGTTTTCTCTTGGGGTTATTTTGGGGTTTGTATTTTAACTTTACCACTCAATTTTTTAGTGAAACTGCTGGGGTGGGTGACTTGAGTTCCAGCTGCAGAAACCAGACATCTCAAGCACCCAGGTAAAGATTGTTTTAACAGCTCGGAGCAGATGTGTGCAATATTGGTGCATGTGATGTTGAGTATCAATGAAAATGTCTTACAATAATTTGACTAGTTGATTCAACAGAGGTATTTTTAATCTATACAAGTAAATCTGAATGGCCAACCTACTGTCTGATTAAAAACTTTGCCAAACTCATCTGAAATGTTCAGTCTGCTTCTCATAGTAGTAGATTTTTTTCCCCTTCTCTAGATCTTTGTGCATACCGTGGGTCTCTTAAAGCTGCCAATATGAAAGGTAGTGCCTGATATGTCAGCTTGCTGTGTCACTGCATTTTTGCAGTCAGATTTTTGTAGCCCTTGATGCTAAGGGGAAACGAGTGTCTGTGGAGAGCACTTCCTCTGCGTGACACATGAAAAGACAGAACATGTGAAGTGTTTTAGACGAAACATTCCTTTTCACTTATCACCTTGTTATGGTCCACTACTGATAATGGCTAATTACTGTTAATAAGAGACAAATAAAAACTAGTCATTTCATTTAAACATTTAAGAAATCATAATGCTTTAGGTTTGTTAGAGCTGTATATAAACTCCAGACTTTTTAAAACAGACTTCTAGATTGTAAATTATCTGATTTTTTTATTAAGCAGGCATCCGACGATAAGAATAAGAAAAATTGCTGAATTCAGATACCACCTGTAATGAAAGGGCAACAAACTTTGAATATAGAGTATAGGCACAATTCCACCTAATTGTGTAGTGCATTAATGGCTCTTTGGATATATTTATGGTTTTAGTGTCAATTTTCTCTGATAATGTACACTCCCATGTTCAAAACATTTTATCAGTTTTGCAAAAGAAGTCCGGTTTGATTTTATTTCTAAAGAATGAAGCTTTACTGTTAGACCAGGTAGCACCAGAAATTATGTGAATATGTTGATTATGGAGACCTGTCTTAACTTTTTTTAGGGCAAAATTATTCACACTGAAGGTTCTGGTTTTAATGTTGGCACTTTTGTGAAATAATTTTGGGACTCTGAAATTTCAGTGTATACTCAACTGTAAAATTATGTGAATGTTTAAAAAACTCTGAGACTACATGATGACCATGTTTTAATAATCCTTGAAAAAGTTAATTGTATAAAGTTACTGCAGCTTTATTTTCAACATGATGTGCCTGTAAAACCATAATTTTCCCCTTTGTAAAAAGAGACATTGTAGATAACTTGAATGTTTAATTATAGAAAAGGTCATTAGTTTCTTGTTACACATTTTTAGTCTGTTTTTGTTGCTTTTCAGGTTAATATTCTTGAAAATAGTTGATGCTGTTATGTATAACTTTTCTAATAAAAGTTGTGTTATAAGCTGTTATGTATTAGCTCTGTATCTTGTTTGAACACCTTCCATTTATGTAGGAGGGACTGAGCACTTAGAGGTTGGTAATTTTGGTATTAGGTGTGGAAAGATTTAGCTCTTTGAGAGATTAGAACTCTAATATGTAAATAGATTTCTTGCCATTAGGAAGGAAGCGTTACTCTACTGGCTGTACTGTGCTTTAGTTCAAGGATTCTACCCTAGAAATATCTTTGTGGAAAATTACGGGAGACTGTCTATAAAATGTGATTCATCTACATGCCTGTCTCTCCTGAATGCCAGGACATATCCAGCTTGAATTCTGTTAGCTCTGCTGTTCTCTTGCTCCTGGAATTGCCTCTGCGTGTATGTCAGTGCCTCTGAAGTTGCATGCTCCTCCTGGTAGATCCAGACACTTGGATCCAAGCCTGTGGCTGCAGCACACGGAGTCAGTGGGTTACCTGCAGAGCTTATGTATAGGGGCAGTGAATTCTGAGTGACATAGGCTGAGTGAGCTGCCTTAGTCTGGGCTCCACACACAAGGGACCGTCCTGCTTTTGAGTGACCTGTGGAAACAGCCGGGCCCATCCTGTGTGTGCTGTAATTCCAGTGGGATGCAGGCTGGCCTGTGCTGATCCAGCCCAAGTGTGTGTGTGTGTAGGTACAGCACTTGGAAAAGTGACTTTCATTCCTTCAGTTCGAGCTCTGTGAGAGAGAAGTGTGGGAACTTGGGCACTCAGGCTAGAATAAAGCTCTTCTGGCTTTTCTTCCATCAATAGTCTAGTACATTTTTATCACCACTTTGGTTCTTCGTTACACCACTGTGATCAACACTCATGACAAGTTGATTTTGCTCAAAGGTATGCCTCGTGACACTCTAATCTGGGGCACTGAATGCAAGCTCTGCTTTATTGTGTACAGGATTTGTTACTAGTTCTGACCACGGCCTACAGGTAGTACCAATAGGCTCACATTTCTTGGAAAGCAGGTTTTGTGGTAATGCACTGACCAGCTGTTGAGTGAGGTCTAACCAATGGTGATGGAGCACTGGTGTTCTTATATAGCTCCTGAATGTACAAGAAGTATGTTTCCCATCTCTGTTACGGACACAAATGATGGGATGGAGAAAGGCTCTCTGTTGCACAGCATTCATTGTTTTCCCTATGACTGCTGTTGTTTGTTTTTTTTAAAGTGCTCCAACATCTTTGTAAAGAAGTACAGCATCTGCATTTTATTATAGTTCCTCAAACAAATGTCAAAATGCTTTTAAAGAAATTAGCCATAACCATTCACTTAGTTTTTACTAGATAGGAAGCCATTTTTGTTGCAGCTCAGTAACATCTCTTTTCAGAAAGCTGTCCTGTGAGGGATTTAGATTTGATTGAGAGCATTAGTGTAAAATGTGTTCCTCACTGCTTCCCAGTCAGGCTGGACTGGCTCTAGTGCCTTTGACTGTAGTGCAGTAGTGAGGGGAAGGAATTGCTGTGAATGCTTCTGTGTGCTCCATCATCCCATTGGTCCCATTTTGTTCTGTCTGCAAAGCTTAACTCTTCACAGTGGGGGTACTATGCATGCCCTGCTTTCCAAATTACTCCTCCTTGGTGTGTGAAAAAGAAGAGTTCAGGAATCTAAGGAAGTATTTCTTCAATGAGATGGAGTTGTTGAGTGAATTCCTGCCCTGTGTGTCTGATCACCTTGAAGACACTGCTCCGTTTTAGTCCACCTGGAGTGGAAGGGAAGAAGTCAGGCAGGTGATGTTATCTACAGCTGGAGGTTAAATAGTGCTCTGTTTTTGGGAAGGGTATGAGTAGAGGATTCTTCCTAATTCACCAGACAGCTTGTTAAGCAATGACCTGGCAGCTGCTGTTGTGCAACTTTGCTTCAGGGCCGTTGTTGGAGGGTCAAGTATATGTTGCTGAGGTTATGTTGTTGATCTGTTCCCATCTTCTGTAGGCACGAAATTGCCTTTTCTGCTTTGGTCTTTCCAGCTGGCATCCTACACCAGCAAATCAAGGAAGTGAAATTTCAAAGGGTTATTTTTCACTCCCTATTGTCATCCCACTGCTACACCCGAGTCTGTGTCGTGGTACTTAATATTATTTGTTGGGGGTGTTGTCTTTCCTTGGTCTTAAAATTAAGAGCTAAACATGGTTAAGGGAAAAGGGTTTTTTACCTCGGTATTTATTTAAGGATCCTTAGGTACACCACTTCGTCCAGGTGGAATGTACCGAAATGCACACACACGATAGATTGCGTATACAATTTATAGACCTTGCAAATTAGCGTATCTATCAAAGATTCCCCAATGAGAGGCTTGAATGAACCCTCCATCTCGAGGAATTCCCCCCTGGATGGGCCTATCTTAGTTTACAGAACGTGTTCTAGAGAGGACCGTGGTTTCCAGGGCTTTCTGGCCTCTAACGGCGAAGCCTCCAGGATGTTTGGTCTCCTGGTTTAACAGAGTATCAGAACTATGCTAAGTTATGGGGCTTAAGGAGTTACAAGTATGCATGCTAAAAGCACTGAGGATACATAAAAGCTATATAAAAGGATATATAAAAGGTGTATAGAAGAAAAGGGAAAAAATCACCATGGGGAAGTAGGGTTAAGGTAAATTTTTCTCTTTCTAAACCTCTCAAGTGTCCATTGATTGTACATCTTTCCTCAAGTGGTTGTGTTTTCAGACCTTTCTTCTGTTTCACCTCCAAGAAATGGCTGGAATATATACTGTGAATTTCTGCAACATGAACATAAAGAAAAGCTGAACTACCAAGAAACAGGTTGTCCCAACACACAAGGAAGAAAGGACAGTTCTCTGCATTTCTTGCTGACCTCTAAATGTCTAGTAAAGCCATGGTAGAGATAAGAACAGGAGGTAGAAGAAGGGAAGATTTTCTCTAGTTCTTATAACAGGAGCTGGTTTTTTATTTGTTTTAGCTTAAAACATCTTCATGCAGAATAAAAAAAATTCCAAAATCTCAGGTAGAAGAAAATATTTGTATTAGCCAAACACTAATGTTAGTGTTTTATTATAAGTAGAATAAAGTGCCAGAAGCTTTCTGGGAGAACACACCCTCCAATTTCATTTGGGCTTAGATATTCCCTAGCAGCCAGGCATGATAGAAGAGGTAGTTTTGTTGTCACGAGCTGGGTCTCTACATGTTCTCCTTTCCCCAGCCCCCCTGCTTTTCTTTTTTGCCCAAGTTTTGTTTCAATAAAAACATTAAACATTATAACATAGCCTGAAACTAACACAATAATTGAGGATATGTGGTTGACCTTTAATCACGGATGTTTATAAATGTTTGACACTGATCAAGAATACATGTGATGAGAAACACAGTGTTGCTCATGACACTTGGCATCCTTCTAGAGTAGATAGGGGTTTACAACCAGCAGTGTTCTCCATGCCAGGACTCCTCTCTAAATTCAATTGCTACTTTCTTGAAACACTTTCTCTTTCCCTGCCTTGCAGTGCCCAGGTAATGCTGGCAATTATTTGTACAATTTAGTTTTCTAGGTTTGAGAATAGTGGGAACTGATTCAGGGTAAAACCCACCGAAAGAAACATGGTTTTTTCCCCGCTGGATCAATTCCTACATCCTGCGCACTGGGCAGCCACACAGAAACTTGTGCCAGCATAACACAAGAAGCACCAGGCAGGAGAATAGAGAAGGGAAAGAGTGATGATTGCTTTTTCAGATGGCTGTGCCAACTTTGCATGTGTGTTAAATCAGTCTAAGAAAATTATTCACAAAATCGCAGTTTGAATTCAGGAGTCCCAGCCCTGGCTAAAACTGTGTACTGGCCTGTTCATCATCAACTTGCACACCACTTATTAATATTCTGTTTTTCCAAGGCAGAAGTTGAAAGTTCTCCCTCAAATCAGGTATTTCTATGACACCGCCCAAGCCCAGCCTCTGCCAGTGGATGTGTCCGCACTAATTTTCTGTTCATTTTGTGGAAGTTAATATATCCAGGCCTCACGTTACTGGAGAGGAAGCCAGAATTGGAGTCAATTCACAGGCAGCATGTACCACACATCGCACTGGATTGCGAACTTTGAAACGAAGGGATCAAAATACCATAAACTGTTCCACTGCTGAGCATTTTTGCAGAAAAGTTCAGCTAAATTTGTCTTTGTACAAATTAAGCTGCTTCTCATATTTCCTGACTATGGGACTAATCTCCAAAACAAAAGAAATGCTGATGTTTAAGGAATAAGAAACCACAGTCAATGTTATAAGAAAAAATAGAAGGAGAAGTAGCTTAGCATTTGGATTTCAAAGCCAAATTTGATGCTTAGGAATGTTTCTCTGGTCAAGTAACTAATGAGAGACCCTGAAAATAAACTAATTGTACCATTTTTCCTTTTGTAATTACACGAATGCAAACTTGTACCTAGTCCTGCTGATGCTGAGGGAGGCAGCAATGAGCTAGAAAAGGCACACAAAGATTTGTTATGGTGGCAGCCACTTCGCAACACAAGCTGCAGGCTTTCCTTGATCATGTCTCAAGACTGAAATAAGTGCAGGAGACACCAGTGCTTCCAGTGCAAAGTTTCATCTCCACATCTGTGAGAAGCAGTTCCAGTTCATTAACTGTGGCAGGCTGCTCCCCAGGATGTGAGTTGGGGCTGGGATCTCTGGGATCTCTTGCCTTCACCACTGAGCCTGTGGAATTACGGGGAGGCTGTTCAAAGCTGATAAAAAAATGGTTTAAAACCAAGCCAAAAAAGAGCAGGCCCACCACATGCAAGAGGAATCTATCAGGAATATTTAAATCAACCTCATGTCAGCAGCAAAACCACCATCATTCCCGTCTCTTGCACTATTCCCTTGGCAGAGTGACGTGACCATCGGAGTGTTGCAGGTGTTGGGCAGGTTTTGCTGATCACCAATGAGCTGCTTTTGGTGAGGCACAGCTGAGCAAGCAGCTCAGGCCCCAGTGCACACAGCTGTGCAGGAAGGTTTCACTTGCACTCCTGACCTTTGCACAGAGCTGTTCCCTGGAGGCTGATGCAGGTTACTCTCAACAGACAGAGCTGGGGAGGACGAGGATGAGCCTTCCCCAGAGAGCAGTGTTAAGTCCTGCAAGAGGGGTGCACATGTAGGCTTACGTGAAATTATTTTGCATTTATGGCACTTTATTCTTACGACTTAGTACTGCCATTTCTGTTAGGAAAGGGCCCTTCTGGCTCAGTGTGATGTGCATTCATGCCCTGAGGGAAATACAGCAGGTACCAAATCCAGCCAGATGTGCTGGGCATATGTATAACGGAGCTATAGGACTCTGAATCCCTAAGGCTGGACTGAAAGTGAGAGAACTGTTGAGTTTTCATTGCAAACAAGGTGGAGACATAAGGTCTGCCAGCTGTGGAGGTGGATTCAGCGGGATGAGAGACAAGGCCTGCAGTTTGGCTGCCGGGACAAGGATGTGAGAAAGTTACCCACCTGCTTAATAGATCATGGGTTCAAACAGGAGCATGCTGTCTCTGTGGTCTTTCCTCAAAACCCCTCTCTGTTTCTATTATCCCTGAGGTCCAGATTTGCAGCAGTAACAAAGTTTCATGCTTAATTTGAGGGCCAAGACTTTTTCCACTGAAGGACACAAAGGGTAGTTAAATTGGAATGGACTGCCCAGCGAGGTGATGGAGTCACAGTCCCTGGAGGTATTTAAGAAAAGATTGGATGTGGCACTTACTGCCATGGTCTAGTTCACATGGTGATGTTTGGTCATAGGTTGGACTCAGTGATCTCAGAGGTCTTTTCTAACCTAATTGATCCTGTGATTCTGTGATGGGATTTCTGGAACCAAGGTTATGTGTGCTCATTCTATGCGGCAAAGCAAAGCGCACCCTTACCTCACATGCAAAATAAGGCATCATAAGTGGAAAACCACAGCCAAAACATGCTTACCATACTGGAAGGAAAGGCAAGACTACCATTACTCTAGATTTTCATGGTTACATGCTCTTATCTTCTAAGTGTGGTACTTCTATTTTGGTATTAATGTGTGTGGTTTTAGTTAAAAACTAAACAACAGTAATTTTTTGAACTTGACACTTCCTTCCTTATGGTAAGAGGAGCTGAGCAGCAAAATGCCTGAGTAAATGGCAAAGCAGTACTTGTGATCTGTGAAGAAAATGGGACATGGTATCAGTGGCTGTGCCTGGCTGAGGCAGGCAGCACTGTATGAGAAGGGTACCACAGCTGCTGGATTGCAGTAGTGTAGCGACACCATTCCTGGCTACACAGGTAAAAACCCTGGCCTGAGTGTTCTTCTGCCCAAAAGGAAAATAGATGCTGTTATGCAGTGGCCCCAAGTCTGGTAGTCAGCTGTGAGTGCCAAGAGTTCCCTGGCAGCCTTGGACTCGGGGTTTGCCAGCTCCACAGAAGCTGACGTTTTCCTCAGAGATGCGCTGTGCAAGGACACACGTGTAAACACTCCTCCATAAACGGCACTTGGTAAGCCACCTGGACCATGAGGTTCCACTCTCCTCCTTCCCTTCCAGCAGAGGAATTTCCCAGCCTGTCCTACTAGAAAGCCCAATTGTGCCTACCCAGGGCGAAGCCCATGTGAGAGAACCCTGTGAAGATGACTGAGCTGTGTGCCCTGACATTCCACTCCTACATCCTGTCACCTCAAGTACATCACAGCTGCAGAAGAAAGCCACTTCTCTGTTCCCCATCACAGCACAACCTCCCAGTGGCAGAGGTGAGGAGCAGGGTGAAGAGAGCATCTCTTACCAGGAGCCTCACAGTTAGGACAGAATCCTTGCACCAAAGTCATCGATGCACAATCAGGTCTTCATCACTTGGGAAAGGCTTAGACTAGAGTAACAGGACAAGGTACTTCTAAGCAAAAATCAAGCTGGTTTCACCTGAATGTTACACAGATGTGAGTAATGAATGCTCATCCATGATTCTTTTCCACCTACTCCGGTGGAGAAGTATCAAGTTGGCACCAGGTTTTAAATCCAATGACATAACTTAAAACGCTACAGTAAACTTGGGTCTGACATTTAAAGCAAAAAATTAGTGTTTGAAGGTCATTGAACAAGCCTACTACAAAAACCATGTATTATTTGAAAGCTTTAGCTTCTAATTAATGTTGTTCAAAACACAGGATAGAGAAATCCAGCTTAGCCAAAAGGTACAAGTAGCAAAGAAGCACTACATTTTTGATTGCAGAATGTATAATTTGATAAATTATCACCATAATATAATCTGTACGTGTTTAAAACATATCATCCTATAACCAGCTCACAGATTCCAGTTAAACATAGTAGAAGCAGCTAGCATTTAAAATAGTCCCTTACAAACTCTGGTTTCTCCGTAATTTTTTTCCTTCAATCAGCTAAATTAGATCTTTTTCAGGTTTAGGGTTTAGATGCTCAATAAAGTCTGGTAGGTATGAGTTCTTGATGAAAGCCGTGTAACAGTGGGCCAAAGGCCAAGAAAAGAAGATTTAAAGCAGTTAATTTCCTGGTGACTGAAGGATGTGTGTGAGGTTATATGCATTTTTCTTTTGCTGTGACTCCATATTCCCTTCTGGAAGGGGAAGGATAGTTGTCTTCATTGCATTTCTGCAAGGATATTTTAATTTTAGAAGATCTCACTGTAAAAAGAAGGACCAAGAATCTGAGCAACCCAGGGAAGGCTCTTAAATTCTTGAAACATTTAAAGTACTAGGAGGTGGAAACAGTCCACAGAAAAATTCCATCAGCTCCTTGCTGACAACCTAAATATCTCCCTGCTTCACCACTGAGGACTGAGCTAACCTACTCCCTCCGTGTCTGGATTGGTCTCAAAGAGCCAGAAACCTTTCTCGGAAAAAGTGTTTCCCAGAAATCACATTCCCGAATATCCTCTTCGTGAGTCTGCAACTGTAGTCACTTGGCTTTCAGTTATTTTTCTCCAGTGTTGGCAATTTCTTGTTTCTCTCAAATGTTCATCTGGCTCTGTTTTGCTTAATCATAGTGTCTCCCAAAGGTCTGCACTAATGAGTTTCTGCATTCACACCATATGCTTTCTTTGCCATGGAGAGGTTTAGTTGTATACAAAACAGATTTTGAGACTCTTTCTATTCCCTTTCTCTTCTATCTTCATATCTGAAAGGTCTTCTAGGCAAAAGAGTCTTCTCAGGTCCCTTCACCCTGCTAGTTAGACCACGTCTAAACAATGCTCCCATGTAATTTAGACATGTGACAAAACTTTGAAAGTAATTGCCCAGTTGCTTCTTGATTTGGATTTAGGTTAACTAGCTTTTTTGGAGTCTTTATTTGAAATCCCAGAGGCCAAGGTCATCCGCAGACTCAGAATGTGGTGGCAACTCCCAGTGACAGGAGACACCAATTTCTTACTGAAGGAGCTGTGCTTCTAAGGGTGGTAGAATTATATATAAGGAATAAATTCTTTACTGTGAGGGTGGTGAGACAGGTTGCCCAGAGAAGTTGTGGAGACCCCATGTCTGGAAGCACTGAAGGCCAAACTGGACAAGGTGTTGAGTGGAAAGTGTCCCTGACCATGGCAGGGGAGTTGGAATGAGATGATCTTTAAGGTCCCTTCCAATATAAACCATTCTATAACTGTGATTCTATGATTCCCACCTTTTCTGGCAATTTCTCTCTCTCCATGCCCATAAATTCACATTCCAGGTCACTTCTGCCACAGATCTGCTATTCACAGCAATGCTTAGCTTAGAAACATCACAATTCCAGTTCCAGTAGCACAAAATAATTCTTTCCTGCATTTTCCCTACATAAAACACTGTCTATAGTTTTCTCTTTTAGATTCAATGGAAGGAGTGTTCAAGTGACATTCCAGTTTTTCTGGTTGTTCATCAAGCTGAAAGCCTCCATGAGTGTTCTTTGCACAGCCTGTTCTCTGGTACATAACTCTATCTGTTGTCTGGAATGTAGGGACACATGGCAGGACCTGATGCTTTTGGTCTTCGGAGCAGCAGGAAGGAAAACATCTCACTCCAATACAGCTGTCAGGAAGCCTTCTGGGAGAGAGCCATTCACGTACTGGCCATGTGTGAAGTCTAGGAAGATGCTGACTGACCTGAAGGATGGAGGCAAGGACAGTGGCACTGATGTGCACTGGAGCTGGGACAATTGTGCAGAGGAGTTCATATTGGTGAGCATTGGGAACATGCGGCAGAACAGATTTGTTTAGAAGAACATTGGGGAAGAGGAACAGTTTTCCTATAGTGAAGGACTTTATCATTTACGGTATTAGATTAAAAACAGCATCACTCCCTGATATTCCTCAGAAAGACACGATTTACCTTTTGGAAGCTGTCATTTCTCAACCTGTTTATTACTGGAGGCTCATGCAGGTCTGATGCACTTTGTCACCATCCCAGAGCAGCATCCAGGACAGTCAACCCCCTCAGCATCTACAGCCCAACTGAGACTTGTGCTGGACCTACTTTTGCATCCGTTCATGGCACTGAGATGGGTATCTCAGACCCTCTTGGTGATGAGAATCCTGTCTAAGGAGGAGACTCACCACAGCTGAATTCACTGGTGATGTCCTGCCCTTCCTGCTTTGCAAGTCCCTTGGCAAGTAAGTAGAGCATTAACACCAGAGGGCTGCATTTTTCTCTGAGACATTACCTAACTATCAGCCAATGGTATCAAATCTTACTTGCTTATCTAGGCACTGTCAGAAGAGCAGAAGACAAAACTGTGCTTACATGTCCAAGACCAGTTCCAGTTTGTCTGCTGAAGTTACTGCTGCTACAACATTTTACAGTATTTGAGATTTTTGCCAGGGTCATACATATTTTTTTCAGTAAGAATGGATTTTCAAATTGTCTAGTTTCATTTTCTTTTGCATGGTTTTACAGACACTTCCCAGTGTTCATGCTGCTTTAATGCAAATAGTGGGGTTACCTGTAGGATGTGCCCTGGTAAACTTGACTATTACTTATACAAGCTCAGATTTTTCATAAGATGGCCAGACCTCCTGGAACACTCCAAAATATTTTGCATTAATGTATGGGAAGAGGCTTAATCTACTTTTATATCCATTTTCAATAAACCTCAATTTTCTCCAAAAGATCTGCCTAAAACCCTCGTCTCCCAACTTGAAATATGTTTCTGAAAGTAATAAAATTTTCCATTACACCAGCAAGGTAGATATTAACTTTCATTTCTCTGAGTATCAGAACTTCCCATCCCTAAAGGGATGGCTTCTGTGTATCTTTGCAAACTTGATAAATGATGTGCGATGAATCGAATTGATGTCCCACCTTCAATGCAGGGTTATTATAACACAGAGGGAGCTACAGTAAGTGGAGTCAGAAAAAAATCTCCTTGTGTTCTTAGCATACTTGGAGATTTCTGGCAAAAAATTAGGACAAGGTGTTTTACTTCTGTATGTGCACATAACTGTAAGGGCAGCTTGCCACATGCTTCACTCATTTAGAGAAAACATCCCTTTGATGGATGACCCAACTATATAAGAATAACAGCCTGGCGATAAATTTAATGTGCAGCTTTGACCTGTCTTTCTAATACTCCGTCTCCTTGGGACTTTCTGATTTCAGGTGTCCTAGCCCCCTCAGCTGTGGCCCCATCTTCTTCCACTTCTTTTGCTTTTGCTTTTCTTTTCTCTTACACTTTATTGAATTCAAACTACAGGACAGATGTTTCTTTGTCCAGGTATGGAGATCTCACCGCTCTAGGCCAAAGGCAGGTGAAAGCCTATCCAATACTAGTGGAAGCTTTGATACAGGGACAAAAAATCACTCCAAAATGTGAAGGTGTGGCATTTCGTCACATGAAGCAAAAAGTTACTGAAATGCCAGTGCTGTTGAAGGGGAAGAAATTTCCCCATGGATTTCAGTGAAATTGGTGCTTTGGTCCTGGAGTTTGGGACCAAGGAGCTGAGAGGTTGGCAGGGGGTCACTCTGTGGTCTTGGCCAGAAACAGGGGGATCACATCCCATGGGAGCTGATGCTGTGTCACTGCTCATTGTCACTCTAGCACCGTAACAAACAGAAATGGTGTTGTGGAGAGATGATCTTCATCACCTCATGGGAAGATATAACCCTCTGCAACCAAGCACTGTTGTTACCCCAGAAGATTATGCTGGACTGATGTTGGCCACTCCTTCACACTCTCCTTATTCCTTATGCTGAGAGAACAAAACTAACATTCAAACGTTATTATTATAAGGACATTGGCCAATTTGGTTAACCATTTTGGTTAACTTACACGCTGCCATTTTGCTTTAGCTGGCAGAGGAGGAGGGAGTCCAAGCAGGGATCTCCTCATCTGACCCACCACCCACACCATGACCACTACTGGAGAAAGGAGCACAGAAGAGCATCTCTTTCCCCAGAAATACAAACCTACCAAACACTGCAAATTCCAAATTATAATTAAAGCTCTAGTACAGAGAAGGAAGACCATCCCTTAATTTTTTGCATGTTGAACAGGATAGAAAAAAATGGTGGTAGCTCTTGGGGTCTAGAAAAGACAGAACAAATTGCCTGTTGCAGTCAGAAGCCACTTGCTGTCTGAAGAGCCTTAGGCAGAGGATCAGCTGCTGGGTGAATATCATGGTTCAGCACTGATCACTGGTTTGTTATTTTCTTTTCCTGTTTCATTGTCCTATTGTAGCTGCTGTCTGCCTGTTGTCTCCATGTCCAGTTGAAATCTCCATGGTCAGTCTCCTTTCAAGGTGATTCATGTGGTGAAGGCAGGTGAGTTGGGCACATGCTGTAACAGAAGCCTGTCCTCTAATCCTGCACTTCAGATTTCTTCTAGTCAGGCTGTCCTGCTGAACAGGTACATTGAAAAACTCTTGTGAGAAATGGATCTGGCTGCTGTCAAAGAGCAGGAGATTGGATGAGATGTTCCTTCCTTCCTTAAAATAACCTTAGACAAAGCTGCAGCTTCCTTGGACCATGCTTCCATCCAGCTATACAGATAAGCTAGGTATGGCGGGGGTCTCTGATGCATCTCTGATGATTCTCCTCACGCTTTATCAGAAGCAAAACGAAAATGCTCTTGATGCTGAAATGTTACCTTGATGTACAGACACCTGTGTAGTGGCCAGTCTCATGGCCAGACACATTCCTGGAAGAAGACTCCCAGATACCTGAGATACCTTGTCGAACCAAAACCTGCAGGCACCCAGCCCTGGTGCTTGTTGAAAGCTGGGTACCAAACTGAATAGATGCTGGGTTTGGTCTCCTGCTCTTAAAACCCCACTGCTTTCTTGAAACCCATTGTGCCCACCTCTTCCAGCCAAGCTCCAGCCTGCACAGCGGACCCTGCTTCCCAGCAGCAGGCCAGGGCTGGCACAGAATTCATGTCTGATGGAAATGGCAGTTTCATTACCCCTAAAATTATTTGCTCAGTGTGAAATGGGAGTGCTTGGCACAGAAAGATGCATAGCAGATACTACAGATAAAGCCAAAGGGTTTGGGGATATCTCATGCCTGCTAAAAGGCATGGCCAGAAAAAGAGCCACCCCTTTCCTTCTAAAATGTTTGTGTGCAGGTAACAAGGATATGCAGCCTGAATCCTGATAGTAGTTGAAAATGTTATAAAATCCATTTTCAGGTCACATCTAGCAGGCAGACAGGCTGTCATCAGCTCTGATTCTGCCATTTCATTTTCACTTGCTCTCATTCATGTGGAAAGATCCTGGAGTGCCCTGGGCTGTGATCTGCTCTGTTCTATTTTTGGCTGTCTCCTTTCTGAAGGAAGGTGATTTCTCACATGTGGTGTTTTCCAATTATCACTTGTTGAGACATACCCCCTGGTTATATTACAAAGAGAATCAGGTGGCAAGTACATATTTACAAGTCTTTATTCTAGGGCACAGGAATACCTTATTGATCTGAGCTTTGAACTGAAGCTCTAGGTACTCTTGGGAATCATGTTTCTTCTGAGTGAGTTGATCCAGCCTCTTTCTCTTCTGTGGGAGATAGAGAAAATGAAGTACCATCTAATTTACTTGTGTGTATATGTGAATAGGGTGTCGGTGGTCCATTGTACAATATTTAAAATATGCAAGTGTCTTCTACAATATCCTGTATTGTATTTGATATTAAACAGGCTTTTTTTCTCAGTTACTACTCACCCACTGCTCATCAAGCTGTGACTCAGCTGCTTCCTTCATTTCAAAAGCTTAATCTTTTTGGTCTATAGTATTACTTTGTAAAGCACTTTATCAGGAAAAGCATGGATTTGTGGAGTGACGAGTGGGTGAGCAAGCACCTTGCTGTGGCCTTTCTGTTTCCTCTGTCCCACTCTCAATATACACAGGATTACCTCTGCACTCTCTCAGCAGTGTAAGTTTGAAAACTGAAAAAAGCATGTTAATGATGATAAATGAAATATTTCCATTAGTAGGGGTGTATTTCGCATCAAAAATTAGCTCAGTTATCGACAACATTACAGTAACACATCAAAGACAGGAAAACAAAACTCAGCAGAGAGGCTGGGGGTGCACAAGAAGTTGGGAGGGAACAAAGCTGAGACAGCTGACCCCAGCTGACCAAAGGGATATTCCATAACATATGGTGTCATCATCAGTGTATAAAGCTGGGGGAAAAAGAAGGAAGGAGGGAACACTCAGAGTGATGGCATTTGTCAAGTCACTGTGATGTGTGATGGAGCCCTGCTTTCCTGGGAATGTCTGAACACCCACCTGCCCATGGGAGGCGGTGAATCAATTCCTTGTTTTGCTTTGCTAGTGTGTACGGCTTTTGCTTTACCTGTTAAACTGTCTTTATCTCAATCCACACAAGATTTCTCACTTTAACACTTCATATTCTTGTCACCATCCCTCCGGGGGGGGGTTGATTGAGTGGCTGTGTGGTGCTGAGTTGCCAGCTGGGGTTAAACCATGGCACTTCCCCATCATCTGCTGAACCAGCAGAGTCCCAGGGCAGGTCTCAGAAGTTCCCCAGTACATTCCAGCTATGACAACAGGACCAGCAGGGTCTTGCTTGGAGCAGCCTTGTCATCAGTAGAGGCTCCCTTCTGTGTGAATGTGCAGATCAGCACAACCTCCAGTCACTGGTTTTCCTCCATTCCGCAAGCTCCCAGAAGTGGCAAAAGTACCAGTGAGAGCTGCTGAGAAGAGAGGATCTGCTTTGTTGATGCTGTGGATGTTTCTTGGCTAATAACCTCTGATTGTTTTTGGCTTTTCCTTTGCACCAGAGTGGTCAGCAGTTGTTTATTCTTCTTGAAACTTGAACAAATTTGACATATTTCTGCACTTGCTGTTACTTTGGTGGGCAGTTTATCCCAGGGTCTTTTCACTGTCTGTTTTCCTCTTCCAGCTGTTTGCTCACATCTCTTGGAATGATTTCATTAGATCAGCTTCAAGCTCATAGTAGTCAATACCCCAGTTTCTTTTGCAGGTCATTGAGATGCAGTTCATTTTCTTGCTTGTAGCTTTGGAGACTGAAATTGAGATGCATCAACATTCCATTAATTTCTGGTTCTTTTCTACCCATCTTTTCATTTAGAGACATCTGACTTTCTCTAGGTCGATAATACACCCTTTATCCCCCTTCTTTCTATGCATTTTTTGATTCAGAAAATCACACTGGAGAACCAACTCATAAGGCTTTTCATCTACAAGCACATATATTCAGGCTGTGGTTAGTTGTTTTGGCTCTGGTTCAGATAAAAAAGGGTACCAGATGTAAATATGATACCTGTAGGGCCTGGGAAACTGAAAGAGAAAACCTGAGTTTTTCTGAGAGTGCACACAGTAAGTGCAGGAGCTTCCTGTCTAAGATATGAAGTCCACAGGTCTGGACTGTGCAGCCTTACATTGTACCTGGGAACCAGTCTTGGAGATTTCTGTGAGCAACAGTGAACAGAAAGAGGGCTGAGAAAGAAAAAAGGTATGATCACGCTGCAAAAAAACATGGGCAACAAATTGCAAAGTTCAAGAATAGCACCAGATAGCTGGGATGGAAAATGCCCTAAAAATGTATGATTACTCTCTGCAGAGAGTCGCACCTCAATACACTAAATGGACTACTTCCTTATCAAACCTGACAGAGGGCAAAGCAGACTGTAAGGTACTGTACAAATAAGACCTATGGCCATTATTTAAAGACACCGTACTGAATAGTCTGACACCTGCAAATTCGTCTAACAGTGAGAACAGTTATTTTGTCCATGCCTAAGTCATATTTCTGAACCTTTTCTACCTGTCAGTCAATAAGTTAGAAATAATTATGGGATTGAATAGTATGTTACTGAAAAAATAAATGGTATGAGGAAAAAAAGGTCATTTTCCTCTATTCGGCTTTGTTTTCCATGCTGCCTTCCATGCCTTTTCCACTTCCTATGTATTATAAGATAGATTCATCCTAATCTGAAGGAAGAGTCCAGTGGCCTGGAAATACTTTATTCTAAATGTGCATTTCTGATCCACAGAACCACAGAATCACAGATTCAACTAGGTTGGAAAAGATCTTTGAGACCTCATCAAATTCAACCTATGACCAAACATCATCTTGTTAACTAGACCACGGCATTGAGTGCCACTTCTAGTCTGTTCTTAAACATCTCCAGGGATGGTGACTCCACCACCTTCCTAGGCAGCCCAATCCAGTGCCCCATCAACCTTCCTGTGAAGAACTTCTTCCTAATGTCCAGCCTAAACCTCCTCTGATGCAGCCTGTGTCCTCTTGTCCTATTGCTAGCTGCCTGGAGCTGTCTGACAGAATAAACAGGCGTGGTGGATTTTACTGAAGTGGGTTTTATTGAAAGGAATAAGCAAGGAAGTTCATTTTTAAGGCAGCAAGGCTAAATTTGCTACAATTTTGCAAAGTTAATTAAAACGGAACAATCTCGTGATTGCATCAGTGTTCCTGTTAAGACTAAATCAATAAACCAACGGGTTCGAATCACGGAATCGGTAAATTAATGCAGAGAGTAATCAAACTGGAGTCTGACGCTGGCAGTGAAAGGAACTACTTTGTGTTAGTCCTGCTTCCAGCTCTCGTGAGAAAAAGGAGCAGAACTCAAGGAAAAGGGAACTTCCTTTCTGTCTCTGGCTTCAGGCTGTAGTCTAACCAGCTCATGAAACTATTTAGTCAGTGAAGAATCATTTTGGTTTCAGGGCCATGCCAAGAACACATTGCAATCCCATCCTGTTTCACTTTGAGGAAATCCAATTTAGAGAGTTCTCAGAGGTCCCTCTTTAACATGGCCTCTTCATGCTTAGCTGCTGCCAGTGGTTTTGGGTTAACTGCTCTCTCCAAATACCACAAAAGTTACAAACTTCCCAAAGATGAAAAAAGACTCCTTCCATAAGTTGCAAAATAAATGTTACTAAGTGGACCCCGTGCCCCCAGGCTATCTGCTCTTTCCCCTCCTCAAGCATTTCTTCCCATCAGCAAATTGCCAGGTACTGCTCTCAGGACCCGTCTGCCTTGTGGAAAGGCTATTCCGGCACAGAGCTAAACATGTCCTGTAGTAATGACTCCAGCTGAGTGGCTTTGGAAGTGGCAAAGTTACCTGTGATTAATGACGCTTTTCCTCTGACTATATCCATGACTCTGAATTTGCTATTCCATACCAAATGTCCATCTAATTGTTTATGGCACATAGAAAGCCACTCGTGGATGTCACAGCACATCTTCCCCCCAGACCTTCTGGACTAAGTGCCCCTACACAGACCACCCTCCCTGCTGTCCCTGCCCTCTGTGCCCACTGATTAGCCAAATAAGTGGCAAAACTTTAAAACAATTTGAAATAATGACTCTATTTTTTTGCTTGTTTTATTTAAAGTCCCTTTAAAACTCAAGCTGTCTTATTTCTCAGAAGAGAGACCTAAGCCTCCTTGCTGCATCTGTGACTTTCTTGCTGCCCTGTCTTTATCCAAGCAATTTCAGGAGGCTATACTCTGTAAAACTAGATGCCATGCTATTTTCCAAATATTTCATGCACTTTCTTGTCATTACAGAGTAGTGCAAGGAAAACAGTGAATTTTTACCTGTGGCGATTTAGTTCAGGCTTCACTGGTAAATTTTTGAGAGCCACATTTTTTAAGATGCTTGAATATCCTGGCAGACAGCTTTGCAGGATTTTTAGTACTATTTTTACATTTGATTTGTAAGCTTTTGAGTTTCTAGCTCTCACTCAGATGAGTTCCTTCAGAAATCAGGTGTAATGCCAAATTATACCTGATGAGTGGTAGGTGCTTCGAGAAAATGTAAAATTGTCCTATTCATTTACGTATGTTTCAAACCCCTCTGTTACTTAAGCATGCTAGTGTGCAAAGTGTCCCAGTAGGTATCTTTTCCTATGTTTATTCATTTTGGTGTATTGCTTCAGTTAGGAGGGCGACCGTCAGATGAACACACTCTTTAAGAATGGATTAGGATATTATGATCAATACAAGACAAGGAAACCAAAATGCTGTAATTCTTATCCTTCACATGCAAAGTAGAAAAGGTACTTCTGCTTTTGTTTTCTTGCGTATAACATAGGGTAGCAAAAGGTTCCCCTCCTGATGTCCACCGGCACAGGCTATTACAAGAGAGAGGATGACTCCACACCTGATGTAGTACTATCAGTATCGTTCCTGTCCAAGTGCAGTGAAGTCCTCTGTGGTCACTGGATCACACCAAACAGTCAGAATAACCAAATGATTTCCTCCAGCTGAAATCGCTCTTACGGCCTAAGGACTGGGGGTTCAGCCAGCTGGGCACGACCTCATCACACTTGGCAGAGCAGCCGGGGCTGTGCCACCTCTGTGTAACTCTAGAGGGCTGGGTAGGCCATAGTATTCCTGTCATAGACTTCTGTGGGAGAAGGGGAAAATATACAGGCAGGTTAGTGTGCTTTAGTGGATTTGACATATTTTTAATGAATTAGAAAAAATGTATGGTAAATTCATTAAGACTTTTCCGTGGGAGTCTCTAACCAGAATCCCCTAGCTGAGATTTGAAGGACTTGAGACAAGATGTAAAAGTTTTCCCCTTGGATGAGGCCCAGAGAACATACTGGAAAGATAAATACATGCTTCTCTCCTCATCTCCTTTCTTTCCCTGTAAAACGTTTAGGCTTAGATCTTCCCTGGAGATAAACTGGCACAGTTTCAGTCGTTGCAGCAGAGCTGCAATAATTTACAAAGGGCCTGCGCATTTTAAATCACGGCAGTTATGGCAGAGAGAGAGGGAATATTGCAAATCGGGGTCTCTCCTGAAGGACTATGTCCCCTCCAGCCCCGGCCCACTGCCCAGCTGCTCTCCCTGACCGCAGTCCAAAGCCGGGCTCGGCGGAGGTTCTCTCATCCACAGCACCCAGTGTGAGCAGGGCACAAGAAGCGTCTGTGGAGCAGCGCTGCGGCTCAGTGCCCCTCCCGAGCCCACCCAGGCCAAGCCGTCCCGGCTGCCCCGGGACCCCACAGTGCCCTGAGCCGCCCCTGGGGCCCGGGGAGCCCGGGCTGCCCCGCTCCCCTTCCCCAGCACAGCGGGGCCCGCCCGGCCCGCGGCCTCCCCCGCGTCCTGCGCAGACCTCCGGCTTTCCACTTAGCGTCCCTCCGAAGTAATTAATGCAGAGGGCCGTATGCTGATTCCGCAGAGCCCATTAATCACTTTGGCTGAGGCACAGGGACTGTTTGTACAGAGTTTGCAGAGATTATCGCCCTCGCTCCGGGATTTGTCACGCTGCATTACAAGTGGTGCTTTAGTGAGCTCCTGGGGTCCCAGGAGGGCATAACCTGTCTGAGGCAAAGGCAAATACTGTCGAGCAGCAGAGGTTTCCCAAGAAGGGGCTTATCTGTTCCAGATTGCTTGATCATATAAATAGGACTTCGATATGAGATACAATGCAATTAATTCCTCAAGGGAATCAAATTATCATTTGATAATGGCACAGAAATTAATCTTCAGTCACAGAAACAACACTGGCTGTTCCAGAGAATTCAAGTAAAAGCCTGTAGAGATATCCACTATCAAAAATATTGCTTTATTTTCCCTTTTGATAGAATTATATTATTATTATTACTGTAACCTGCTGAGATTTCTTTTTTGAAAGTGTTCTAACAGGGATTAATTCATTAGTAACCAAAGGGAAGGGCACTGCAGCCACAAAAGAGCCGAGCCACAAGCACTGTCCTGCATGAGTCCTCCTGGCTTTGAGATCCAGTCTCCCATCCACAATCTGGTAGAAGGATGAGCCAAGATGGGACACGCTTGAATAATACCAAAAAAGTTGTGCTTATCACTAGGCAGGTGAGCATGATGTCAAGAGAAATGTGTCCAGGGACTGGAATGTACATTTTTGGCCCAGTCACAGAAAAAAAAAAACATGCTAAGAAATCCTTCAGAAAAAAATCCGAAAGCAGGGCATTAGCCTTCTTCAGCATAATGCTATCAGATATGTTTGTGCTGGAGGTAAGCTTGTCTATAACTGGAGGGTAGTTGAGAAAGCCTTAATCAAATGTGATTTTATAAAAGTATACATGAAAAAAAAGTTTTGTTACCTAGAAGTTTGGTAATTATGTATTTTGAACAATCCTACCACCTGCAGCTTGAGTCAGGTAGCAACTTCAGAGAGTTCTGGAAGGCACAATTGAACAGATGATGTGTTTGTGACACCATCAGGTAGTGGGCAGTGAATATTAGTAAACGGGCAAGTGCCCACCAAAAATTATTCTAAAGCACATAATTAAATAAGTTATAAATAATAACAGCAACAACAACCCCCCCAAAAAAATCTCAGTAGTTGAAAAGGAAGGAGTAAGGGGAGGAAACAAGATTTTTTTCAGATGAATTATACAGCCTTATTTCTTATTTTTTCCTAGTTCATTACACACAGAGACCAAGTAAAAATCTAATGAACAGCCCTCAGATACTCTACATAACGGAAGCTAATTGTCTACCATTTTGCTATTGTCAAGCGTACGTAATAACAATGTTCTAATTCTGACTGTCATTAAGAAGTAAATACAGACTTGAAAACAAGTCCCCCAGAAATCACAAAAGGCCAGATAGATAGAAGAAAATCCCACTGTTTGGCATAATGCAGTGATTTTTATGAATGCCATATCCTCATTTTAATTTTACTATCTTCTTCTCAGAAGCTTGGCAGGCCTGCCTGGGTTCTGATAGCACCAATCTTTGTGCAAATTTATCTCAGACTCACGCTTGACACCAGTGGTGTTGTTTGTGTTTAGGGCAACAATAAATCTAACTTCTTTTCTACACAAGGCAAAAAGAAACACTGCAGTTCTGTGGGCATTCTAATGATGATGCAGAACTTTTTTTTTAATATCCAGTTTAGTTAATAAAAAAAAATCTAGTATAAGCAGGCAACAGATATTCTGAAGAGTCACTATGGATACTGAGAGGCAAGGTCTACAAGTGGGATAAAAATACAAACACAGGACTTGGGGGAAGATTCTGGCTATGGACATGCAGCCATGTAGCCTGTGAGGACTAAGAGAACTATGGCAGGGCATGCAAAGAGGCAGTCAAGCTAAGGCTTGGCTAGACCTGAAATTAGCCAGAGATGTCAAGAACAACAAGAAATGGCTCTTCAGACACATGACCAATAAGCAGAATCACAGGTAAGACACAGGACCATTGCTAAAGAGGGCAGGGAAATTAGCTACTTCTCAGTGCAAGGCCACTGTCTCTAATATTTGAAAAGTCATGGATATCAGGGGTGGATGCCCCAGGGATCGACACTGGGCCCCATGATGCTGAACATCTTTGTAAATCATCTGAATGCTGGGACTGAAAGCAGCCTCAACAAGTTTACTGATAACACCAAACTAGATGGTGAGGGGGACACGTTGGAAGTGAGAGACATCTCACAGAGAGACCTGGGCAGGCTGGGAGAGCGGGCGAGCAAGAACTGGATGAAGTTTAACGAGTGCAAGGTCCTGCACCTGGGACACAACCAAACATAACCAAAGAGCCCAGAACAGGCCAGGATCTGTGACTGGGGAGCAGCATCACTGAGAGGGACCTGGGGTCCAGGTGGACAACAAGCTGACCACGAGTCAGCAGCGTGTGGCTGCAGCCACAAAGGTAAATTGGATCCTGGGCTGCATCTGCAGGGGCTTAACTTGCAGTGGTAGGGACTTCACCATCCCCCTCAGTGCTTGTCAGGCTGCACCTGGAGCAGTGTGTCTTGTTCTGGCCCCCAAAACTCAAGAAAGATGTAAACAGACTGAGGAGGGTCCAAAGAGGGGCCATGATGATTATCAGAGAGCTGCAGAACCTGCTCTGTGAGGGAAGACTGAAGGAGTTAGGTCTTTTTTCTCTGGAGAAGAGAAGGCTTAGGGAGAGCTCGTCACTGTATTCCAGTGTTTAAAGGGTGGCTACAAGAGGACACTGCCTCTTCACAAAGAGCTCAAGGGCGAATACAAGGAGCAACAGGAACAAGTGGCACTGGCAGAGGTTTCATATCAACATAAAAAAGACATTTTTTACACAAAGAGCAATCATTCAGTGGAACAACCTCCCCAGGGATGGGGTGGAGTCCCTATTACTGGAGGTTTTTCAGATGTCATTGAACAGGGTGCTAGATAATCTCATTTAGGCTCTCCGTCCTGTGAAAGGTTGGACCAAATGATCTTTCAAGGTCCCTTCCAACCTGGGCTGTTCTATGATTCTACCTTATTCAAACTATCATTTACATCTTAATTTTAGAGTACAGGGATACTATCCTAAGCCTAGTGTGCAGCTGAGTTATATTTAAGATTTATTGTGTATTGGGCAAAGACTGGGCTTTTACAACAGTATCAGCACAGCAGCCAGCTGAGTTGTGAATGCTAGTGATGCCAGTCTCTGGAGGGCTTGGGAGCTCAGGGAGGCACATACACCATCATTCCACGGGCAAGAAGCCCAGACATCTTCAACGGCAATGGCATTCAGCTCAGGCACCCATGGAGTCTGTGGCAAACAAAAAGCTGAATGTAGAGTTCCTCTCCTGCGCCTTTTCTCATAAGACTCTTCCTGTCCACACTCTTCTTTGAAGATCACCCATCAGAAAGCAGAGACTCTCTGGTTTTCTCAAGTGTGCCTGACTAAGTGGAAATCTGCTTTCCTGTTAGGTGCTGCTGTTTGTGATGCAGAAGACACTTCAGCTTGAAAAAGAGATGAGTGAGGGGAAATATCACAGATGTCTATTCATTCACATGTGGCATGGGAAGGGTGACTGAGGAATGACTGCTTAAACTTTGACCCATTATAAGGGCCAGCTGGTAGGCAGTAGATTCAAAACTGACACATGAAAGTATTTTTCATAAGATGTGTTCAAGTTGTGCAACTCCTTGCCACAGAAAATTAGAGGTTTAAAGTTTACATGGTTTCCAGGAGAGATTGAACAAATTAGTGAAACAGAAATTCATTGCCTGCTGTTAAAACCAAAATATTTTTCTTGGGTCAGGAACTCCCTAATAAATTGTCAGAAAGTTGGAAAGTCATTTGGGGAAGCACCAAAAAGATGTTTTGTCAATTTTCATTCTACTCCTATGGAACAACATTCAGCCACTATTGGAGGCGTGGTGCTGGCTGAGGCAGACTTTTGGACCATCCCAGAACAGCCATGCTTGTATTCTTGGGAGCTGAAAGAGAGGTCAGGGTGGAAAGGGGGAGCCAGCAATTCTAGAAGAGTGTTCTCTGCATTTTTTCTGAAAACCTGCCTGTTGAAGTGGGTGCCAATTCACAAAGTGAAAAATTTCTTCAGTGTTTCTCCAAGACAGTCTGAGAGAGTATCCGCCCTGAAGAGTCAAATCAGTAGCATCTTTGGCCCCAGAGGAATTAACATGGCAACAAGATCATTCTGGATCAAGGAGAAGTCAAGACTGCAACAAGAAACTTTTGAGGTCCCCTACTGAGTTCTTGGAAGGAGATTAGGCTTTAAAAAGAACCCATACCACGTCAGAACTTTTGGCTGGCTATCCCAGAGTATTGCTGTGAGTACCCTCAGGGGCAATTAACCCTATCAGTAATGGCATGAGTAGGGTTGCTCCTGGATGCAGTGTCTGCATGCTGGGCAGTGAGCCACACGCGAGGTCAGGCAAGCTCTACAGCAGAATGATTTGGCTGCAAACCTGCAGTGCTGCAAAGTGTGTGATACTGAAAAACCATAAAGACACAAAGTGTTTGGCATCATGAGACTGACATTCTGCAGGACTTCTTGGGCTATCAGCACAGGATCTGTGAGCAGTTTAGTCAGTCCAGCTCGCTGTTTTGAAAAGGCAGAAACTGAGCCACAAAGGGTAATGAGGTTTTCTTAAGGTAATTAGAAAGATTTTTTTAAAAACTTGTTTATGGTTTATTGTTCTTTTCCTTACTCTCCTTGCCTGCTGAGCCATTTCTGGTTCACCTTTCACTGCTGACCAATTCTCTTCTCCAGTTAATACCCTGAAACCCTCATATATATTTTTCTCTTTTCTTTGGTTTCTTTAAATCTCAGTGAGTAATATATTGTTTTTTTTCTTCCATCCAGCTCTTAGCTGTGGATTGTTTTTAATTGGACCCTTGTTAACAGCTTGGTTGTTTTCCTGTATCCATACACAAAGCACAGCTGCATGCTCTCCCTCTCAACCGCAGGAGAAGAAATCAGAAAACAAAGTCCCCCCGAGGGAGCTCAGCCTGTCTCTTCTATAACAAGCTGTAGCAACTTTTACAAAATGACTGCCTCCATGCTCAGACAGCTGAGCTCTCTGAGACAAATCTAGGGCTTGGAGTGCACAGACATAATAATTACCAGAAATACATCACAAGCCTCTTTCCTGGCATTAGTTAGGCCATTCCTAAATCACAAAGTGCAGTCTCTCTCCCACTCCTGACTCTCTGGGTACAAAAACTTTTGCTTTCTGTCATTCTCTCTCGGAACACTGCAATTTTTCTCCCTTAAATTGTAAATGATAACACCTGCTGGGGCTCTTATTTGTTCATTCCCGTATCTCTGGCTGCTCCCTGTGTGAGATATTACGCCCACACAGAGGTATGAAATATACAGTAGCTGTTTGTGAAACTTCTATATGAAAGATGCAGTGAGTATAAATAATGGTATTGTTCCGACGTTCTTCATCTTGTATCTGACAGAACATGTTCAAGAAACACTGGGAACACTATAAAGCTGATGGAGAAGTCATTCACACACTGTATCAGTGTAGCTGAAAACAAATGAGCAAGACTGATCTGGACATCCTATTTTCCTTTCACTACCAGAATGTATTTATTCCTCAAGTCATACCATATTCATATTTAATGATTCATAAACATCCCAAGTTCCAGAAGCTTCTAATTAACTCATCTGTTTAGTGGCATTAACAGATGCTCAGGGAGTGATTTATTGTACAGTACCGGATAACACTAACATATAAATCCAGCCAATTGAATAGGTAGGCAGTCCAGGTAAATATCTTCTGCTGCTGGTAGATGAGACTCTGTCCTAAATTCAGCATTAATGCCCTGCAGACTGTGGCTGATGTATTATTGTTTTTTTCTTCTATTACTCTGCACATCTAGCATACATTGTATTGTACAACACTGGTTATTTCCTTTTCTTTTAAAAAAAGGATTTAGTGAGCTGCTGCTCAAGATTTGGGGTATATATTTATGCTGTCTGAGAAAACAGGAAATCAATAGCCCCAAAGAAGTTTTTGGTCAAGCTCCTTTTAATTTACCTCTGGCTTCTGTAGTTTCAAAACTGAAACCAGTCCCTCCAGCACCCTAGAGGAAAACAATCCTAAACTTCATGAGAAAAGTTATATTGGGAACCCTGTCTACAGCAGGGTTGTGGCCACAACTCCAGACCTTTTATTGATAAAGAAGGCAGTGGCTTTTCGGGCAGTACATGGAGTAAACACCTATGACAGCAACGTTGGCTCCATGGGTACTCCCACAGTGGTGTTTCTCACAAGCCCAGAGATGCTCCTAGAGATTCACACTGCTGAATTACTAGAGGGACTTGTCATGGTTTATAGCCTGGGCCAGCTAAACCTCACCAAACCTGGCAGGCAGAGGCAGTGCAGCCCGAGAGCTCACCGGCAGCCGCAGCGGTGTGAGCTGCGAGAACCCAGCCTGGGCAGAGCCAGCCCTGCCAGCTGGGCTCGGTGTTACGGCTGCTCCCAGGGTTACTGATTTAATGGTATAAAAACAACTAGTCAGCTGCGGCCTGCAGGAATTGGAAACTAGGGCGGGCTTCTCTTTCAAATTTCAGAGTGGTAAAACACATGGTCTGATTGCCTGTGCTTGTTGCCTGGGTGGGAGCTCTCCCCCACAGCTGACAGACAAATTACTTACCACGCTGGAGGAAAGTTGCAAGTATGCAGCAGATAAATTTTACAGTTTTTCTCTTAAGAGCTTACTCCTTTCATATTCCAGTTCTTCCCAATGACAGAACCATGAGTCCTTTGTGTTCAAATGCTAAGGAAACTGATAAATGTTGTTTTAAATTCCTTAAGGTGGGAGTCATTAGAGGACTGTTAAAATATTCTTTTTTTTTACAGAAATTAAGTTTTTTGTCTGGTTTTTAAAAAGAGGTGTATTTAAGCTTTGTGTTTCAATGACACTGAAAGGGACTACTGTAAATAGAGTGTTTTCTGCTCTATTTTTAAAAACAGTATTTTTAGTAAAGTTACTGGGTTTTAATATACTTTTGACTCAGAATGAGATTTTGATGGTGAACCAACTCTGCTGTCTGCTCCAAGCTTTACTTACAGCAGTGATGCCTGTGGGTGGGTTTTGGGAAAAAATATAAGCAATATTTATGGAGGAATGGGAAGAAAACTACATTAATATGGGACTGTGCCCAAATAAGTGAAGGTATAGGGACTATGACAGCTTGAGAAGGGTAATATACATCAAAAATATGCTGCATTAAGGTATTTCTAGGCGTTACTGCATTTCTCCTCAGGACTCACTTCAGCAATCAATGTAGGAACAATAGCACGATGAGCATGACTGTTTTATATTTCAATTAAAGCTTTCATTTTGACTATATCACCCTTCTTCCCTGCTTCTGTCTCTCACAGTCCGTTCCAAAGACACATATGGTCTCTCATATGGAACAATACAGGCACAGTCTGCTCCTAGCAGCTGTGTTGCGAGGAAGGCCTGGGCTGGGGCTACAGCACCAGTGTCCTGTGCTGCAAGCAGAGAGCACACCACACACCTCTCTGTGCTGGCCAGACGGAACATTCTGCAGACATGACCCCACAGAGTCTGCTAAGACTGGCCAACCTCCATCACTTGAGCTGGTTTCTCAAACTCTGTGAAACAACTGTCCATATAATTTGAAAAGCCAGCAGAAAGCATCATACATTATAGCTGTGTACTCCAGACATTCAAGAAGCTGTGAGACGCTGCACGAGAACTTTGCAAATGCATGACACACAGGCTGAAGAATTGTTTAGAACACACAGCTTAAACCCATGTAGGTCAAGAAACAGAAAGCTTTCCTTTTAAGAGCATCTCAGTTAAAAAGAAATGCATTGAGAAAAGTTAAAAATCTGGCAAGAAATGACTAGGAACAGTGTGAGAGCACACTGATGCCACAGCACATGCTATGCCACATATCTACTGTCACCTCAGTCACTTACTTCCTACTCTAATGCCACCAAACATTTAAGGAGGCATAGGAAGCAACAGTTACTATAGAAAATCAGGTACTTGAAACAGTTTTGGAAACTCCTTGTGCTGTTTTAGGCTGGGATAGTTAGTTTTCTTCACAGTAGCTGTGTTTTTGGTTTTGTGCTTAAGTGTTGGGATGTTTTTGTTACTGCTGAGCAGTGCATACACAGGGTCAAGCCATTTTCTGCTTCTCACCCCAACAACAAGTAAGCAAGGGGGACAATAAGGAGCTGGGAGGAGACACAGCCAAGGCAGCTGATCCCAACTGACTCAAGGGATATTCCATACCATATGGCATCACACTCGGTATATAAAGCCGGGAAAGACGGTGGGAAGATGTTCGGAGTGGTGGCATTTGTCTTCCCAAGTCACCATCACACCTAATGGAGCTCTGCTTTCCTGGGGATGGCTGAACACCCGCCTGGCCATGCGAAGTTGTGAATTCATTCCTTGTTTTGCTTTGTGTTTTGCATGCTTTGCATGGCTTTTACTTTCCCTATTAAACTGTTTTTATCTTAAGCCATGAGTTCTCTCACTTCACCCTTCTGATTCTCTCCATCCCAACACAGGGGAAGTTGAGCGAACGGCTGCGTGGGGCTGAGTTGCCAGCTGGAGTTAAACCACAACTCTCCTCCAACCCACTTCTGTTCTGTTCATAACCTTACAGTACAGCAGAACAGGCAGCAGGGCCTGAGTCCCATCACCCTCAGCTGTTTGTTTTCCAGGACTCCTGCATGGCTCTGCTATACTGTGATGGCATTAGGTGTTACCAGTGCTTTGATTAAGCATTTTTAAGTTGCATTTTTCCTATTAAAAATTAAGAATGAACTACAGATGAAAGAGGCAAGACTAGAGATGCCCTTACAGTGTCAGGAATATCAACACAATTGCACACCCTCCAGGATTTTCTTAATAAATAAAGATCGACACCAAGAGACATACTGGTTCACACGGCACTTAAGAGAAATTTAGGCTGGACAGGGCTTTTGAGGGCTTGCAGTCTCTTTGCAAGAGTTAACTTTTGTATTCAAACAATAGAGATAAATAAGATATTGTGTTATTTTAGGTAAGTTTCATAATCTCTAACAGGCCAGTTGTAAAAACTAGTTTTATTAAGATTAGCAACCTTGATTTAGTAAGAAGTCTAATATCCCACCAAAATCCACATAAAAGCCAAGAAGCATTTCTAAAAAATTGCTACACATCATGTGAATTTTGTCACAAACCAAGATGCTGGAGAGAATAATGAGGGTTCCTAAATATTTTGTCCCAAACCCAATACTAAATAACAGAATAAATTATTAGGACAACAACCTACAAATGCTGAGATACAGTAATAAGCAGTACCATCTCATAAAAACAAATTTTAGTATTAACAACTCAATTTCATATGACTGTATATTAATCTTTTTTTTTTTCAAAGTTCAAACAATATTCAAGCTCTGTGTTGTTTACAAAGATGGGCTTATTCTCCTTCATTCTTCTGCACTGACTACATGGCTTCTGCTTTAAGTCTATTTCGTTTTCTTTTTCTTCTTTTCTTCTTTTCAGCAGAAGGCTCCTGATCCTCCTGTGTTTTCTTCTTTTTCTTCTTCAGACAGCTGAGAGGATTGGGGCCACCTGCCCTTTTGCGTTTTCTTTTCTTTTGACCTTCTTGCTTTACTAGTCCTTCTTTTTCTTTAAGCTCCACAATACTTTGTTTTTGGTACTCTGGAACAAGCTGATTTGTCTGCAACTTTTGAACAAATGCCAAAGATTTAGGAGAAGGTTTGTCTAGCACCATAGTGTTCTGAATAATAAAGAGGAGAGGAATGCCAGGCTTCCTTTTCACTTTGTTTGATAAGTCCTGGTCCTGCAAAATTAAATACTTTAGTCAATATTTTTGGATTAAATGGTATTTGCAATTCAAATGCACCTACTTTTAATACAAAACTATGAAGATAAATTTTATTATGAAAAAGATAAGAAACTTAGTCTAGCAGATATACATGGCAGTGCCTTTCAGAGCAATCTAAATTTCAACTTCTCTCCTGATTAGCTGTACTTCTGATGCAAAATTTATCAACATTTTCTTTTTTCCTGCATGTATATGCATACATACATTTTTTGAGGATAAAGTCCCAATTCACTTGTATGCAGACCACCATACCACAAGAAGTAACATAATTTCTTCTGTAATAAATAATTTTTAAACTCCTGTATCTTACATAACTATAAAGAATTCTACTATAAACCATTTTATATATATGGTATATCATTTATACATGCAGTCCCAATAACAAACCCAAAAAAACCTGCCTTTCTTATTTGTATAGCTATTTATTCTTTACTTCAAAATTTCTTAAAATTGAAGTTATATGGATGTTAACAATTTCATTTTTCAGACTACTGTGTAAAGCAGTTTGGGGAAGGGGATGCACACATAAGCAATATGCAAATTAGCATTCACGAGTTGTTTTCTACATGTCAGTAGGTAGTCATTACGTTTTGTACACTTTCAGCTAAATGATGCAATATCATCACAAAGTAAAAAAAATCTAGTTGTTCAAGTAAGAGAAAAGATTCCCTGATTCTTAATTAGGAAATACATTAAAGAGCAAGTAAGGCTTTAAATGATTAATCCCCACAAGCTATTTAAAAACCTTGTAATTGAAGTTACTGTAGGCTTCTTTATCCATAGGTATCAAAGCATCACTTCAAAAGAAATGGGAGTTACATTTCCCATGAGCTTTTACCTGTGTAGCAATAAAGAAGTGATGAGGGTTGCCATCTTCAATCATGGAAAGTAAACAGGTTGAGCCACTCACAGGATTCTTATGGTGAGAACAGTTTCGAACTTCAAATCTCTGGGCAATTAATTTTGCTCCATACAGTGCTTTCCCCAGTGATTCAAGTTCTTTTATAACACATCTGAAAACCAGAAGAGACAATGATTTTTAAACAAAAAAACCCTCGTATTTTTTACAACAGCAAAAAGCTGATGCAAATTACTTAGGAATGAGCAACGCCCAGTTGTTCAGGCTCTATGATTTGTAAATGGCACCCAGGACTCTCAAAGCAATAGTCCATCTGAAGACATCAGCAAGGTTTCCTTGGTTGTAAACACGATTAACCAGTAATAACATTAAGATATATTAAATGACTTAAAAATAATTCACATCAGTGACAATGCCGAGTCCTTAAATTTATGTTCGGATATCACCTAGCATATGAACCACTACTTAACAAATAAAATTATCTTTTAAATTAAATTTATTTTAAAATTAACTTATTATAAAACTTTAAAATCTAATTTATTTTTAAAAATGGAAATAAGAGATCTGGGGAACAACAGGCCAGTTGGTCTCACCTCTGTGCCTGGCAAGATTATGAAGCGGATCCTCCTGGAAAGTATATAAGGCATGTGGAAAACAAGGAGTTGACTAGCGACAGCCCACATGGCTTCACTAAGGGGAAATCATGAAAAATATGGTGGCCTTCTACAACAGTTACAGTGCTGATGGATAAAGAAGGGCAACAGATGTCACCCAACTGGACTTATGCAAAGCTTTTCACACTGTTCCACACAACATCCTTGTCTTTAGATTGGAGACATCGATTTGACAGATGGATCAGTTGGTGGATATGGGATTGACTGGAGGGTTGCACTCCAAGAGTTGCAGTAAACAGCTCAGTGTCCCAGCGGAGACCAGTGACGAGTGTCATTCCTCAAGGGTTGGTTTGGGACCTGTTTAACATCTTTGTCAGTGACATGGACAGCGGGATCCAGTGCACCCCCAGCAAGTTTGCCATCAACACCAAGCTATGTGGTGCAGTTGACACTCTGAAGGGGAGGGATGCCATCCAGAGGGGCCTGGGCAGGCTTGAGATGGGCTTGTGTAATCCTTATGAAGTTCAACAATGCCAAGTGCAAGGTCCTGTATATGGGTCAGGGCAACCCAAGCACAAATACAGGCTGGGAAGAGAATGGATTGAGAGCAACCCTGACGAGTGACCTGGAAGGGGTTGGTGGACGAGACACTCAACATGACCCGGCAGTGTGAAAGCCTGGGCTGTGTCCAAGGCTGTGTCCTGGGCTTCATCAAAAGCAGCGTAGGCAGCAAGGTGAGGGAGGGGATTCTCCCCCCCTACGCCACTCTAGTGAGACCCACCACTGGGGATCACAGAGAGCCAGCTCATTTCCCCAGCAAGGCTCTTTTCATAATATTGAGGTGCTGTCTCAGCAACTCAATGTTCTGACAGCAGAGAAAATGAGTCCATTCAGCTGGCCTAAGTGGAAGCTGGTCAAAATGACCAACAGATATTGCTGAAAGAAGAAGGAAGAAGTGACATTTCGACATGACAGGAATAGAGTTTGGATCAAAGCAATTCCCAAACCTTTCACAGCTAAGGATATGACTCAGTGCTTCATGCTGTTTAGAAGTGCAGGCCAGTTCCATATGCTGTGCAAAAAGGGTCAGTGTGTTTTTTGAGCCGAGGGCATATATCTTCCTGGTATTTTCACTACTTGCCTCTCTAGTGGGCAGCTGGCTATTCTGTTATTGCAGACATACAAATGTAACTGGATTTTTGTATTTTAATATATACAATATACCTAATCAAGTAATAACAAAGGCAACCTGGATGCAACTCCAGTATGTAGTGTGCATGCTTTTACTTCCATGTCTTTGTCTAGCACATCCTTGTCCTCCCTTGTGAACAGCTACTTTGGAAACAACCCGGCACTGGCAGGCTGCAGCTCCAGCCAGGCAGATCTCCCTCCAGGTCCAGGAGATCTCAGCTCGCCCCTGCTGTTACCACTTCGCCAAGCAGACGCTGCGGGTGGGAAGAGATCCACCCGGCCCTCCCTCACACAGCGGAGTTACCGCTGGCCCTGCAGTTCGTGCCACCTTCGGAAAGGCAGCTGGGTCTGAGGCATGCTCCCAACCTCTTGCAAGTTACCCTCAGCCCCCAGCGCCACCTCCTCCCCAGGACTCCGGGAGGCCGGAGCGCGCTCCCC
>VZTD01003479.1:275268-288641 GCA_013397725.1 Rhagologus leucostigma
GTGGTGCAGAGCTGCGCGGCGCCGTCCAGGTACCCGGGCAGCTGCTCCCGGATCTGGATCTTGTTGCGGAGCGCAGCCTGGCAGAAGGTGCCGTCCAGCAGCACCTGGAAGGGCTCGCGGAACTGGAAGTTGTGCTTGTAGAAGCCCATGATCTTCTTGGCGTGTTTCTGTCTCGTCACCCCCATGGCGCCCGCGCCGCCTCCACCGCCCGGAACGGCCGCAGCTGCCCCGGAAGCTGCGCCAGGCCCAGGCGGGGCCTCTCCCGGAGAGCCGGAACCGGCGCCGGGGCCGCGGGGCCTCTCCCGCAGAGCCGGGACCGCGGTGCGTGGCCGGGGAGCTGCCCCGCTCCCGGAGGGTCCCACCTGCCCGTCCAGCCCGGCACACGGGTAACCTCAGGGCTGGTTCACTGCCCGTTGTTCTGCGGTGCTGTGCTGGTTCCTGCCGTTTGCTAAGACCATAAATGCAGAGTTTTCTTTTTTGCTAGTTCACTGTATTGATAAAATCACAGTTGCAGAGACAGTAGTTTAATCACACATCAGCACACAGAATCACAGAATCAATTCAGTTGGAAAAGCCCTCGGAGGTCATCGGGTCCAACTTACGACCCAACACCACTTTGTTAACCAGACCACGGCGCTGAGTGCCACATTCAGTCTTTCCTTAAGCATCTCCAGAGGCGGTGCTTCCACCTCCTCCTGGGCAGTCCATTCCAATGTCTAACCACCCATTCTGTTAAGAAATTCCACCGAATGTCCGATCTAAACCTCTCGTGGCACAGCTTAACACTACATCCTTTCACCCTGACGCTGGTTACATGGAAGGCTTAGGAATACTTAGGAAGGCTTAGTCAGTGCCCGTTTATATTGTTTGCCTTCATTGGCTACATCAATCTAAGTTCAATGTGCACAAAACCAGAGTTGAAAAGCACATGTTCTACATTTTAATCACTTTTTTTCTGTGACAAATAATTTAATTGCACTGCAGTCTGGGGAGACAGCCGTCATTGAAAAAACCATTGCACAAACTCCTCCCTGTCCAACACAAAACATCAGCACACCAGACATCTGGCATTAAAAAACTGAACTTCATGCCCCTGTTTTAGGCAGGCAAGGGGATGTGATACCTTAACACCATCCAAATGATAATTGGAGACATCTGTCTTGCTATGCAGGTTCCACAGGAGACATCTTTCTGCCTGGGACAACTGTACTGCAAGCAAAACCATGGCAAGCACCTGCCAGTTTGCTGTAATCAGTCAGGCTGCTCGAAGGTCATTTAAGCAAATACCCACCTGTCATATTGGCCTTTTTGCTAGCAAATAGATATGGAAAATAAGTGCTTCCAAGCAAGTTAGTTGGTGTTAAGAGAAACTGAAAAATAAAGGATTTGATTACTATTCTAGAAATTCAAATGTTTACATGGGAAGATCTTTCAAAGCACTTAGGATGAGAAGTGCAAAGAACAGGTGATTGAGAATATTTTTCATGGGATCCACTTGTGCTGTTGACAGTATTTTTCTGCCATTAAATCCTTCTTTCCAACTGTCTTCAGGGGACAGTTGTACATGCTTGTGAGTATCATGGACATACATGGATACATGTCTTATTATGAGCTAAGTGATATGTTGAATTCTTTATTAGACATAGTCTTATATATAAAAACCTTTATTAAACTTCAGTCCTGTGGCTGACATGTTTCCATAATGCCATGATGACCCAGTTCTCCTATCTAAATGCACAGTTTCATTATTGAAAAGTTAAACAAAAACATTCAGCAAAACTCAAAAAAACCTTACTAGAGAAATTATTTTTTCTTCAAGTAGGTTTCTGCTTGTTTGTTTTTGCTTTGTGCTTTTGATGACAACTAAGTAACTGCCCAAAGACAGGCAGTTATTGCATATTAAGAACACCTTCCACATCTTACAGCTAGAATGAGGAATCACCAGTGATAACAGCTGCTATTACAGAATGGAGATAAAAATGAAAAACAAGTAAATGAGAGCTTGAACTAGTTTTTCAAATAAGTGCAAAGTAAGATATAATCCAGAGTAGGGTGTTAAATACCATTGTGCTGAGATACAGTTTCCCTGGTAAATAGTATCATTACAGAGAAGTTGTAATGCAGTTGGTATGGTGGAATATGTTCAGAAGGCTGGCTAGCAGGCAAAACAGCACAGATTTCTCCTGCTTCATTGGTCAGAAGATGGCATTAATTGGATGATAAACTACTTTCAGTACAATTATGTAAATTGCATTTCACTTTTATGCAATTCTTTTAAAATTTATTTTTAATAAATTTAAAATATTAAAAATAATGTCTAAGACTACTATAGCAGTGCAGAGAAGTACAGTTCTCTTAGCATTTTCTTTCATACTTTGACAGTACTTTGCATATACTAAAATTCACCATGTTCCTTTCAAGTTCAGTTCTTTTACTATCCCCATGAGCCATCTGTAAAGTGGATTTTTTTTTTTTAATAAGACTAGGGATCTTATGAGAGGTGTTGAATCCAGATATCTCTAGTACCTGGGGTTTGCTGCTTCTGGCTGCTGAAATCCATCCACATACCATCCATCCTCTCTGGACCCAGCAGGATTCTTATGCTCCCATGTGTCCTGGACAAGCGTGGCACACACAGAGGACACTAACAAAGCCAGCCATTCAGACTACCACGGCACACAGAACTCTTCCAGGAGTGACACATAGTGTAAGTACAGAGAGTGAAGTCCGTAACTACAGAGAGTGAAGTCCTGCTCCCTCTCTCCAGCTGAACAGAACTGAAATGCCCAGGTGATCACTCACACGCCCTCATTCACAAATCCCCATGGCCCCTCGGTCCATCTAATGCCCATGCCTGAACACTGACCCTCCTGTGCATGTATGTGTGTCTCCTCTTGCTCACTGGCTAGTCCAGGTTTACACATCCACAGGATTAAATTCACTGGGGCAGGATATTTAGGTGAGAAAGAAAAGTTAGAAATGAGCTTCATAAAAAGATAGGACTAGCTGCTGTGATCAGGCAGAGAGCTCAGTAAGACAAATGTACTGAATGCTGCCAGCTCACGTGTGAGCCCCCCTACATCTCATTTTCCCATGTGTCTTCCTAGATCCTCCCTGATCCTTCCTTTCCCTGTCTTTGGCCAGCTCTGTGAACATCCCATAGAAAGTTTTGCAGACTCCTGCTGATACCCCATAAGAAGTTTTGCACAGTCCTATACACCCCCTCAAATATCTTGTGGTACTCATGATAACCGTATTTCCCATTCTTACCAGAGACAAAGCTCAGACTGACCCTGATTCAAGGTGTCTTCCTGGGCAGCTCCTTTAACGACCTCAAGTCTTCTGCTCCTCACTCTTGTCTTCGTTACCACCTGCATAATCAGCAATTTTGCGCACCTGTGTGTGTTTAACAGATCACTTGCCTTCTTGTTTCTAACGTCTTTTATACTGAAAAAACGTAGTGAACCAAATGCTTTCAGATTCCCTTCACATACCCTTACAGAGACTGTCTGTAGCACAGCAAAGCTTGTCATAAAGTTCAGGGGAAAATACCTTTTAGAAATTACTAGCTATTGTATTTTTGGTTAAGAAGTTTCATCAATTACCTGGCTGCACCACCAAAAGCCTTTGAGTCTGGGATTTTGAGTGTTCTAGTGTTTTGGTGGGTTTGGTTTTGTTTTTTTTTGGATTTGTTTTTAAAGTGAGGATTTTACTGAAGAACTAACAAACCACTTGCATCTTCAGTAGCCTGCCTACCAGCAGTGTCATTGTGGAAGTGAGCCTGAGGAAGAATGTGGAGGTTGTTTAAACATTACCTTTGTTAATGGTAACTTGCTTTGTCCAAAGACAGGAAACAGAATTTGAAATGGAGAACTTTTTCTGAAATACAAGCCCTTGTTTGCTGCTGGACAGGATACAGGTTTTTGGGTACAGTTCTGATCTGGCAAAACAGTTTCTGTGTCTTTATCAAGAATATTAATATCTTGTGGATAAATAGACAGTATCTATGAAAAAAGGTGTCACTGAAGAAGGAGACCTTCTTTCTCTGTATCCAAAGCTGGAGGAGAGGTTCATGCTGACCTTCCCAAGCCTGTGCAGTGGTGAACCAGGCATCACAAGAAACCAGGCTTCACCAGGCACACTGCACACAAAATGTGCTCCAGCAGAAAATTAGCTCTCTGAAGAGCAGACTATCTCTTGGCATAAATGAGTTCAACTCTGGTTTTGAGTGCTAGGTAATGCAGTAGTAGAACTAAATAACAAAATTGCTGTGACGTGGATTACTTGGAGCGAAAGCTGTTCTTTGTCAAAGGAGCTTTGATGTAGGCCTAGTAACAAGGATTTCCCTTAATAGCTGGCACTTGTCAAATGCTTGTAGCTTGTTGAGAAAATAGCTTCTGATTCTCCCAAAGTTGTCCTGTGTCAGACCTTTTTAATCTGAATGTGTTGCTTTGGGCAAATGTGCTCAGTGGTTATCTGTAGTAAGTCATAGCACTGTGCTTAAATATGAGAAATTAACTGATTTACAAAAAAAAGAAAAGGGTAAGGTTTTCAATTTCAACATTTCAAAAAAAACCTGTAGTAAACACAGGCCATAAAACATTGTTGGAGTGTATCTGAACATATTTTCCTAGGTGTATTTTTTATTAATTTTTCTGAGGTATGTTAGGCCTCATAGAAGAAGATTCAGAAGCATTTACTGCTAAAATTTTATTTGTCAGAATGTATATTATTCATTGCTGGCCCCTTCTTTCATTGCCTTAGGGCTAGTATTGTGCTTTTGAATTTTAGTCTTCATCATGTACATTCTTCTTTTACAGTGCCTATTTTTCTGATCTTTCATGGGAATGCAGTATCTGGATTTATAATAACCATGGCTGTGACAAGTTCTATTTTTCCTTCGTGGATTGGTATGATCTCAGCAGATGAGAATTTTGTGTATGACAAAGCTTTCTGCTTTTCTGGCTCTACCATTATCATACTCTTTAGTTAGAAAATTATTTCTGGCTTAAATACCATAATGACCCATCACTGTATGTCCCACATTAACTACCTTTTAAATTGTGCATCATAAGAAGCACACATTTAATGTAGAGATCAGCATATTTAGTTTCACAAGGGTAAGAAATAAAATACAGAGAATATCAATGCAAGTTTTAAGTGACTGCTTATAGTAGCACATATTTTGAGAATGCTCTTGAGAACAAAGATTTTGCAGGCAACTTTACCTTTCTTACTAGAGCTGAAAGAAATTACAGGGATAAAAATAATCAGTGGGATTCTTGACAGTTTCTCAAATGTTAAACCAGCTTTGCTCTCTTTTTTGACCTTGAGCTAAATTCACATGAAAGATGAACAGAATCAGATCTTATCCAATTTAACTAAACTTTCTGAATAGATACACATCTCTGATGCACATCATTTAGTTTATGCAGCATTTTTGGTTGGTGCAGCTCTAAGATGTACATGTTAAACAACTGGTTTCATGCTCCTGCAAGGACACACAAGGATATTGTTTTGGAGCAGCCTTCCCTCCCTGCACTGTTCCTCAAGATCTGCACCAGTTAGCCATTCTGCACCATGTGTGACATGCTGCAGTACAGCTCCCTCTGTACTCACAGGGCCTGTAGATGCCCTTGAAGGATGTGAAAGTGCCATAATGTAGAAAAATAGGCAGTCTTAATGGAATATCCAGGACTGGAATTGTAACTTCAGTTTGTGAATTGTGAGGAACACAGGAGAGAGGAAGATACCTCGCCAAAGCCTGACTATCCTATGCCTGATGTGCCAGGTGGGTAGAGGGGAAGAACACAGTGATGTTTTACACCTCATCTCCACTTGTGCCTGTTGCTTCATTTTGAACAGAACATCCCTCTCCCCCTTTTCCTATTTCTGACAGAAAGTAAATATAAGTCCATTTTAGTTCTCCTAAACACCTACATGGTCTTACCTTGGAGATGACAGGAAGCTTGGAAGACATAAAACATTTTGGATTTTTGGCATGCTTATTTCCATTTCCTCAGTTCTTGTTCTCCTTAGAGAAGGCTGTTATATTCATCATGAGATGGCTTGTGGGTCATCAAGAATCAGAAGGTTCTATTAATTAATTGACAGATCGGTTGACTAATTAATTGATTATGAAGAGAAGGCTGAAAAAATTGACATCGAAAGAGAATTATGTGGGAAGCCTACCTCCAACAAGAAATTACCTTATGGCCAAAATTCTAATGTATGCCAGAGAACTCAATTCAGTTGCCTAAGAAACTATATGTATCTTTTCACGTTTTCATTGATTTCAGGGAGACATTGGTTTACTGGGAAGAGAAAAGTGGAATTTTTACAGTGTGGTAATAAATCATACATGCTCCCTACACTTACATAATTTTCTAACTTGATACTCTAGGAAGAGTCTACCTCTGCTCAGACAAGGTATTTGTGAAATACCTTGTCTTTGATTTACAGGCCAAAATTAGTGCTTAAAATGTCTGAGTTTGTTTTATCAAATGCATTTTCAATTAGGCAATTTTATCGTTAATTCCTTTGTCTTTTTTTGTTCCTGTTAGCGGTATGCTAATGGATTTGAGGTGCTGTCGTAAATGATCCATTAATAATAAAAAATAGCTATAAACACCTGAAACATAAAAGCTAATAAGAATAGACGGTAACTAAAAACACTTACTGGAAAACATTTATTGAAAAAAGCAGAGAAAAAAGTTTGAGTGGTGAAAAAGAGCCCAAACTTTCCCAAGGAAAGAGGTTCTATTTTTTAATATTTCCTTCACATGCAGAAATACCTTATTATGCTATTGTCCATTTTTTTTTTTTATGTAATGCTTCTACTTTTAGTCCAGTAAATGCTAAAAGGTTGTCTGAAAGGCATGGCTGAAACCTTCCATGACCTCTGAAACCTCCATTCATACAGAAAAGAAATTGAATTTTCCGAGTTTATATTCTGGTCCCATAGTTCCTTATTGCATTTGATGTTTTTCCCTGGGGGTTTCTATGCTGTTGCAGCTCCAACTTTTACCATTTTTCTATCACTCCTGCACCTTATTACTTTCCATTTCCTACTTCAAATAAAAAAAAACCCCAACAATAAAACCAATTCCTTCACTTTGATTGTCTTGAAGAAAATTAGAAAAAAAAATGTGGAACAGACCTCAGCGTTGGTACCAATAACTTCTAAAATCACAACTAGCCTCATGAGAAATAACAGTAATTAAAAATCCATCTGTACAAAATGCCCATGCATTTATGTAGCCTGATCTTAAATTTTCCCATTGAGCTCCTCTGCAGAAAGCAGTAAACACTGGATGAATACTGAGCACTTCAGAAGACGATTATTTATCAGTGAAACAGAATGTTGTAGATGCTGTAGACATAAGTGTGCAAAGGTTCTGACTCCAGTGAGTTGCAGCTGGTGATCAGTAATATCTGAACAAATTGGGAAGGGAGTGCTGCCTCATTTATCAGGGAGAACCTTCCTTAACGTGGGTGGGTACGCCCGGGGATATTTAATTTCCTTGAGTCTTAAATTGCTGTGGTCAGCAGGACACAAATAGCTGAAACTTCTGAATGTCACAAGGCTTATACACAAGGCTGCTTCCTGAGGCTGGAGTTGGAATTTGGAATTGCCTGCACATGGCAGACAGTGCTGCTGAACATAACTGCAGTTACACAGGCATGCACCTGGCAAAACTGCATCTGCTGCTGAGACATGAGGGTCCCTGTTACATCTTCTTCTGGCCCCCTTTTTGCGGGGGGAAACAAAGGAAAGAAAAGAATGAGCATTGAAGAGATCTTGTCTGTTCCATGGCTTCCGAAATGCCATTCATGGGTCTTCTTGCCATCCTTCTGTTTTCATCCCATCCTGGGGGATGAGAGCTGAGTACGTGTTTGGCTGTTGGCCAGGGTCAACTCACCACAGATACCTTCACAGATATACAGAGGGGCCTCTTGTCATTAGGACTGGCACTGTCCCAAAGGGATATGAGAGTGGTTTGTAAATGAAAGGCTCCTATCAAAACGTGTTCTGTGAATAAGAAAGGGATTTCAAAAGGAGCAGAGGCCATGCCAAGCACAGAATTATGAAAAAATTAGCTTTTTACTTGAATGTAAGGATTAAGTACAGTCTTAAATTCACTACATTCCTCCCAAATACAAGCCTCACTTTACACAGAAAAGATGTTAGATTCTTACTTCATTTGTAAGCTGTGCACTGGCCTGCTGAGGCAGCGTAGGTATGTTCCCTTTGGTGGCACACTGCAAAAGGTCACCAATGTATTCATATAGAGATGTGCCACATGCCTGTGTTTCCCCGTGTTTGAAAGCTTAAGCCTGAATACCTCACCTCTTTCAAAATACTGAGATTTTCTGAACTTGAAACTTCTGTAAACTGCAAGATATTACGAGGCAATTTTAAGTTTGTGTTAGAAGAATCTTTTGCCACCGAGTTTTGGAGATTATTTTACTGGAAACAATTATTTATTTTTTAAACATAATTAATGTTGGTTTAGGCAACTGTAGTTATTTGTGCAAGTTTGTCTTTGGGGTGTTGTTGTGTCTCAGTGCAAGTACAGACTGCTATGTGTATCCTAAGTGATTCTTCCCTATTCCTGTGCACTTTGTGATAATGAAATTCAAGTATTCATTATGCTTAGAAATACTTGGAATTGCTGAGAGGGCAGGGAAGGAAAACACAGAATTGAGACATGACCCATTTACCAAGTGCTAACAAGTCATTGCAGGCTAGCCCATCTCTGGTGCATGGTCTTAGCCTGCAGCATACACAAATGAAATGCCAGTTGGTTTAGCCCTTAAGGTAAACTCAGTCTGACGATTTGGAAGGGATTGTATCTTTGAACCCTAATCAGATAATTTCTATTTAGCAGCTCTAGTTCTGCTCATAGCCCTGATATGGTGCAGAGGTGCTTTGGGGGATATGACACATCTCAGTTTCACCAAGGTTTTAACTTAAACAGGACTGGGGAATTAAAGGGTTTTGGTTGGTTCCAGCTGTCTTTTGATTTAGAGTATAATTTAAAAATGATTAATGGAGATTGTGCACTGCTTGAATTTTCTCAAGTATTTTGTGATGAAAGTCTTGTTTTGTGGTTTTCCTGAATAGCTTGGGCAATGTTTCCAAAATTCTTCACACTGACATCCTTTTCGTGGCCTCCTTTTCAAGAATTCAGAATTTTCAGTGGTGAAATTTTTTATGGCCTCTTGCCCCCAGTGATTTGGTGAGTTTTGTAAAGTAGGAAGTTGATATTTGTTTTTCATTTTTCATGTTAATCATAATTAACAAAATTGACTCAATTATTCTGGCAGTGCGTTAGTAGTGAGCCCTATGCCAGTCCCTTAAATAGGGCTATTTTGGGTGCCTAGAGCAATATCTTTGAACATGGTGATGTTCTGTGCTGTAGCTACTTGTTGGGGTATTTTGGTGGGGTTGTTTTTTTTTTGGGGGGGGGTGGTTTTTTTTGCTGGTTTGTTTTTTTTTAATTACATTGACTTTCTGTTCAAAAATTTCATAGGCCGGAATAATACATCACATTTGTATCATCCCAGGAGTTTTCCTTATTTTTCAGATGCCTAAGAATTTGCAAGTGGTAAAGCACAGTGCATTTACTGTTGGAAGGTATGTTTTTCTATTTAAATACCCTTCAACAACAGCTTCGAAGTATTCCACAGATCTCCAGCAGTCCATGGACGGGAGGTGAAAATCACTATATTACCATAGTACTGCTTCCTACTCTTTGTTTTCTTTAATTAAAACTATTTGATCATATTTAGTTTAACAAGGGCAAGTGTTGGATTCTGCACCTGGGACGGGGCAGCCCTGGCTGTGTGCATAGCCTGGGGAATGAGAGGCCGGAGAGCAGTGCTGTGGAAAGGGACCTGGGGGTCCTGGTCAGTGGAAAAATGACCATGAGTCAGCAGTGCCCTGGCAGCCAGGAGGGCCAACCCTCTTCTGGGGGACATCAGGCACAGCATCGCCAGCCGGGCAAGGGAGGGGATTGTCCCGCTCTGCTCTGCACTGGAGCGGCCTCACCTCGAGTGCTGGGGGCAGTTTTGGGCACCACAATATAAAAAAGACATTTAACCATTAAAGAGCATCCAAAGGAGGGCAACAAAGATGATGAAGGGCCTTGACGAGATGCTGTATGAGGAGCAGCTAAGGTCACTTGGTCTGTTCAGCCTGGAGGAGATTGAGGAGAGACCTCATCACAGTTTACAAGTTCCTGATGAGGGGAAGCGGAGGGGCAGGTACAGATCTCTTCACCCTCGTGACCAGTGACAGCGCCTGAGGAAACTGCATGAAGCTGAGTCAGGGGAGGCTTAGGTTGGATATCAGGAAAAGGTTCTTCACCCAGAGGGTGGTTGAGCACTGGAACAGGCTCCCCAGGGAATTTCTCACAGCACCAAGCCTGAGAGAACCAGACAGCATTTGGACAACACTCAGGCACATGGTGTGAGTCTTGGGGATGTCCTGTGCAGGGCCCCGATTTGGACTTGATGATCCAGATGGGTCCCTTCCAACTCAGCATATTCTATGATTCCATTATATTGTAAATTAAAACTGAATATTCATGTGAATGTACCAGCTAAGTGAAATCATAATACTGAATTAAACAACTTCGTTTTCTAGAAAAACTTCAAAAGGCAATGCCAGAGGGAGTGCAACCTTCAGTCATGGAAACCTAAGGGTAGGACTTAAATTTTCAACACCTACATGATGGCTGAGCTCAGTGGCCACAGCACATTGCCCTGAAGCTTGGGATTGTTACTGCATCAGCCCTTCTACACACTGCTTGTAGAAAAACACCCTAATCTCACTGCACATGCACTTCAGTCTCTTTGAGGCACAAAGCACATTTGACCTGAGGGGTGCTGCAATTCTAAACTTCCCCTTCAATCTCCATTGAAGAGTTTTTTTCCCAATGGAAAATGTGAAGTGGGATTCATCACACCCTGCTTTAGACATCAATCACGAAGTGTCCTTAGCAGAGCTGGGTGTCCAGATTTCTTGTTAGAGTCAATGCAGTTCTAGTCAGTGGTATCAGTGGCATTTAGGATATGATTTGCCTTCCTGGGATTATTATTATACTAGATTCTTCACTTGATTTTGGTCCAGCACCAATGCAAGCAACTGACAGGGACTATTCTAAGTGATGTTACAATCATTTTATAGGAACAGGCAAATGCTGGGTCTGTGTCTGCAGGCAAATACAGATACGTTTATTGGTGTTGATAAATGTGTTCTTCTCCCTTAATTAGAAATTACTGTTAACTACATTGTTGAAAAGATAAATTTTTATGAAGTCACATATTTGGCATAGTGTCTGAACAGATTTGGGGGGTTTGGCAGGGCTTCCTTTCACAGCCCATTGCATTTTTCAGAAGAAATTTGCAAAGTAGAGTTTGAAATTGAATTTTAAAAAACCACACAAAAAAACTCTACCTCAAACAAAATAGAGCAGCAAAGCAAAAACAACTGTTCTAATGCAACACAAACTCATTCCTGAGAATTGCATGAGAAGGTGATAGTTCAAGGATTTGTGTAAAGTTAAGATTTTGCACTGATGCCTTGTTATTCATGCTCAGGACAACAGATATTCATATCACACCACAGCAATTCGCTTTTTCTAAAGAGAATACACAAAGCTTTCAAATCTATTATCTCTTAGAAGTGCATCTCCCTCAACACATGCAGGTTTATTAGGTGTAAATCCTCCCCCAAGTGCAGAGTCTCCTCAGCCATGCTGGGGAGCCCCCACTGCAGCCCAGGGCTGGCCCGGCAACAGGGCTGGGAATACATGTCACTGTGGCATCAGAACTGCCAGAGGTGGCCACGGAAATGCACAGGTGGAAGTTCCTGGGCTGTCACAAATGGTTTGCCAGGGGCAACTGGCACCTGGACCAGGGCAGTGACCCTTCCCCTCCACTCAGCACTGGTGAGGACACACATCAAATCCTGTGCTCAGTTTTAGGCCCCTCACTACAAGAAAGACACTGGGGGGCTTGAGTGAGTCCAGAGAAGGGCAGTGGAGCCAGTGAAGGGTCTGGAGCACATGCCTGATGAGGAGCAGCTGAGGGAGCTGGGGGTGTTTAGCCCAGAGAAAAGGAGGCTCAGGTGGGACCTTATTGCTCTCTACAACTCCCTGAGAGTGTTGCCCAAACAGGTTCTTTCACCTGGTGTGCAAGAGGCCAATCCACACAGAGTTGAGGTATTTATTTACAGTTCTGTGCAGAAAGGGGTACAGGGTGACAAATCCACAAAGCCAGCAAAACGACTACCAAAACCTTTCACTATTTATACACTTTAGCAAAGGCACTAATGTTCATTCATTAGAAGTTACTTAGTTCTCTTATTAATTAGTGTTCTGTGTTCTATGTTCTATTGGTTAATGATGCTCTTGCTTCTCATGTTAATTAGTCTGCATGCTAAGTCTTTCTCTTCCTTTGAGCTGGTGGGTTTCTTGAGTTGGTGGTCATGATTTCCTACGGCCGGAATTACCTTTCACCCCGTTACAGCTGATTCAGCACAGTTGCTCTGTTGCCCTTATTAGTTTCTTCCTTATCTTGGGGGTTCTTCCAAATGTCCTTGTGGCCCATAAATTCTGCATTCTTTGTGTCCACTGTCAGTAGTACAACCTTCTTCCTGAGCTCTTTGTTAACCCCCCCAGGTCTGAGATCATTGAAGCATGTCCAGCAGTAAACCTTAAGAAGGCAACAAGTAATTTTTCTTTCTAATGCCTGGACATCACTTAGACTTTATTAGCTGCTATCTGATTCACAGGTTAAGTCTCCTTTCTTGTTCATTAGGCTTGAAAGTATACAAAGATCAAACATCAAAGAACATCCTTTCTCAAAAAAATTTTTACATATTCCACATTTGGGAACCAAAGAAGGTTGTAGCCAGGTGGAGGTTGGCCTCGTCTCCCAGGCAAATAGCGACAGGATGGCAGGAACTGAGGACGCGGCCTCAAGCTGTACCAGGGGAGGTTTAGGTTGGACATCAGGAAGAATTTCTTCACAGAAAGAGTGATTAAGCTCTGGAGCAGTCTGCCCAGGGGTTGGAGTCACCATCGCTGGAAGTGTTCAAGAAACGCCTGGACGTGGCATTTAGTGCCATGGTGTAGATGACAAGGTGGTGTTCGGTCATAGGTTGGACTCCATGGTCTTGGAGGTTTTTTCCAACGTAAATGATTCTGTGATTCTGTGGAGAGGGGAGTTGGCAAGGAAGGCTGTCTCGGCCCGTCCCATGCCGGATGAGCTGGGACAAGGCACAGCCTCTGCAGGCACCCCCGGACCCGCGGTGCCGGCGGGGCCGAGCCAGGCCTGGCCGGAGCCCTGAGGCGGCACCGCCG
>VZTD01003479.1:288727-311520 GCA_013397725.1 Rhagologus leucostigma
GTGCCGCGGCGGAGCCCCGTGTCCTGCCGGGACCGGCGCTTCCCGAGGGGCAGGAAGGGCTTCATACCCCTGTCGAGCTTCCCGGCTGTGGCCAAGCCTCTACCATGCCTCTCCCTGGTGAGGGGAGCGGCTCCTGTCCTGTGTAAAGGCCGGGCCAGAGCAGAGTAAATTGCCTTTAAATGTCCAATTTCATCTTTCAGCTCCGCCGCCCGGAGTTGTTATTTTCGGCTTTCATACCTCATACTCATACCGTATACCCAGAAAATTCCGCAGGTGTAAGAGCTGACAAGGACGGCGGGTTTTCCCTCACCTGTTGTGCTTTTTGCTTTCTATGTCAGGGCTGCCAGGACCTACTGCGTTTGCTTAATGAGAAATAAAATAAACGAATGGGTTGAAGGAACTTAGCAGAGAACAGAGCCATCCTAATACAGACATTTTATGCAGGCCTAAAGTGGAAGAGCATCTACTAAAGTTGATTCTTGGATTTGCTGCTGGATCTTTTTGTGTTGGCTCATGTCTTAGAGAGTTGGTAATACTATTAATGACGCAAGAAAAAAGAGTTACTTTTTAAGGATAGAAACATTGTTACTTCATTATCTTTGCCAAGTGTCAACAGAACACTGTACAGCTGAAGTGTGAAGGAGAGAGTTGGTATGAGAAAGAAGATCATAGTTTTGAGACAAGTAGTAGAAGATCATAGTTCTGAAGCTTGCTTGGCATTGTTAGTGGTAGTCCTCAGTCATTATCCTGGAGTTATACAGTATAGTAAATATTTGGGAAGAGAAAAAATAATGTATTTGTGTTTAGTAGGTCTTGTGAAAGAGAAAATTTGAATTATATTTTTTCTGCCCTGCTCTGACCAACTGTCTGTGTGTCTGTGGCTTTGGTGCACAGAGCATTTTCAAGGAGTGGTGAAAACTGACCAATTGTGAAATATTCCTAAAAATCTAGCAGTGGATAGCAGACTGCTCCTGCTGCAGGCTGGTGCCATACACTTTGATAACAACTGGTCAATTTGATTTATTTTTCTCCTGATTTTTCTCTATCAGGCATGTAATCTGCTTTGTGAGCTGCTGTTGATTCAGATCTACTGTGAGGGGCCCTGATGGTCTGCTGCTGACAATCCAGCAAATGCTTATGATTTTTTTTTGTTGCATGCTTTTTTTTTTCCTTCTCCTTGTGTTTTCTTCTCATACAGCTCAGTGGTGCCTCTTGCATGGAGTCAGTACAGAGGGAGGTGATTTACTGAAAACTGTGAAAGCTTTCAACTTTCCAAGTCCTGAAGATGTCTCTTAGACGAAGTGTTCTCAGGACATTAGCACTGGTTCATAAACTTCCGTGACATCTGTGATGGAGAGAAATGTTGGCATAAATTTGCTTGCTTTGTGAACAGAATGGCTTCTGTCACAAGTCCTTCAAATGTCTTACTGAAATTCTCCTGATGTGTTTCTAATACCTCACTGATTTAAATGTCTTCTCTGTGCTCTCGCAAAGTGACAAGACTTCATCAGTCATCTTGATGATGACCAGGGTGATTCCATGCCAAGAATTCTGAATTCTGGTGGGCATCAGGGAAGTTGGTGATCTCTTTTTCTTCACTGGTTTCTCATCTCTTGGCAGTGGCCCAATTAATCTTTCAAATTGGGCTGCTTTGAAAGCAAAGGCATATTTAGGTAGGTTGCTTTTGGGTCTGTGAGTGCAAAATAGAAGATGCATCAGTCATCTCTGTAGGTGAGAATGTGAAAGTACATTTAGAAAGCTTGCTATTTCAGAGGAATAGTAAACTAAAAAAAACCCCAGGATTTGTAACAAAGAGGAGAAGTTCTAAATGTCAGGATGTTACCTTATAACATAATATGTAATGATGCAGCAATATGTACTTTTCGGACCTCCTTTTTAAATCTAGTACAGGTAGAGTGTCCTGTAGTTAACTTCTTTCTTATTTTAATCTGTTTAATTTCTTAATGAATTAACTTAGATGGAAAATGGGTTCCAGTGTACGTGGTCTAGGTTTTCTAAGAAATTAGAAAACGCAGGGTAAAAAATAATGCTCCAGAAGCTCACATTTATAATGTGCTTTTTCTTTCAGATGAAATGTAAGAATGCATGTATTTGATATTGGCCATCATGACAAAAAGATCAGATGATTAATGCCATATATTACATCTTGTAATGTTGCTTCCTGTTGTAGAAATTTGAATAGAGATTCCATCATGTTTTCTCCAGTCAAGTAGCCCAAAGAAAGCTTGTGTTCACAGTAGTGAACAGGCTTGGGAAAGAGTGACTGGTGGAAAAGAACCTGGGGGTGCTGGTTGACATCAGCTGAACATGAGCCAGTGTGTGCCCAGGTGCCCAAAAAGACGAGCGGCATCCTGGTGTGTATCAGAAATAGTGTGACCAGCAGGAGAGGGCGATGATTGTTCCCCTGTGTGCAACACTGGTGAGGCTGCACCTCGGATCCCTTGTTCACTTCTGGGCCTCTCACTACAAGAAAGACACTGAAGTGCTGGAGTGTGTCCAGAGAAGGGCAGTGGAGCTGGGGAAGGGTGTGGAGCACAAGTCAGATGAGGAACAGCTGAGGGAGCTGGGGGTGTTTAGCCTGGAGAAAAGGAGGCTCGGGGAAGACCTTATCACTCTCTACAATGCCCTGAGCAGAGGCTGTAGCAAAGTAGGGGTTGGTCTCTTCTCCAAGGTAAAAAGTGACAAGAGGAAATCGTCTCAGGTTGGTACAGGGGAGGTTTAGAGTGGATATTAGGAAAAATTTCTTTACCAAAGGAGTGGTTAAATATTGGAACAGGTTGCCCAGGGAAGTGGTAGAATCATCATTCCTCAAAAGTGTTCGAAAAAACATGCAAATGTGACACTTAAGGACATGGTTTAATGGTGAATACCGTGGTGGGGTTGGGTTGATGGTGGGACTTGATGATCTTAGAGGTCTTTTCCAACCTAAACAATTCTCTGATTCTATGATTATCACAAGCTGTCTGAAATAATTGTAAAGCAGTGCCATAATTTGCTTACCTCTTTTTTTTTTTGCAAGAGGTGTTGATGGACTCAGGTTCATTGTATTCTAGAAATTCTTCAGTGGGAACCAAATTTTTTGTAATTCAGCTGCTGAAATTAATCAGATTTGGTTCACTGATATTATAGTCTTTTCTTTCAGTAAGGTGCAATACATTTCAAACTATAAACTGATGGATTTTAGGACATAAGAAACAATTATTCCTTTGAATGGAGAGAAATTTTTAGGTTAACTGAAGATTCTAAATTTCTGTCAAATCTTGGAGACTTTTCTAAAATGCTTTCCTAATGAAACTTCTAACCCTACTCCACTGTCTAAAATTGCACTTATGGAGGGCTTCCTTGCATATTAGTGCATTTCTCATGATTTTGGTAGTTATATCAGGCAACATAGAAAACTGAAGGCAGAAGTGAACTAGTATATCATTCAAAGGCCTAAGATCTGGTAGGGTAAGTAGCATTTTTACAAGATGAGCATCAGTCTGTGTAATTCAGAAATTGAACTAATATCCAAAACCAAATACTCCATGTGGTGGATTGTGGGTTGTGTCAGACCACGAATATGTAGATAATGGATATATGGAAACTTTCTTCTGGAAAATAACAGCTGTGGGATGGGAGATGGGGAACTCTTAGCAAGGCAAGTGTGCTGCTAGGCCAGATAAATGTTTTTATTAACCACATTTGCCTTCAGAGTAGTTACAAGGCACTATGTTACTGGGAAGGTGTTCCATTCTCTGCAAATCTTCTGCATGAGATTATTCCAGAAAGGAAGGCAAAAGTAAAGGAAAATAATTCTTCATCTAACTAAATTGTTAAGCACCAAAATGACTTTTTCTTTTTAAATCTTATCCTTGCATTTAGTTATGCATTCAAAAAAATTACACCAAGTACTGGTTTTGGAGAACAGTGTTGATTGACTGAAGAAAGTTAGCTTATACGTGGCTCTTGCGTAGCAATATAACAGGATCCTGAACTTCATGCTAAAGCATTAGTATGTGCATTGCTTTTATCATTTCATTAGTGGAAATGATGGTTCCTTTTTTACTCAACCACTGCATATGATTTCTTTTTACACTTACATCCATTGCACAAAATTTTTACATATTGTAGGAAGTAGCAAAAGTTGTGTAGGCTTCTCAAAATGCCTATAGGTTTCTATTCCTATATCTTCATAATTGCTAATGTGTAAAGCCTTAATACTAGTAACAAATTGCCTCTTAACCTTAAGATATCTTTGTAAGTTTATTTATATGAAATGCAAACATACATTGACCAAAACATAAATATGTCAAGAAAATGGTTAGAAGTTGTAGGCCTTGTCTGATTTTGTGCACCACCATCACCAGTGTGGCTATAGTGCCACACTCTCTTGTGTCAGATGAGACTCATTTAATTAAAGATTGTTACTTTCAGCTTCATTACATCATCCCTGATTTGGTGATGGTGTAGTGTGCCTGGTGCTTTGTATTCTTATCTATGGTATGTAGAGGATTTATTTATTTATTTACAAAAACATAGATAAGAATATGTGAGTCTACATTTTTAAAAACCCCCTCACATTGTTCTTGAATTCTTTTTCAGTAGTTACTCTATTCATAGTTGTGATATTTAAGTTGCTTGTGCTTTGTTTTCTTACTACCATCCATTTTTGCCCTAAAGGGTTTGGATAGATTGGACTGTATCCCCAGCTGTTAATAAGGAAAGCCTGGTTAGCTTCTTGGGTGAGGAGGCCTTCAGGATGGTATGTTTGATCACAGTAAATGAAATAAGGTGCCATGGTTACTGAAAATGAGTTTCTAAGACTTTTCTTGCAAATGTTTGCTTAATTACTTTTTAAAATGACAACTTTTGACACTCTTGAAAGCAAGCAATCAATTTCCATAGTATTTGAATAATTTTGTAGTACTGGTGAAGCCTATATTGAACTGGCTGAAATCTCTGACATTTCTTAAGTTGTGAATATTGTGCTTTTCCTAGGATTTCTTGTGGGTTATTTTTTTCTTCTTTACCCTTTCTGAAGACTTTGCAAGAATGCACAGGTGGTAGATTCTGTTCTTTGTAGAGTTTCTTGACATTGCAGAGCTGTAGAAGAGTATTTCAGGATAGAACGTCCTTCAGGCTGTATTGTATTTTGTGTGTCTTCCAAAGGAGTTAAAATGGAATTTTAAGTTGAAGTTTAATCTTGTTGACTTTTCCTTGACCTATTTCCCTAAAAAATTAGATCAAATTACGCTGGCTCTGAGAGTTGATGTGTGAATTGAATACTGGCTTGATGTATTCATGGATACCTTGACTCATGGAGAAGACAGAAGAGCTTTGTTTTATATTCTATTAATCTTGATGTGTTAGTAATGAGTTGCATGAATTTAACTCAGAAGGGAGCTTCTGACATATAATGTGTGCTTAAATTCAGAAGAGAAAGCATTAATGTGTGCTGGTAAGTTGAAAGGGCAAGAACCTCATTGGAATATAACACTTTTCAGGCTCAGTGAAATTTCTTGAACGGCATTGGTTAAAGTACCCACATCGTGATGGTCTGAGAAAGCAAGTATCCACTGCTATCTGCTGATGAAACACACTGAAATTTGCAAACAGAGCACAAACTTTAAATGATTTGTAAGAGTGCATTGGTGCACTCAGCATCTCCTAAGTGTCATGGTAAGTGTACCCTAGTGAGGTATTTAGAACTGGAACATCTGGTATCGCTTCATACCGTGAAACTAGTGTGCTGACAAAAGGAGTTAATCTAAATGTGGAGGTGGCTTAAATGTGTTGAGCAGTGTTACACTTCAAAACTTTAAGGGGAAAACCGTATTTCAAAACAGGCTTTTCTTTCTTTTGCTGTGTGCAAAGAGAAATAATGTGTTGCCCTCTACACTGCTGTCATTAGCAGTTAAAGTTCTTGTTATTTTTTGTCCCTCTTATGGGCATATTGAACTGGTCTCTGGCGTGATAATTGTATATTTATAGCTCCTGTGAAAACAGTAGATTGTGCTCCTGTGATTCCTATTTAGTTGTGTTGATACTGAGGACAAGAGTATTTCCACCAGATATCTTTCAAATAACTTCCTACCTTCTAGTGATAAAAATGTTACGTCTAAAATCCAGCAGATAATAATGGTTACCTTTGTGTCCTGTTTGCTGTTAACTTTGACTCTGTGCATCAGGAAGTGACAAGTGATGGCTTTTTTGCTGAGGCAGTGCTTTACGTCTGCTTGCACACTGAATATTGTTAAATGTTCTCCTTTGGTTTTCAGTTTATTGGAAGAGAATTAGAGCTTTGCAGCTGATGTTCAGTGTGATGTAGATGAGGGAAGTGTACGTGGAACTGCAGGCCCTGGGGACAAACCCAGCAGGTACAGTACTGAAAGGCCCTTGGTGGTGTGTATGAAATGAACAACTTCTACACCCTATTCACTCTTAGGACTTTTTCTTCCATATTTTAAATAAATCTTACAGACCATATGAAAGGCCTTGTAGGAAGAGGAGCAAACCCTTCCCCCTGCCACCCCTAATCTTTGAAAAAGGATCATGTATCTTCACCTTATTGTCGCTATAGTATTTTGTCATTATTCTTTCTTTGCCAGAGATATTTTTTGGATATGGTTTTACTTTGGTTGTTGCTTTTCCATATTTACACACAAGCTCAAAATACCTTCTTAGTGATGGTACAGTTTAGAACATGCTGTTCTTTCATATTATTTTTAGTCTTCCCAGCAGCATTAAGATTGCAGAGATGTGATACTGGCTTTACCAACAGTGCGTAGCAGTTTAATTAGGTTACCACATAACAGAATAATATCAGCTTAACGGAAAGTAAGTAAATTGTTAATGTACCAAATGGAAAAAAATTCAGGCTCGTGTAATAAATATTCCTGTTAGTATTTTGTGTGATTATTCAGTAATCTAAAACGAAGAAAATAGAGCTTAACTTTGATAATGTCTTTTGTAATGTGCATACACAAAGTTACTTAAGCATAAGGTGGGAATATTTTTGAATGACTTGTATGTGAATATTTATTTCAGACAAGCATTCTATTAATTTCTTTTGGCTTAATCAAATTTTAAAGTTAATAGAGAGACTTATTTACTCACTGGAGTTTGAAGATTCACCTGAATTTTGCTTTATGCGTGCAGTAACAGGCTAATTCTCTTTTATAAATATTTGGGTCTTTTTTTGGAAAGTGACGGTTAGGATGTTGCTTTGAGCATGTAAGAGTTGTTGGTCTTTGCCTTTGTTCTGCTTACACCTTGTATCCTGCTTTGCAGTGTGTTTGCTGGACATCCTTCCTATTCCTTGGAGCCCATATCTGTGCGATAAGCAATGTGCGTACCCCTTCCTGTTAAGCAAGTGTTCTTTGGTGTTTAGGAACTTGGAGGTGTAAATCACTTATCTATATTTGGGGATTTTTTTATGCATACCTGAGAAAAGTATGCAGTCTCTGACAAGATTCTTCATCAATGTAGGTCTGAGATTTGAGCACTTAGGACTCAGGGTTTTTACTATCACATTACTATCAATGCAAAAAAATTAACTGTTTTAAAGCTTTTTAAACTTTAGATGAGGCATAGGGTATTTACTGCAGCTGTCATCACTCCTTGGGAACAATTTGAAAGCCATACTGCCTTCTCCATTGGCACTCTCAGTGATAAAATTAGAATGGTTGTTTTTAATCTCATTGTCACGGTAGCTGTTATTAGAAATGGAACTCTTCTGGAAGTGATTTTCATGTGGCAGTGTTCAGATGATGATACAAAGGCAAATCTCTGAAAGATGGGAAAGCTGAAGCAATAACTGAAATTCATGGTTTGGTTTTTTTTTTTCCTCAATTTTACACTTTTAAGTCAGCAGGAAAACTGAGACTCCATCCAGGCTTGGTTCTCTGGATTGCACTAGCAGTTCCTAGGAGGATCTGTCTCTGTTGCAGCCCCTTAGCACATAACCAAGTGTTTGCCAGAAAGGCTAAGTGTTTCAATGTGGAAAAAACTGTTGTGCAAAAAGTTATAGATTATTAAAATGATACGGAAGTCATGTCCAGTAGGGATTTTAGTGGTTACTTGGAAGCATCTGTTGAATGCATATGGAATTCATGCTTTAAAGACACACCCTTGAATACTATATTCCAGTTTCGTTGTGCAGGGTATGTTTTTTGAAATAGATCAGTACTCTCAGATGAGCTCTCACTCCCTCCTCCCCCTCTAAGTCTGCCCTACTTTGCTAATTTTTGAAGGTCACATAGATAAGGATAACTGTCTTGCAGGTTTTTTTCAGCTTCAAAATGGTAACGGTCTGGCACAATCTGATTAAAGAATAGGCTGTTAAATAAAATTACTCCTGCTACTTTTGGCTGTCATCTTTAAATCTTTTTATAGGAAGCTGTTAGAAGTTGATGCTGAGGAAAACGTTATACTTGCAATACACTCCTCACTTGGTGAGCGCCATGAATTTTGAACGATGGTGATTCACTAATACACAGAACATGTGTATCGACTGTATGTTGAAGTATAAATGTAAAGCTCTGGTGTTTTGAGCAGAAAATGTTGAAACTGTGCCTGCCTCTACCGCTTCTATATAATTTCCATATGTTGTGCTCTGAAGGAGTATATTCATTGACTTTCATTCTTGAAATGATGGCTAGGTATTGAATTCATTACAAACAATAAGTATGAATTGTATTGGCAGTTTGCAAAAACTGCCTGAAATACTGAATGTTTTCAGAAGTTTTTTGTTCAGTGAGATTTGGGAAATAAAAGAAATAATAAACGAAGTAGTCTTGGGGAAATGCTCCATCCCACTTGTAACAAGCAGAATTTTGGATGTTAATCTCATTACATGCCTATCACTGCCTCCTGACAGTATGCTAATAACCTCTAATGTCCTGCCACTCGCATGATTGAGGTCCTGGGGCTGTCTTACAGAAATGTTTCTACAAGGAAGTAATTCTGCAGTGCCAGTGGCCTTGGCGGTTTCCATGGGAATGTGCATGAATCCATGTACTGTGAAGTGCGCTACGAAACTTTGTATTGCAGAGAGCTGCATTATACCAGTGCGTGAACACAGCAATGGGGAGTTTCAGTACACATGTGTAATGGTGCATTTTGCTTACATTGAGGCAATATTAAAGTGTGCTAATGGCTTGTGATTAACTCTGGAGATGGTTGTTAACCTGAACTGGTGTAAAATTCAAATGTAGAGGGACAAAAATTAAGAAGAGATTGGTCTATTTGGTAACACACACCTTGATTAAAATTAGATGTTTTTCTGTTTTTTAATAACCTTTGCTTTTCTGCACTGTTTAATTAATTTTTCCTTTGATGTACTGCAGTTTGTGTTTAATTTCTTCCTTTTGCAAGAACAAGCAGCTCACTTGGACATGAGTAAATAAATGACTTAAACAGATATTTCATGGTACCTACAAGACATTAGCTGATGAACGTAAATTCCTGGCACAGTCAAGGAAAACCACAGCCTATGAAAAACCAACATGCCTCTAACCAAAACCCAGTAATCTTACCTTCTAATGTTGTACTTGTGCAGAAACGGGCTCAGTGTCTGTACTATTTCAGTTCTTCAGTCTGAACTCCACCTACCTGTGGAGACTTGTCTCAGTTTGTCTTTTCCATCTTATATTTTATGTATTAACGAGTTTTAGTTCTAGGTATTGAGAAATAGTCTCTTTCATGTTCTGCGTCTGGTTTTATATGAAATGAGTGATTTTTGTAATTTGACGTAGCTTTTTTAATAGGCTTTGATTTTTTTTTTTAAATCTTTGTGACTGTGAAAGTATCTCAGTAATAGAATGAGTGAGCAGCTAACCCATGTTTACAGCAGCTGAGCTTGCTTCCAGTGAATAGTGTGTGTGTCAATCACTTGGCAGTGTCTGTAGCAATCTGGGCTTGCACTGTGGGAATGACCACCTTGACTGTAAGCTGGGGCTGTTAGAAGGTGCAGCCAGTCTGTGTCTCTGTAAGGAGGCCCCCTTCTTGTTAGGCTGGCTTTCTCTCTTGCTTTTAGGGAAATTCTGGAGCTCTTAAATCACAGCAGTTCGGAAGTAGTTCTTTAAAAGAGAAATAAAGCAACTGAAAGAGCAGGTACTCTAGAAGTATTTTCTGTGGGGCATTTTTAGTGGTGTTTGAAGCTTTTCTTTCAGTTTGCGTTGAACGTGCTGCTGAGCTACACATAATCTGTGTAAGAGTGTTCAGAAAGTGAAAAATGAATTGAATGTCTATTTTTTCTAGACTAAGCTTCAGGGTAAGCAAGGTACAGCTTTTCCAGCCATGCCCCAAACAGTGTACGTAAACAGTTAATGTTCAGAAAGGAGTGATAAAATGCTTCTTGGACTGTCACTGTCTTAAAATTGTGCTTTGAGTCAGCTGCTTACTGAGAGGAAGTGGCAAGGGATATATCTGGCTTATGGCTGTGTATGGATATTATCACCTTCTTTGTCCTATTGGAAAAATCCCCAACCAAATGCTAAAGGAAAGTGAGATGGCTATAAGCAGGAGGTAATATGGAAAACCATCTAGATTCCTATAATTACAGGGTGAAATGGTTCCTAAACTAAGCAGAAGTGACAGAAAAGACTTATTAAATCAATAATCTCTTATGGTTTGGGTAGTTTTCTTTAGCCTCATGTACATATTGTGGAGCAGAAAGGTTACTGATGTTCCCTCTTGCAGTTAAGTTATCTGAAGTCTTGAGGTTTACAAACTAAGCAAGTGTTATGGTACCAAGTGATATAATAAGACACCCAGGGAACAAAAAGCTTTGGATGCTTCTCATGTGCTTCCTAATACCCCAAAAAATTAATATAGTACAGAAGCATGTAACATTATTCTCTCCATAGTTCAAGATGGACTATTTTGCATTCAATTTAACATGGATTTTCAGAGTGGTTTAATGCTGAGGACCTACATGAGACAAAACTGACAGACTCCTATAATTTATAATTTCAGTGTGAAAATATATGTGGCATCCTCTGCTTGAGGACCACCTCAGATCAATACACATTGTTCATTGTTGGTGAATTTAAGTTCAGCTCTGAGAAACTTCCACTCGTGTCAAAAGGAAATTTTGATATTTGCACATGATTGAGATGGTATGAAATGGCATGCATCATTCTGTTATGCTTTCTGTATAATTATTGTTTTTAAGCCCCAAATTTCTGTCAAGTTCAGAAATAAGCTTTTAACATCTGGTGTTGAGTTAGCTGTTGAGTGATATAAAACGTAAGCTTACTGTTCCAAGAACTGTATTTACAAAGGCTTTATAAATGTTGGTGTTTAGGCTCTAGCAAGTCAAGATAAAGGTAAATTATTGTGGGGCGTTTGAGGTCTTCTCTCTGAAGGATGACTGCTACACTTGCTAGATAAAACAGTGAGGGCTGTCTTGTTATTTCTGAAGTTGGTGTTCAAAACAACATTTTTCTGAAGTTACCTTGCTTTTAAAGTCTACTCAGTCTTGTCCTTTTGGCCTTAGATTTTTTGACAGAATGTTTAGATTAAGTATCTTTTTGATTACTTCTCAGGGAATTAAAATACTTTTTTTTTGGCCAGCAAACATATTTAGGACTGAAGATACCTGCCGAAACAATTACTTTTAAGATGTTGAAGGTCTTAATGGAAAACTGTTTTTAAAATTTTTTCTTTTACTTCTCTTGAGATAAAATGGGTCTAACAGCTTTAAGAGCTTTTATTCTAAAGTTAAGTATGAAGAAGAAAAGAAAAAATGTCTAGACATCCATTATGTCAAGAATGGTCGAAAATGCAGTCCTGTTCAATAAGAGAATCTAGAAAAATTCAAAGATCTCTACAGATGAGCTAGAATATACATTTAAGTGAATTCTGTGTTTATCAGTAGAAATTGTCATATTTCTTGAGATTAGTGTAACTTGTAAAATTCAGTTTTACCTCTAATCTTCAGTTTCATAGAATGGTTTGAGTTGGAAGGGACCACAAGAATCATCTAGTTCCAGCTTCCCTGTCATGGGCAGGGACATCTTTCACAAGATCAGGTTGCTCAGAGCTCCATCCAACCCTGCTTTGAACACCTTCAGAGATGGGGCATCCACACCTTCTCTGGGCAACCTGTGCCAGTGACTCACCACCCTCACAGTTAAGGATTTTTTTCTAAGAGCTGATCTGGAACCAGTTTCTTTTGAGTTTGAAGCCATTCCCCCTTGTTCTGTCACTACATGCTCTTGTAAATCCTCTCGCTTATCCTTGTAGGCTCCCTTCAGGTGCTGGAAGGCCACAATCAAGTCTCCCCAAAGCCTTCTTTTCCAGGCTGAACAAGCCCAAATCTCTCAGCCTTTCCTCACAGGAGGGGTATTCCATCCCTCTGATCATCTTGGTGGCCTCCTATGGATTTGCTTGAACAGGTCCATGGCCTTCCTGTGCTGGGGACCCCAGAGCTGGATGCAGCGCTGTAAGTGGGATCTCATTAGAGCCGAGTAGAAGGGGCAGAGTCACCTCCTCGACCTGCTGCCCACACTGCTTTTGATGCAACCCAGGATACACTTGGCTTTCTGGCCTGTGAGTGCACATTGCCAGTTCATTTCCAGCCTTGCATCCAGCAGCACCCCCAAGTCCTTCTTGACAGGGCTGCTCTCGATCTGTTCATCCCCCAGCCTGTGTTGGTACTGGGGGTTGCCCTGACCCAGGTGCAGCACCTTGCCCTTGCTCTTATTAAACCTCATGGGGTTCCCGTGGGCCACTTCTTGAGCTTGTCCAGCTCCCTCTGGATGACATTCCATCCTTCAGGATTGTCAACCACACAACTCAGCTTGGTGCTGAACTCATGCCGTGACTTCATGTGGTGGCGGGTCTTGTGCCATGAAGGTTCTTATCCAGCACCTATGAGACCAGGGTATCAACCTGTTGATTTTGTGCTTCTGTCATGTTATCTGTCACAGTGCTTCCTAGAACCCATTTGTGTGGACTGTACTGATTAAGTTGGAATTTTTCATGTGTGTCTATAAACATCTGTCTCCTTAATCATTTGGAGGAGAGCGTTATGTGTATCAGACATACGTTTTCTTAGTCTTAGTCGTTGCAATGGTATCTTTAATTTACTTCAGAGTTCCTTTTGTCTGGCAGGGAAGTTGAGAGTCTCTGTTATTGTCTTATCAAGTAGTGCTATAGCCAGGAGACAAGTAAGCTCAAGGCAAGTTTTTGCTTGGTCAGCTTCCAGAATTTGTCTTTTGTAAGTGCAGGATAAGCACTTATCTGTAGTGTGTAGAAACCTCATCTGGAACTATTAAAATGTTAACATTGCTCATGTTTCATGATATCTAGGTTTTTTGTATTTTTTTCCAAGTCTTTGTTTAAAAACAAAGCCATTCCATGCTTACTTGAGGATTTCAGAACTGTTTAATTAAATTTCATTTTTGCGTAGAGAATTGGTTGTTTCAACACAACACCAGTTGTAGATTTGCTTTTAGTGTAGGGTGTCCTGAGGAAGGAGACATGGCTACTAAATTAGAGTAAAATGTGATATGTCTTTGTGTGGATTTTAATTGCTAAACAGTTCAATTCTTTATCCAGAAGTGGCATATGTGCATTTTATGTGTATCAAGTAGATGTTGATTCTAGGCATCTTTGAGTTAAACACAATTGCCTAAGTCATTGTTAGTAATGACTAACATTGTGATTGATCCATTTACAAAACTGTGTTATCAGTTCTCTCTTGAATTTGGTTTATGCTAGGAGTTTAAGTAAAATTGCTTATGCTGAAACACTCAAATATAGAAGTTTTTGGTTTGAGTTTTAAGACTTCAAATGGAGAAGGCTCCATATGTGATACGGATGTATTCAAAGTATATTGCACATTATTAGCAGTCATAGCTTTCAAGACCCTTTTGCCAAGCTGAATATTGATCAGTGTTGCAGTAGTGTTAAGTACTGAGAGGATGAGAGCATCGTGGCACCCACCACTCTGATGCTGAAACCAGCTACATAACACAGAGTTATTTAGACTCTCTCACCATCCTCTTCCCCAGATGCTGGCAATTGGTGCTAGTGGTTGTGACCACAAAGCTTTCTCGGGTGGCAAATGTTAAGCCATCCCAGATGTTAAGAATGTTAAGAAAATGTTAAGCATTTAAAAAGATATAAATACTTAATTTAAGACTGTAGATCAGCGTGCTACATCATGTATCCAGTGGGCTAACAGAAGCTCTCTCTTGTTTGATTTCACATGTGTAAGACGCGGCACAGGTACTGGAAATCTGGTTTCAGTATGGTGATGTTCAGCTCTAGGGAACACTGCCATAAGTGAATCCTCAGTGCTGTGATTTGCTGTTGTTTCTCTTCAGATAAATGCAGAAATGTGCGTCTTGGTATATTCATGTCCCTACAGTGGGGTAATGTCGGGATGTAGCCAAAGTTAAAATTTGGCAGTATGCAGTTAAAATATGTATCTTTGATGTTCTTAATAGTTTCAGGATGGCTTTTAAAATATTTTTTTTAAATTTTTTTTAGTATGACTTCATTCTTAATGTTTGAGCAGTGCTTTGAAGATTTGGAGATTAAGAGCACTGCAGAACTGCAAGGTTTTTCTTTTTTAATTGAGGATTAATGGTCATTAAAATCTGACAAGTGGCTACTCCAAGTGATTTGGTGTTTTGAACACTAAATTTACAAGGCTAAGGGACTCTTGAGTTTTATTTAGGAGTTACTTATATATCCTTTTCTAAAGAGTTGTTATGTACCTGAATATTTCTTACATGCTAATTTATTAAATCATGCTGCATATAATTATTGACTTGTGTTCAGCATATTAGGGTTTAGAAATCTGAAGGTTTTTTTTTTAATTTATACATTTTCTCCTTAAGAACATAACCTTTCCTGGCTGGCCAGCTGCATTACTTAAATAACAGTAGCAGCTGAAATGTGGTTTGGTTTGGTTACTGTTAGTTTTGTGTAGCTATGGCATAGCAGTGAAGGGTCTACAGGTATTTAAAAACAAGCATAGCTTGTACAAAGGGGCAATATCTCCTATTAGAGTATTGAATAGTTGGATGGGAATTATAAATGATATTTGGGAAGTGAATCAGCATTGACTGAAAGATGCTTATACTAGTGTTCATTTAGATTTCTTTGGGATTTTTTTTAAGTGTTATTTGGAAAAGTTGGGTTTTTTTCAATGTGCTGTGTTACTTGCATTATTTATATTAACACTTCTTACATTCATTTTCAGACCAGTGTAGCTACTCTGATTCTGTTCCGATGCTTCACAAACATAACGTATTTTTCTTTTAGGAAATATCTAGATACAAGTTAGTGCTCATTTTTCTTGGGTATATGTGGTTTATTCAGTATGAAGCACTGGTTTGTACATTCAGTCAGAAATGTCATGACACTGGTGTTTGCATAGTGGTCAGCTCTTCCTGCTGTATCTAGACTAGCAAACAAATGAAAATGACATTTTTGGTATTGTAGCTGATGTTATTAGTAGAGAAATAGTTCTGCTTTACATCTGAAGGTGTGTTTTTAGTACTGAAACACAAGTTTCAGAGCACATTTCCTGCTTGGTCATATGGTAGTATTTTGGTGGCAGGTTTTTCAGTCTGAGTTGAAGAGTCTGCTGTACAAAAGACTGGTGTCTTATGTGCTAAATAAAACTGTCCAGAACGAAGAACAAAATGAAAACAAGAATCCTGTGTCCCTGGATGCATCTTTTTATAAGTGATTTCAGTAGCTAATGTATTTTCCAGTGCAGTCATAAACACAAATTTCTGCAGTGCCCTAATGGTTATGAAATATGGAGTATTGAGTTCATGACCTTCTCTGCTCCCTTTCTCAGCCTCTGTTAGAAAACAGGGTTGCAGGCCTAAATCCCTGGGATCTCTATCTCCCTGGATAATGCCTGCTCTGGTCTTTGGGCTGGAGATTGAAAACTGCAGATCTACCTAATAACTTCATTGTGTATTGGGGTATTTGGTTAACATTTAAGAGCTTTGAACTCCTAGTTTTCTTTCTCTGAAAAATCATTGATACTCTGTGACAGCTCATGCTTGTTTCATTTGTGGCTGCTTTCTGTGAGCAATTATCAACAGAAATGCTGCAGCAAATTGGCATCGTATCACAAATGCTCTTGGAATGAAATCAAACAGACAAACAGTATTCACATTAACAGGGACAGTCAGTATGCATAGAGAGATCAAAAGAAAATGAGGAAAATACTGGGAAAGGTGAAGCTTGTAAGACTGTAAAGATGCTGAGAATAGTTGTATAATAGACAGAGAGCTCTGTGCTATAATCTGGCGGGTTAGTTATGGATTCCGTGACTCTGGAAGACAGGGCTTATGGCAAATATTTGATAAACCTTAACTTTAAATACAAGTTGAATATTATTTATGTGCTGACTCTGTGGTACATTCATCTTCTACATCCAGGTGATCTCAAACTGGTGGTTGCTGTATGGTTCCATCGCTGTTAAATACTGCTTCACTGCCCTCTAATCTTAATTTCCTTACTGTTTTCCCATTAAATGAGATGTATATTGCCCAAGTATCTCTTTGTGTCTCTGCTCTATAGACGTGTTTTAACAAATTGCATAAAAAGATGTGGCTGCAAAGGATTTGAGTGACAGATGTGAATGTGTATTGGAGTGAAATGTTGTATTCTACCTATGATTGAGAAGCTTCAATGCAGGTATATCTAGATGCACGAGGAGGCACAAGTGAGTGATACTGTAAATAAACAAGGAATCATTGCATGTTAGTCCAGTTTGATACTTAAATCCAACTTAGCTGGAAATAGGTATTTCTTTTCAGTTTTAACCTCTCTGCCCTGCCTCCAGGTAGGCTGCGTATGAAGCTCATTTTCCCATTTTAGCCCAAGAAGGTAGTGTATTTGTAAATAATTTCTATTCCAGTCTTCTTTTTCTTCCATTTAACCTGTACTGAGGTACTTTAATATGTTAGTACATTAATGGTGTTTTACAAAAAGTGACATCTGCTAATCAACAAGGAGAGAGCTAGGGACAAATATATGTTCCTGATACGCAAGTATGAGCTTAACTTCCTTTTTTTTCCCTCCCTAGTAGAATGTTCACTAAATGCCAGTACTTATACAAAGTCTGTTCTAAGGGTGGTTGAGCTGAAATCTATTAAACTAGTCTGTTTGCCAGCAGACATTAACGTAGTATTGCTTTAATGAAGACATAATCATCAGACATTTTCTGTTGCATTTTGAATGGATGGATTATAGTTTAGTAAAATAAACCTCACTTATGCTGGACAAAGCGTAAGTTCTTTGAAGTCTGTGTGATTCGTGTCTTAGCTTATTGTAGTTCTATTTGCTGAGTATAAAATGTTATTTAAGTATTAGGTGTTGCTAGCAAGTGACTGACTATTTTTGAGTGGTTTTGTTCATACTGTTCCAATTTACAGTATCATCTCATGAGAATTATTCATTGTAGAGTTCAGATTTAAGGAAGGAAGTGGGAATTATATTGTTAAAAATATCATGAGTAACTTGTGCATCTTTTTATTTCTTTGTTTTATCATTGATTTTTCTTAAATACCCTATGACATGCCATTCACAACATATAAATTGAACTATCTTCTGAAATAAAACAGCAATGAGATGTACTTTGGAAGATTAATGAAAATTGATGTGGTCTGCACCTTTTAAAAAATTTCTACCGGTTTCTGCATAGTTTTTGAAGATGTTTTGTTAGTTTCTTGTGCATGGTTTCCCTCAAGAGGGGGCTTATTGGGTCTGCAAGGTACTGTTAAGAGCTCACAGTTACAGCAACAAGCTAAAGTAAAAAAGATCAATATTTCATTTTAGAATGGTGTTTCAGAAAATTGGTTTAGAACTGCATTTTGATGGTTCATTTAATGGTCTTTTTTTTCTTCTGTCATATTAGGATGGCTGTCTGTTCCTCAACCTGTATTAAAATTGCTGATGCTTAAGCCAATAGCTCGCTTAGTTTGCAGCTCTAATCTGTGCAACAAATTTAGAATTTCAGATAATTTGAGGACAAAAAGAATGCATTGCATATTGTGATTTTATTGTTTTGTGTTCTAGGTTGTGTTAAAGATCATTAAACATTACCAAGAAGAAGGACAGGGGAATGAAGTGGTCCAAGGAGTGCTGCTGGGTCTTGTGGTAGATGACAGACTGGAAATCACAAATTGCTTCCCTTTCCCTCAGCATACGGAAGATGATGCAGACTTTGATGAAGGTAATGGTTATAGTTTTGTAAAACTTAGGCTACAAAGAAAATTTGTATGGGCTAAAAAAGACTTTTTTCCCTCACAGTGAGCAGAAGCTCGTATGTACTCAGATTTTTTTTAATGTGGCTTGAGGTATCAGCAGGTTAATCGCAGTGCCATCCTGAATATCCAACTTTAAGCTCGTCCGTATAAGGGAAGTTATAGGGGATGAATACTGTATTATATGGACACATTTATTTTAGCATAAGATTGTCCACACAGGAAGTTACTTTAGTTTCCTGTCCGTAATTCATAATCACTTTAAAGCTTTTTATGGAAATGGCCGTGTGTATGCATACATACACACACATCTGGATGTAGCTCGGCACATAGATTGCCTCTCTGTGGGTTTATTTGTACGTGTTAAGTACTCATTGAAAGCCTGGAGAGCAGAGCTTTGTAAGTTTTAAGAGGCTTTGGCTAACTTGAAGTCTGGGTGATTGTTTTGCTTTTCCAAGTGAGCTAGAAAGTAGCATGGGTGGTTTCTATCTGTCTCAGTGTTTTTTGCTGGTCCTAGTGATGTTTTGTTACTGACACTGTAAGTTAGTATGATTGGCTTGGCACAGAATGACATCAGCTTGATAAAGGAAGCTTAAAAGGTTTACAGTTCTAATCTTGATACTTTAAGTATGTGCATGTGTATTTAATGATACTAGTAGAAAAACTATTAGGGCATAAAGAGAGAGTCAGTTTAACTTCAAGAGTAAGTAAAGAGGCAAAATAGAGAAGTTGCAGTTGATTCTATCCATTTTGATAATTAATTTTGAGCAAGATTGCTTGATCTGTAGGTATAAACTGCTTTTTCTTGCTCACAATGAGATTAGGTATTATTAAATTAATATTTTTATCTTATAACCAAAGAATCTTGGACCCTGCAATTTTAAGAATTCTTTGCAACTTGGTAATGTTTTGTAGCTGTTTATTGCTTCTTTTGTAGGATTATACAGTTTGCTCAAAGAAAAAAAATGCAAAACAGAGAAGAGTCTTAATTGTCCTACATTAATGTGGTGCTTGAGTTAGAACTATATTTTATTAAAGCTTAAGATAATGTTGTAAAGATTCCTTCTCTTCTGGAGGTCTTCAAAGGATTTAAATAATCTAAATTCTTAATTGGACCCCATGCTTCATTTTTTTTTGTAGAAAATGTCTGAATTATTTCCACCTAGCTGGTGGAAGAGCAAGTATTGAAACTAATTTCTCAGTGTCGGAGATGGATTCAGCTCACCGTAGGATGGCTCCCATGCTGAGCTGTAAGACTGTGATCTGGTATGCGGGGTTCAACTGTTCCTGTTTGGGAGAAACTTCATTCCAAGAAAGTGATTTTTTAGTACCAGTCTTTCCCTTTTTTAGCAAGTAGGCAATAATCCTGGCATTAAGTAAGGTCCAAAGGCAAAGCTTCCCTCACCTGGACCCCTTAGCTTTTCAGCCTTCTGTTCCCGTGCTGTGGGCACAGAAAACAGAGCAAACTCTAGCCAGAGTAGGAAGTGGCAGTGAGGCTGATTCTTCCGCCTCCAGCAGTGGTGGGGAATCTGCAGCCAGGTCAGGGGAGCTTGCTGAACCCTGTAAGCCAGTTCAGGAGACATTTCCTGTTGTCTTCCATCTTCCCTAGCCTCTACTACATGGATCACAGAGATACTGCCTCTGTATTCTTCTCAGTGAAATACACTTAAAGAGACTGAACCATTTAGGAAATGCAAAGTGCTCATGTCAGTCTGCATTCACTTCACTAGGGGTCTGTTCAGCCCTTTAACCTATCTGGTAGAACCTAGGGAAGATGAAAACCTAAACAAACTGGCTGTTGAGGTTGCCACCTTGAGCCTTTGGTATCTTTTTATGCTCCTCAGAGTTGTCTTCTGTCTTGCCAATGTGAAAAACAACAGTTTTATAAATACCCCGTGTTTGTTTTCCCTGGAGCTGTGTTTCCCTATGCAAATATCCTGCCAGATTTTCAAACTATTCTTTTTTCTTCTAGATGCAGATAGTTCAGGTAGCGAAATCTCTCGTTATGTGCCAGAATGTTCAAATTCGGGATGCTAAAAACCAAAGAAAACAAGGCACCTCCTTCCCTCTAAGGCTTGTGTGTTACTTCAGTACCCTGTCTGGCTTTATATATTTGCACAAATTCAGGCCCGTAGATATGGAGGGAAAATATAAGGGCCTTGGCACTTCAGCGCTGCTGTCACCCAGAATAGTACTTTATGTTGTGCTCTTTTGTCAAGATGATGTTGCATTGTCTTCTGCCTTAGCATAGGCCTTAGTGGTCTCGAGATGATTGTTGTTAAGAGAATTGAGCTTTTGTACAGGAGGGTGATATTTGAGCAAACAAACTGTTGGAGTATTGGTAAGACACATTTAAGTGAATGTTTTCCTCTTTTTAAGCTGTGCAAATTTAATATAAAACACATTTTTGAGAGTGCTAAGAAAATATCCTTAAATTGAACTTGAAATAGGCATGCATGACATTTAAGAATCAGTTTGATAAAGATGTATTTAAACTTGCTTGCAACAATACGCTTAGTTATGTTTTTGTTATGGTGCCATTTTGTCTCTTGCTGTTAATGCCTGAGATAATATCAAATTTTGACTATTTGCTGTTACAAATTCCTTCAAAAATTAAATTTTTATTTAAAAAACATATCTGAACTTGTTCTTTTAGTGCACGAACATTCTTTAATGCAGCTTGAATTGAACTATTTCTAAAACTACAGAAAACACGAGAGGTTTTTTAGCTTCAAGTAATTCTTATTGCAAATCTGAGCAGGCTTTCCACCATTTATGAATCCACAGGTGTTTTTCATCTTAGAAAGTTTCTCCTGCAGTGTTGTCTTCCTATGATTCTTTTTAGAAAGTGTAATTTTTTTTGTAAGATTTCCTGTCAGGGAAATGTTAAACACTTAGGTTGGCCTGCTGCAGCATGAGATTTTTAGTGGGGGTGAGAGGGTTCAACCCAGCTCTCTGTTAGAAATCTGTACGTGAAGTTTAGTTGATGATGTGTGAGCTAATGGGCGAAAATTGCAGAATTGTTGTTGAGTCCTCAGCAAAAGATGCTTCAATGTGAATGTTTGATATTTTAGGGCTGCACTTTGGGCTTTTGGTAAGGCATTTACTTTTCAGATAATTATGTTTCCTTATTGCTGGTGCACTTAAATCCTCATAGGCATTGACTTTATTTTTCAAAGCCCTGATCTTTAATTTTATGAAGATACTTTCAGTAATTTACACATACAACCTCTATTCCTGTGCCCCTGACTTCCCTTCCCCACGTCCTCCACCCCACAGATTCGATTCTTGTTTAGGGAAAATCGTATTTCTGCTCTAAGGATTTTTGGCTTAGGTACTTCTGTGAAATTATGCAGTATTCCATCTTGTCTTATTAAGGATAGTTTTCTGAGAAGTGCTTTCACTTCAGGGCACTTCCAAGCCTTTCTCTGAGCATAGTTTTGCTATCTTTCAGTTAGGGTTTACTAAAAACCTTATTTTCTATATAGGTTTGTTAATATAGGTTTGTTCTCTTTAGGTATAACGATTGTAGCTCATGTCTTTTACTGTAAGAAAGCGGAATGTTTATGAAATGAAGAAATCAGGTTACATGAAATTTTGAGTTTTATTTCACTAAGGACAGGGACAGATGACCCAAAAGCTCCTAAATCACAGCCTTGGTTCTGGTTCCAGTTGTAGTCTATTTATCTGAATTAATTATCTGTTTTTTTCATAAGGCCTGTAGTAATTTAGGAAGAAAGCCATACTATGTAAATGTTGACTTTTCAGTTACTGAGTGCTGGTGAAAGCCTGTCAGGTTTGTGCATGCATTTATGAAGTTTTGCTTTGTTCTCTGTGTAAAAAGGATATTGAATTTTAAGTTGAATTTTTTTTTCTGTATCATTTGGGTGTAAATGAGTGTATGAAATAGTCCATAGGGTCAATAAGGTTTAATTTACTTAAGGAATTCAGATGATTATGACAGAGGGTGGATGGTCAGTTTTTAAGCACTCAAAGTAATCTCATCTGATCTTTGGTATTTTTTTTGTGGATTGCCAGAACTGATATTGGAATATACTGATGGACAAAACATTAGTTGTGCTTAATTTTCATCTAATAAGATGTATCATATATTCAAGATTCTTTAATAAAACTTCTAATCACACCTGAATTATTTTGTACTTTACTTGTCCCTGGTGCAAGCCCTTGATTTTGTTTCCTGAAAGAAAGCTAATATTGACATGGTTTGTATAATTGTGATGGTTCAGTGGAGTAGCAGGCATGCAGCATGTTAAATGTTTTGCCTAAGTTTTCATACTGTGCAGACTTACCTCTGATGGCTGGAGGTTTTTGTCTTTATTGGGCAAGAAAGAAGAAATCCCAATAAAAGTCTACTTTACCGGTTGCGGGCCGAAGCGTGCCTTGGGTGTATGGATGCGTGTACTTGTCTCTATCATATGCGGCAGTGTGCGCCAGAGTATGCTTTTGTAGTCACAAGTGCTGCGAAACGGTGCTTTTAATTCTCCTGCTCGGGGCAAGTGAATTGTCCGCATGTCCTCCCCC